>JALIZF010001770.1:465000-745329 GCA_029948255.1 Telmatactis stephensoni
CCAATTCTAAAACTGTGTCCCTTGTAGCGTGTAGGGTCAAGACCACAACTCTTCACTACCCCCTCAAGCCAACGAGTAAAGTCATGACGCCTAACAGGTGAACCATCTAAATGCTGAAAAAGGGGGCCAGGTGAAGTGCCTCGCAAAGCCAAATAATCAAGGAGATATGACACCGGACAAAGGGTTTTCTGACGAGATAAAATGATAGACACAGGTGGCTCATTGTAATGATGCTTAAATGAATAAAATGTAATCTTATATAGCGTCAATCAAACCAGAAGCATTCACAAGCTTGGTTATTTGGCTTAACTGCAACACATTTAAGGATTTCTTGTTAACTGTGATTTCCCCAATCCGCAGAAAGGCATAAAAAGCAGTAATACACATAGCCTTGAACATAGTCGCAACATATTGAGACTCTAAAACACTATTACTAACAGTGCTGATTTGCTGAAGAATTGGCAAAGATATGGGAAGGCGAGTATCTGACCGCCCACCAACCTTTGTATAGCCCTTAAGCATTTCGAGAATATAGAAAACTTTTGTTGGGTCACACCATCCTGCGAGCCTATGAGAATATCCCAATGCTGAAATATATGTATTGACAGATGAAGAAGCATACTTATATTGATACAAGTATGCTATAAAGAGCGCTAGTGTTGATGAGGGGATAGGAAAATAGTATAGAGGTATGCCCAAAAATTTCAAGTATAAATCTATCATATAACTTCCATGCTCTTTGATACGTAGGAATGGATGAGGGCTGTAGGCTAGAACTAATTAGGAAAGTCACAACATCTGCCAATTTTGAGGCTGCAGGTGATCTGGAATAACAGTTGGTGATGGATGCATATGGGCTGGTGCCAGGCTTTTGAAGCGCAGAATCTGCAAGCGTGACAAAGAATCAGCTAAATTATTGTGAACCCCTGGAATGTGCCGAGCACGAAACAAGATGTTATGCTTTAAGCAGGAAAGAACTAAGATTGGAACAAATGACCTGAGTACTTTATCCCTACAAGTGTATTTGTTAATAACATGGACAAGAGCTTCATTGTCAGTGAAAAATAAAATTTTTTGATTTTCCGTCATGTGGCCCCACAACAACACACTTAACACAATTGGATAAAATTCTAATATTGCAATGTCACATCTGTATACAAGTGCAGATTGGCAGAAGTCATCCAGCCATCATGTAAAAAGAAAGAAGCACCATTAAAATCTCTCAAGAAAGTGAGCCAGGTTTGCATGTCTAACTTTACTGCCTGAGTCAGCCTGACTCGATGAGCTGGGTGAGTAAGACCAATAGTCAAGTCGATAATACGACGCAGAAAGGCTCGCCCTGGTAAAATGACAGAACAAGCAAAATTTAACAATCCTACAAGGGATTGCAACTCATGCAATGTTGCCTTTTTCCGATTGAGAAAAGACTGAAGGAGTGAAACGCATCGACACAGTTTGTCCTCGGGCAGCCTCCCCACAAAGTTGACTGCATCCAGCTCAATTCCAGCAAACGATAAAACCTGATGCGGTCCAATGGTTTTTTCTGGCGCCATAGGGATACCTAAGTAGTGGCATAAATCCAGAAAACAGTTAAGCTGAAGCTGACAGAGATGCTGTGATGAAGCCACAATCAGAAAATCATCCAAGAGATGCAATATATGTGGTATCTTTAGACAATTTTGCGCAATCCATTCTATAGCTGAACTGAAGGCTTCAAAAGTCTTACACGAACTGGCACACCCCATTGGCATACATCTATCATAATAATAACTGCCCCGCCAACACATCCCTAATAGATGATAGTCATCTGATCTTATAGGAATAATGCGAAATGCACTTTTTATGTCAGTCTTTGCCAAATAACTTCCCTTTCCAGATCTTTTGATCAAAGAAATAGCATCATCGATGCGAGCATAAGTCACATGGCTATCATCTGAGGAAATACCATCATTAACTGAAAGACCCTGCGGGTAAGATAGATGTTGAATGAGCCGAAATTCCCCAGGGAGCTTCTTGGGGACTACCCCTAAAGGGGAAACACGAAAGTTTTCAAAAGGAGGATGCACGAAAGGTCCTGCTATGCGACCCCCTTGCAACTCCTTTTCTAAATAACGATCAACCACTTCTGGATGCTGATCCGCAGACAACAAATTTTTTGCCCGTGTAGAATAACTGGGACCATGAAACCGAATAGGAAAACCCTTAGAAAAACCGTTAATCAAAAACAAAGAATCTGACTCAGGATACCCATCCAAAAGTGGAGCTAATCTATTTAGCATGACTGGAGTTGGCAGTCCTGGAGTGAGAAGCAGATTGTTGTGCACTTGAGGTGTTGGCATTATCTGAACGACGAAAATTGCACTTCAAAACTGGATGGTTGCCACGATGGCACTTAAAACACTCGTGCTTATATGAACAACCACCGCAAAAATAGCCCTTATGGTACTTTCTGCAATATCCATTGGGAATCAATAGAGAAGAGCGGTCATTGGTACTGGTTGGTTTTACAGACCTGCTTTGGAAATTCAAAGATCTAATCCAAAGGTCCCAATGGACAACACCCCAAGGCATATCATCTGGCTTTTGTTGCTTTAAGTAACGGAAATTAGAGTCATAGTAACGCCAATTCCCACCACGGACAGCCAAGTCCCGGACAACCTCCCCATACTTCATTAAAGCAGGGGCCTCATTAGGGTATTTGGAGGTGTATACCCCAACAAAGATTTGAAAAGTATTTGTCCATGTATCAATAGATACAATGGGCTTAGCCTTATTGACTGGTTCTAAACATAGGGTTGGCAAGCCAGGAGTTGTGTCCGAATTTGCAAGGCTGAGCTGTAAACGATGCTCAGGTGGTGAAGTAACAAGTAAAAGCCCAAACTCAAAATACTCGTGAGCCCAAATCTTTGCTTTTAGCTTAGGGGAAACCCTTGCATCAACAGGTACACACATCGGCGTAAAAACATCCCTTGGCTTACTAACCTGGGGAACAACACCCCCAATCCCCAAGGACATACCTGTTACCGACTGGATGACAGATGCCACCAACCCCTGTACAATGGCATCTGTACCACCAGCCGCATTAGATGTAGCCGCAGCTGTTGTGTTGGCAGCATTTTCCACTGAACATTCTTGCAACGAAGTTGGTTGCAGTTGACTGGACAAGGACTGCATAACATTTTTAGTCACCTCCTCTGTCAATTTTCTTAGTAACTCATTATCAAACTGAGATGTTAAGGCACTGGTGGAAGGCAAAACTGGTGGCGAGTTAACCACTGAAGTGGATGATGCAACATTTCCACTTTGAACTGAGGTAGCACTGGACACTGACCCAGAATTATGGCCATTTAAGCTACTATTTTGTGTATTGGATTGAGAATTAGCCTCCCCAGGAAAAGCCAGGAGTTGTGAAGGGCAGACTCGCCTAGAACTTCTTCTCAGTTGTGTAGCTTGGGGCACAGACTGCCTCCTTCGCCGATCTGCTCGTGGCATGATACTACAAAATACATAAAAGAAGGATCTGGCCACCAAAAGCCATCAGTATTAATAAATATTATGATTAAATAAATAGCTCAAGAGTATGTACTCAATACATCATTCAATATATCATGAAATAAGTTATAACAATAAATATTGTCACTAACAAAGCAAACATAATTAAATATATCAAACAATATACATACACCACACAAAATTATACCTCACAAAAACATCACTAAAAACACATGTACAACATGAGCGGAGCAGGACGACTTGGCAGACATTACAACACAGTGTCGCCGGTACATTTATACGCCACCCCTTAGTGCTACAAAATAATAAAATCCAATATACCCGACAGGAACTCTGCTGAATTATCATAGCATTGACCTGTAACTAAAGGCAATTGGACAAAATAATTGTCATAAATCAAAGGCTATGTTGAATTATCATAACAAAGCCTATAAACATTATAACAGTTGCTGAATTATCATAGCAACCATCAAAAATACACAAATCAGAGGGCTAAGCTGAATTATCGTAGCAACAGCCCAAAACAAATAATTATTATGAATGGGGGACAAATTATGTTAGAAATACTGAGAACCACCCAGCAAAACACAATATGAGGCCTATGCTGAATTATCATAGCAAAAAGCCCGTAAATAATATCCCTTGGCTGTGCTGAATTATCATAGCAACAGCATAGGAAAAAATTAATAAATATCCAAACCATGCTGAATTTTGGTCTCAATCTAAATGATATAATTTATTTCAATTCAAAAAACACACACTCACACACACAAACAAAACAAACAGAGAATGTGAAATCAGCGGGCAACACTTTAAGACATAAAATTTTACGACAATAAAGAAAAGGCTTTCAATAACGCACCACGATAACTACGATATAATACATACTGCCCGAGTGAATTCAAGTGCACTCCATCAGCACATAAAAACTCCCTCGATAGAGACTGTAATTCCCGGTGATTCCATACAAAAACAAAGGGAGACTAATCACCCAAGACGACCTCCAAGTAGTTATTTAATACTAGTGCTGCCTTGTTAAAGTCCACATCCGGATCTTTAGTACCACGTAATCTCCGCGGGATGACTTGGCACACACCAACTACACTTACCCGGAATTCTGTTCTCAGTATTGACACCAAATCATCGATTTGCGAGCCAACCACCTCCGGACGAGATGTAGTTAAATCATTGGTACCTAACTCTAACAAAACAACCTCGGGTTTGAAGCGCATAAAAACTTCAGAGAGGCGACCTTGCAAACGCGAAACTGTCGCCCCACCGAAACCACGAAGATAAACAGAAAAAGAACGCTCAAGACAGAAATCCCTCGATGCCCATTCGTCAAAACCTCTTCTAAGGTCCTCTGCCAACCGCCTAACAAAAGAGTGGCCTAAAACAAGTGCCCTGGGGCAAGAGGAAGCCATAAACCTTTTCAACCGTTTTCAACCGCGAAATTCAAAACTCGTGGTACAAAGCTGTCAAAGCGTAAAAGCAGCAAAAACGAAGACAATTCGAGTATGTGAAAAAATTGTTGACAGAAAAAGTCTACAGAAAAACGCTATAAATCGCTTGAAATAATTATAAGTGCAAATAAAACAATCTTACCGTGTAAAATTATTCAAGAAAACAAGAGGAGCTGAAGTGAGGACTTTTCACTCTGAAACAGTTTTAGCAGCAAAGGGCCCCCAGAGGGGGGTCAATTAAATTGGGAAATACAAATGCTAGGCACCAGGCCTCCAACCATTCTCCACCATTCATTCAGAATGAGGGATAACATAAAAACATTATTGTAAACAATAATACCTATATAAATATAGCAATATATACTCTAACCTCACTACCTAGTACTGTGTACATATAACATTTATGAGGTTAAATGGTATTGGTATTAAATGATATTTTTTTGATTATTTGCAGGGGTTTGTCAGACACAACAAAGGTACCATTCAGAAAGTGGTATGGATGCTTAGGAGAATTAAACTCCTTAATTCCTAAATGCACCCGAATGATGGTCTTGACTGCACCTGCCACTCTGGCAACAAAACAACAAATAAGGGAAACTCTAAACTTGACACCAAAAGACATGCTGATTATACAGCAGTCACCAGGTACACCAAACCTATTCTATTCTACACAGTACATTGACAAAAATGACCAACTTGAAGTTGTGTTTGGCAGCCTTATCAAAGAAGTTCGATATGTTGGTGTAGCTGCCCCTAGAACATTGATATACTGCCAAACACGAAAACGGTGCTCTGTATTATTTAGAATGTTTGAAGTATTTTTAGGAGATAAAATGTATAAAGATGGATCTACTCGTCCCCAAAACAGATTAGTTGAAATGTTCCATGCAGGTTCACCTAAACGAGTGAAAGAGCACATTTGTGAAAACATGACAAGGGAAGATGGACATTTGCGTGTTGTGATATGCACTGTTGCTTTCGGAATGGGAATAAATTGTCGACAAGTGAGAAGAGTAATTAATTTTGGGCCATCCAAAACTGTTGAACAGTACATTCAAGAATGTGGTCGTGCAGGACGAGACGGTCTTCCAAGTTGTTGTGTTTTACTCTTTAATGGATTACTTTCATCACTCTGTGATTAAGATATGAAAACCTACATCCAACGTGAAGGATGTTCTCGTGCCTGGCTTATGTCCCACTTTGAAAGTAGAGTATCACATTCCTGTTTGCTGCTGTTGTGGGTCCTGTGCAATGAAATGCAACTGCAAAGGAGAGGATTGCAGGGTTCTTTGTAGTCCCTCTGTAGACAGTAAACAGGGGCCACACATTTATAAATCATTTGAAAGCAAATTTACAAGAGTTGTCACTCAAGAACAAAAGAAAACATTGAAAATGGAACTTCATTGCTTTCAGAAAGAAATGTTGGAAGAGGTGGATGTGGATAAAATGGTTACCTGTCCTAATTTACTCATGGAGTTTAACTCATTTCATATCAACCAAGTACTTGAACGCTGTAATATTCTTTTCACAATTGCAGACATTTTACAGGCAGTTGAAATATGGAGAATGCAGTATGCCACTGGCATTCTACGAGCTTTGAAGACAGTTTTCAATGATATTCCTCTCAATATTCTTCAAGACAATGAAGGTATATTTTCATTTGAGATGTCAAACTATTCCAACTGGAGTCAAATCAAGGATGGCTCAACACTTGTTGAAATGATCAATAGCCAAGATCTGGAGGAGCTGAGCTCTTTTAATATTTGTATGGATACAATTGACAGTACTTTAGAGGTTTTGTATTAATTCATTAAGAGTGATGATGGCAAACATTCAACACACACATGGTTCCATATCTTTAGTTTAAACGACGGTTTGAAGAAGCTGTTATGTCACTTGTTCTTCCCAAATTCAATATAAAAAGGGTCAATAGTATTGCACTAAATTTTCCTAAAACATATATGATGATCTTTAGGCGGCCATATTTGTTGGCAGGTTCATGCCTACCATCATGGTGGACAATTACTTTGTCATGAAGTTTTTATGCAAAATGTATAAATTTTGGACCTTTTTTAAAACTAAAATTATTAAAGAACACATTAAAACTAACACCTCTCTTCATTCAGAATATAGAACTTCAAGTTTGCTTTGAACATAAGAAGAAAATAATAAAAATATGCAAATTAGTTTCAATATTTTTTGCATATCTCTTCAAAGATAGGTAAATCATTTCCGAGCCTATAATTGCTTAAAAGTTGCTTACACTAATGTTTCCTTTAAGGATAAAGTGTTTTCAGACTTAAAGCTTAATTGTTATGAGAAATTTGTTGAAAATTTCCTTAGTCATGTGACTGTGCAAAGCTTCTTCTTTTACTGAAGAAATTAAATCAAAATATAAGATATTTGCCACTTGAGCCAAATCTTAAATATATTATTTATTATATTATTTATTATTATTTGAGCCAAATCAGAAATATATTATTTAATATAAGAAGCACAAGTAGTAGTTAAAATACTTTCTTAAACCTGTCTATAACATAAGAGGACTCTTACTATATAGAGAGAGTGGTTTTCAAGAAAAAAGCATTTGAAATAATTTCTCTAAGTTACTTGATGATCTGATGCCTATTATTTTTGGTATTGTATTTTCATGCACTGTACAAATTCATTATACAGTGTACTACATTCCTTGTCTTTATCAAAAACCAATCTCACTAAGAATGTGTATAACAGAACATTAACAACTCTAGTGATTGCTATGTTTAGTTGAAATATTGTTTTAAAAGAAATTGAAAATACAATGTATTGTTTCTAATTGTTTATCTTGCTCTTCTGTTCAAAATCATATACTTCTTGTGATTGTTAATCCATTGTTGCTCATGTCAAACACAGATAACAAACTTGACTGTATCCCTGCATAATATCTGTATCGCCTGTTTGGAGTAAATGTGAATGCCTCATTTGTAACCAGTTCTTTCACAATCTTGCACAAGTCATTCCGTGTTGACTTCTTAACATGGTCCCCGGATCTTTTGATTACTGCTTGTTTCTGGTCATAGTGCATCATAAGTTAACTTGTTATCCCTAAAGAGTGGCAGATTCTATCCAGGGATTTTGTAGATGCAGCTGGTCCTAACTTCTTGATGGCTTCCTTCACAGTCTTATTGTAGAACTCCTCGTCCAGGTCTGTTTTTAACAGATCTGTTCCATTTGAGTCGATGTGCAGACTGAGGGCTTAGTAATGCATATACCTGAAACATCTGGTACAGGCACTCCAACGAGTACTTTGTTGCACCTCCACCTTGATGTTTCAGGTACATTAAAAAAATTCCAACATCGATGTAGCCGCTCACCATCACCTTCTGATATGGCATCAAAGAAGTTAAGGATAAGCATTCCATACTCCAACAATGACTTTTGATATGACAGCATGTCATCTTGAACTTTGTCATCACTGTTTGGTTCTTTAAGGTGGATCTCTATAGTTTTTGGATAGCCATACCAGACATTTTGAAATGACTTTTTCACAAACTTCCATTGAAAGTTCGATTGAAATGATGCTTACATCACTTGTCAGTCTAAGTTTGAAGTTTATAATGATGCACATATCAGTCCAGATTACGTTACTATGGCAACGATAAACAAGAAATTTTGAAATCAGTCGAGCTCGAGTTTTAGGCGATCCTGATCAGATTAAGAAAAGAGAATACCAGCACGTTAAACTACGATATTAGTCCCTCAAAATATACAAGAATTAAAAAAATCTGTATGTTTGATTTTGAGTAAATCGCAGGAACAGA
This sequence comes from Telmatactis stephensoni, assembly GCA_029948255.1. NCBI lineage: Eukaryota > Metazoa > Cnidaria > Anthozoa > Actiniaria > Isophelliidae > Telmatactis > Telmatactis stephensoni. Next base: position 473,777 of record JALIZF010001770.1, read on the forward strand.
TTTTACGCGCCATTTTGGAGGTTGCAAAGAATTGCTTATTCTGACTTAAAATTACTGGATGAAATGCTTTCAAATAAAGCCTAAACGTATCTTGTACTTATTTGTTTTAAAGTGTGCTGAGTTTGGAGGAATAGTTCGTGTTCAGTTTTGAGAATTAATTTTTCTTCCGAGGTGACTTGTGCTTGCCAAATTGAGACAACCTCCAATTCAAGCGCTATTCTAGAAAGAAAAAAAACGACGCCTACGATATTCTTATAAATTCGGTAATCTATTTTTCAAATATTAAGGAATTCTATTTAATTGTTTCATTTTGATTGATGCGTTCTAACGCGGTCAAAAAAAATTCTGAAGTTGGCTATATAACGACGCTCATATTTTGTGCTGTTCACGGTCGATGGTTATGCAAATTTGTGCTACACTGCAATTGTCACGACACAATACTTCGTGACGGGTTTGAGTCGAACACCACTTCCGGTACAAAGGATCGAATGGAAGAGAGATTGGGATTTGAGCTTCTTTGCAATTGGTTTCATCACGGGACAAACTTAAATAATCAACTAATAAAGAACACACATTACTCTATATTCTTTGCCATAAAATAATGAAAATTGAAGAGTATACAAATAATTGTTTCAATATTTTGATAGAACCGAGAACGTCACATATTTGTTAGTGACACTATATATAGAAGTAAATCATTTTTAGAAAACAACAATAATTTATGACCAACTGAGAGTTATCATTGTTTTTCTCATCAGATTTTTTCACGGTTTGTCATAAAGTTGTAAAGAACAAAAAATTACATCAACTTAGCTATCACACTTTTACACGGTTGTATACTACTTCCTTTATTATTTACTTTTTGCAAAGAAATTTACAATGGTGCTGAGAACTCTTCTATTTTTTGTCACTCTTGGGGATGATGCTTCATCTGCCTTTGTCAAAAGTGCGATTACCCCCCTCGAACCATACATATTGAAAACTTTCCTTAGGCAGTCAAAGTTGATCCCCGCTTTTGCTATCTTTTCTTTCATCGACTTTGAGAGTGGTATCTTGTGCATTGTTACAACTCTTTGACGGATAGTCATTTTTGATACCACGTCAGCTTCGATCGTTTTCATTGTTCTCGTCGCACTGAAAAATGTTCCAACAGTAATCTTCTTGTCGGGCATAACAGCCTTTAAACACTGCGCTAGGGCGTCAAAGTCTTTTGCGAAAAGGCTGTGGTAGATGTTAGGGAGACTGAGGCTTTTGTTTGTATTATCTTTGTACAGTCCTGAAAATATTTTGAGACTATCCAGAAATAAAATGTTTAAAGAATTCACTCTGCCGATGAGCGAGTATTTTAATAAAGAGTTAAATAAGATTGGAAAGTCAAAGGTATCTCCGTTATGTGCTATAAGTGTTATGACTTTTGACTCTTCGCTGTTCGTTTCTAAAAACTTAACAAAGCCCTCCAAAGAGTTTTGACACGAAGTAGTGGCCACAACCTTGTTTTCTCGTAAAAGTACCTTTTGACCGGAGAGAAAAGACGTCGAGAGTTTATTCACCTTGGCAGCATGAGCAGAAATATTACCATCTGGAACTGAATGCTGGCAGAAACTGTTCTCGGTGTTTTCGCAAGACACACATGCAATTTGTATTATTTCAGAGTCCCTTTTCAGACCTGTTGTTTCTAAATCAAAGACAAAGCATTTGTACTGATCATCGTTTGGCTTTGTGGCGTCAAGTGATGCAGCTTTATCCACTTTGTTAACGAGAGTGTCGAGCAACTCTAGTTCTTCTTTGCAGAAGCTTTTTACGGTTTCATTGATTACTCCTTTTACCACAGTTCTCCCTTCATCAGTGACTGCTATGCCAGTTTCATAAGTGGCACCTTCTTTTCGTTCTATTCGGTCCTTGGTCTTTGCCCTTGTCTTCTTCAATTCTTTCCTTCTTTTCTTTGTTGACCACTTCTTTCTTGATTCTTGTTCTCTCTTCCGTTTTCTCGTACCTTTCTTTACAAAGTCGTTCAAGACATCACAGTCATCTAATCCTAGCTGATTCGTAGTCTGCTGTAAATACGCCACACCTTCATTAAACTGGGAAATACCTTTGAATTAAGAAAATTGATATGTTTTCATTGTAATCTAGAAAAGCTTCGGCTAGCTTGAGATTTGAGATAGAGGTTGAGATTTTTAAGCCCTCTATTTTATCTTTAAAATCATAATGTTATTATATTAGAATGATTTTCATAAACTCGCGAAACAGAGTGACTGTCACTATATGGTGTGTGTGTGGTGGGGGGAGGGCTAATGTATTGAAATATATGGAGTAAATCTATTTGTAGTATCACATAAGATGTGCAATACATATGTAAAATCAAGATGTTTGTGCTAGATCCCCCAGGCTACTTTTATAGTTATTGTTACCTGCTGCTACTGGAAAGTTTATGCTTTGGGATCCACTGTAGTGCAGCGTCTTTGGAGCTTTAGTTGCAATAACGCCATTGACACATTCATTCGCCTGACTAGAGCCACAATTTGTTTCTTTATCCACTCGTTGGTTTTGAAAGGATTCAGGGCATCGTCTATTGCTGCTCTTAAATTATCATCGGAGAGTGGCTTACCGCCGGGAAGATCTTTGAAATGATGACTTGCTGGGCTTTCTTTGGCCATGCACCAACTGGAGTCGCATTTGGTGTGGTCTCCAAATGCGTGGCAAACCAAGGACTCGAGGCCACGTTTTAGTTCCTTCGGCTGGCCCTGGTGTTTGGCAACGCAATAAACAAATAGCTTTTGTATGTAGCTAATGACAACTGGAGTCAGCCCTTTCACTGATTTTTGTAAAGCATAAAGTCGACTTCCCAGTGTTCTACTGGCGTGGTTCCTGTCGGTTCTCTTGTTGGTTTCGTAGTTCACCCTGTAGTTGATGTGGGATTCTGTCGTAGAGTCTTCGTCAGCAGTGTAGGATTTATATTTCAAACCATATTTTGGGGCATCGCAGAAGCATTCTACTGCGATGTCAGCCTCCATAGATTTCGAAGAACCATCATGATTCTTCCGGCAATCATGAGCTTTGTTTTCTCCAGAACCAGTATCATTAGTTTTGCATACGCGACAACGAGTGGACTTCACACGGTAGTCGATGACTTTACCAGAGGATTCACCGATAATAGTTCCAAATCCTGATAGGGAGTTTCGGGCTTTGCCTCGTTTTTGCCACGCCCCGTCGTACGATACCGAAATCATGACATCTTCTCCATCCTTTTCCCCACTATTCTTTTCCTCCTCTCTAAACTTTTTCAAGCTTTCCTGGCATGTAGCTTCAACAGCCAATCCAACTTCTCGCTCCCGCTTTTTAAAAGTATTGTTACTCAGATTCCCAACACCCAGAATTGAGAGAACACCATTAGCCACTTTAGATACGAGTGGAGGACTGGGAACGAGTTTTTAGAATTAATCTAATTAAGAAATGAACCACATCACAAGAAAGAGCATATCGTAAATATTGAGTTTCAGGATTTTGATAGGGTTTGGATTATTACCCAATGATTTGCAGGTATTTAAAAATTGCAAAAATTACAAAGAAATGTATGTTTACTAGGGACAGGTGTCCCTAGTTAACATACATTTCTTTGTATTTTTTACAGTTTTTGAATGTCTGCAGATCATTTAATACTTATCCAAACTTTGTCTTTATCCAAACTATTTACGATATGCTCTTTCTTGTGATGGGGTTCATTTCTTAATTAGATTAATTCTCAAAACTCGTTCTCAGTCCTCCACTCGTTTCTAAAGTGGCTAATTGAGATGCGTCAAGCCCTGGCCAGTGTGAAGTGCTGACAAGGCTGCTTGTGTGTTTAACGATGGGGTGCTTGGTCCACGAGTTCCAGTTCTGTGAGTTTTGTATGGCTTTTACAGTACATTCTTTTTTGCACCCAGTACATCTCAATTGGAATATTACACCAAGACCAACTTGAATAGGTGGTTTAACGATATTGAGGATGGATAAGGGACCTTGGTGACAGTGAGAACATTGGCGTAGACCATCAAGTAGTAACTTCAGGTTTATGATATAATTTTCGTCCAGGTTGGCATCAAACTGAGCCCGTCTACTTCTGGTTGATTGTGGGATGCGCAGAACTTGTGTACTCTGAGCATTCTTTCCAGCTAGCCATCGCTTTTGTCTTAGAGACCTTAGTTTCTCCCTCCTGTACTGCAGAAGTTGAGACTTTCTGGTTCGTTGCATACGAGTCTTGCACCCTTCGACTGTATTTTTAAGCCAGTTTGTTTGAAGATTAAAGTTGTTATTTAAAAGATTTTGCCTAAGTCGAACTTTTCTATTACTCACTGCAGGCATTTTGAATCAAAGTGAAATGGGACTAATTTGTGTACCATGATATGAATTGTTTAATCAAATTGTCACGAAAGAATGTACTATATAACACATAACCACACTTGTAACCATAACATCTCATTTATAATCTTGAAAATGAATAAGATCAAGGTTTAACTTCTTTGAATAGTCAACTCTTCCTCAGTTGGTCATAAAGTATTGTTGAGTTTTCTAAAAATGATTTACTTCTATATATAGTGTCACTAAATATGTGACGTTCTCGGTTCTATCAAAATATTGAAACAATTATTCGTATACTCTTCAATTTTCATTATTTTATGGCAAAGAATATAGAGTAATGTGTGTTCTTTATTAGTTGATTATTTAAGTTTGTCCCGTGATGAAACCAATTGCAAAGAAGCTCAAATCCCAATCTCTCTTCCATTCGATCCTTTGTACCGGAAGTGGTGTTCGACTCAAACCCGTCACGAAGTATTGTGTCGTGACAATTGCAGTGTAGCACAAATTTGCATAACCATCGACCGTGAACAGCACAAAATATGAGCGTCGTTATATAGCCAACTTCAGAATTTTTTTTGACCGCGTTAGAACGCATCAATCAAAATGAAACAATTAAATAGAATTCCTTAATATTTGAAAAATAGATTACCGAATTTATAAGAATACCGTAGGCGTCGTTTTTTTTCTTTCTAGAATAGCGCTTGAATTGGAGGTTGTCTCAATTTGGCAAGCACAAGTCACCTCGGAAGAAAAATTAATTCTCAAAACTGAACACGAACTATTCCTCCAAACTCAGCACACTTTAAAACAAATAAGTACAAGATACGTTTAGGCTTTATTTGAAAGCATTTCATCCAGTAATTTTAAGTCAGAATAAGCAATTCTTTGCAACCTCCAAAATGGCGCGTAAAATCTGTTCCTGCGATTTACTCAAAATCAAACATACAGATTTTAATTCTTGTATATTTTGAGGGACTAATGTCGTAGTTTAACGTGCTGGTATTCTCTTTTCTTAATCTGATCAGGATCGCTTAAAATTCGAGCTCGACTGATTTCAAAATTTCTTGTTTATCGTTGCCATAGTAACGTAATCTGGACTGATATGTGTATCATTATAAACTTCAAACTAAGACTGACAAGTGATGTAAGCATCATTTCAATCGAACTTCTGGAAGTTTGTGAAAAAGTCATTTCAAAATGTCTGGTATGGCTATCCAAAAACTATAGAGATCCACCTTAAGGATGTTGGTCTCACATGAGGAAACTAAAGGAGGATCATGGCTTGCCTCATGGTTACGCAAACATTTACCATTATGAGCAAATGTCTTTTGACATCCAGGATATCTGCATTTGTAACGTGCGCCTGATTTGAGCTCCCTCTCTTTCTGTTCCAAGCATTTTGCTGATTCTTCCATGCTTTTATTCCTTGACTTGTCCACCACAAACGTATCAATAACAAGGGAAGCTATCTTGTGTAGAAAATCTTTCTTATCCTGTTTCGATAACTCTGGTTGTGGACGCTCAAATTTAGTTGGCTTATGGTCATCCAAGGAGCTCATACCAAGCATTTTCAGAGCTGCTGCTATTACTCTTGATTCAACTTCAAGGACAAAGAATCTTTGGCATAGATTGGCTGCTACACTAACATCACCTTTCATGTTCCTCCTATTGATAAGGTTACGATCACTGTACAGTGTACACTTGTCACCAGAGGAAGAGATGTTGTATAAGTTGGAAAAAGCAACCTGCAATGGATAATGATAAAAAATAAATAAATGATAATAAATAATAAAAAGATTCTAAAATATATTTATTGCAAATAATAGTTTTACTTCCAGCTGATAAAGTTTTGGTATGAAAGAGAAACAAAGGACACAAATCAAAGTGCCATAGAAAAACAAAATTTCTGCTGTTTTTGTGCCATGACCATTTTGTTCTGCTCTACAATCACAGCACTGCACAGCAAAACCATTTTGTGTGCATTAAAGTCAAAAATAAAACATGAGTATTTGAAAGTTGTTTAAAGATATTGTCCGTACATGTCACAGTAATTAAAATGGTTGGTTTGAGTTGAACAACAGTTGCAGTGTTACTGTAATTATATCCATTTTAGGTCAACAGTGAATCATGCAATGTAATTGGTTGGAAATGATGCAATTTGGACTGAAATCATGAATATGTGTGATTAACAAATTGTACTATTACAAATTGTACTATCATTATTATACAGTTTTGTAATCACTTATATGTTAGACCAAATTACACTGCACTTACTAATTTGATTTATTGAAGGCTAAATATATATATGAGGAATGTGCACATAAAAGGCATTCTAAAGGATTCTGTGTGTATCCAACAGCAATTGACTGCAAACAAGTCCACATTTCAGCAATTCTAGAACAAAGGGATCTTAGCAAAGAAGAGCCTTTTTATGTGCTCGAGCCTCATATATATGAGGAGTGATCACTTAAAAGGGGTCTTAAAGGTTGACCATAAGATAGGCTGTAACGCACGGTGTGCAAGTCGACCCCGTTTTGGCATTCTCTGCGCTACAATCATAGCTGGTCCAAGGAAAAACACTGTACGCGTCCAAACATGCATCCCATAATGCATTTCTTCCGCTGGATCAGATACAGCGGAAGAAAAGGATTATGGGCATCCATGAAAAATTTGGACAGCACCCGTCCCCTACTCAGAGGAGGGTCGACAGCCTTCCCGTAATGCATTGCATAGGTATCTATTTCAAGATGGCGGCGGGAACGGTGATTTACCACAGACCAGTGGTTTAAATAGACAAAACAATACAGGTAAGATCGAGATTTTATTTTTTCCCTTCTTTTTGAACAATAAAGAGGAGAAGTAACGTTTTAACTATCCAATTTGAGCTTTCTTCGTTAGTTTGAAATAGCGTGAGCGTTGTTAGGAGTGACAACTAATTCATCAAAATATATCTACCTTCAAACGTTCATATTTCATTATCGAAGTTGTTGTTTTTGATTTCAATGCATGACCTGTAAGGTCCTTGATATGCCAAATCAATATTCATGAAAGTACTCCAAGATACTCCAGTAATTTCATAGAAATCGGTGTGAAGAAAATGATACAAAATGGCGCGAATTACGCCGAAACAGTGACAAACACCTCGAAGATGGTGCATTATGTCCCTTGTTTCTCCCTTGTTTGTTTGCTATGTTTGTTTTGTTTGGATTTACTTCCATCGGATTATTGTTTTTTAGGGATAGATGTACGGCAAAAGGCCTTGTTTGCCACAAGGCAATACGCCGTCAAAGCCAAGTCTGAAAAAAAGAAGAGACGGCTCACCAAAAGGACAACGGCTGTTTGTTCCTCCTAAGAAGGCAACTTTGAGTCCAAAAGCACAGGTTTTTGGAATTTTTTGCTTTGATTATGCTTTTGTTTCTTCGATAAGATATAGGGAATTGCAAATTATGATGACTAATTACTGAATGTTTCTGATCAATAAACATTTATAAATGTGACACCCACTGATTTGCTCTAGACTTTCAGAGATGTGTCAAGCCCTGTCAAACATCATAAATGGACATTTGAAGAAGAGAAGGCAGTTATTGAGTTTGTTGGTTGTGCAAAGATGGATAGGAAGTACTGGGATGGAGTTGAAAGAATGCCTGAATGGCCAGCATTCAGATACACAAATATATATTGGTCTGATGCTGCTAAACATGTTCAAGCATCTACTGGATCTAATATTCTTCTAACAAGTGAGTAAATGGCTATTGAAAAAGATAATAATAATAATAATCACAATCATAATCATAATCATAAATTTCTATAATAATAATAATTGGCTGCCACTGCACAGTCCATACCATGATGCTAATCAATGTTTACAATAATTATTTACAATACTTCTCATCAACATCGTATAACTACATCTTACATTAATGATGAAAGTAACACTACAATATGTAATTAATATAGTCCATTGCTTGATGGCCATTGGCTCAGGTGTGTTCACCTGGCCTTTTACAGGTCTTGTGTTTATTCATGCTGCGACTGTTTTGCCACCCTCCTTAATAGTGAAAATGCAGGTGGGGGAGCTGGTTTAGACATTGACAACCCTCCATGTGGCATGAGGGTTAACTACAGAAGCAAGCATCAACCTAACCTGACTTGGAATATCCATTATGTTTCAGATAATAGAGTCGGAGGAAGAGCATTGAATGTCCTAAAGCCAAAGTTTATATCGCTAGGTTCTGCTGAGGAGCATTTCAAATTAACTTTAAGTGACTACATGGAAAACATGATTTTACAGCCTGGCTCTAGCCCCAAGACTTGCTCAAAAAGTGTACAAACAACTCTTATTGAACAAAGAGTAGTAGAATCTACAAACAACATTGAATTAGAAGAGCAGATAAATGTCAGTGAACCTGTACGACAAGCAATAAACATGTTGGCTCATGCAATTTCAGCAAAGACTATCATGGGGATCTTAGAATTTCTTATTTCTTTTCTTCAGAAGGATGATGATGCTATCTTGGCTACTCTATTATGGAAGAAATTATGTTTACGAAAAACCATAGACTCAAATTTTTTGCAGTTGTCTATAGAGGCAATGTTGGAATTACAGCGAGTGAAAAAATCTAATATACTTTACAAGCTAGCCTACTGTTTGGCAACCAAAAAACCAGGCACAAATGTTCCGTTGTTTCCAATGGACAGAATGCCATTTGGGTTAGTACAGTATCAAATTGAATTCTTCAGCTGTACTAACATTTCACAGGTGAGCTACATATAGCTATTGCGATTTGTCACGTCCTCGAAAACTGAAAGAAATCTTGTAAAATATTTTTCCAATAATATTTTTAAACTTGAAAATAATTAAAATTATATTTTTCTCAGAATCCAGTGGATGTGGATATAATAAAACAATTATTCCACTCAATCTCGTCGTACATGGCTAATAGCCGACTCGGCGCTGCGCGCCTCATCAGCTATGAGCTCATGTACAACTCGATTTCGTGGAATAATTGTTAAATAGCCCTTTTGCCCTTAATATTAGATCAGAGTACCACCTGACTACCAGAGCTGGCATGAAACTTTATGTGCAGAGTTTCCTACTCGATTTAATCGCTTGTTTCGAGGACCAATGTGGAGTGGGATGCCACAAGATCAACAGAGACAGCCAATAACAGTAAGACATTTTAATAATTAAATTTATACTTGAACCATAACAGATAGTTTCTGAACTTGATTCCCAAGGAAGTGTATAACATCCGTACTTCTTTTTTTAAGGCCAGAGTAAATGTTGCTGCTCCATCTACTAGAACCGTTGAAAGAGTCACAGCTGCATCAGATTACAGTAATAAACCAGCAATACAGGTTAGTATCACAATTCCCCAATCACCTTTTTTTACACTGTTTGTCAATCATTTTGCTATAAAGTTACTGAGTTCAAGTTCTACATTTTCAGAGAGTATTTTTTTCAAAAGTGTCGCTGTCAATATTATGTAGCAATGCTTGTGTGAGCTAATTATGTATCTGCACCTGTGAACTAATCAGGATTTTCTCAATAGCTTCTGGTCGTAGATAGCAAACTGATTATTGTTTTGTATTTAAGCCTTCTCACTGCTGCAAATGTAATTTTTTTCAGATTGAAGCCTTGAAACAATTAAAAGAAACAAATCCCCAAGGAAGATTTTGGATCAAAGCTGATGCTTTTGATGTAAAACCTGCTCTCCAAGAATCTGTCAAAGGAGTTTGGAATGGAGATGTTGATCTGGGAGATCAAAGGCTGGAAAGTCTTTGTAAAGAGTATGATGATAGGAGAATGTCTTTTACAAACATTTGTTACGCAAGCAAACCAAGACATTTCATGGAGGTTGGCTTAAAGAAAATAATTAATCAACTCATTGAGGATACAACTTTCTTGACCAAGGGTTTAAAGGATGCAGATGAGGAGTACAGAAAAAAGTTTGAAAGTTCTAACACCTCAAAGAAGCTTCTGATGGAATTGTGCTGGGAGAGAGTGGAATACAATACACTCTTACAACAAAGTCAGGCTCTTAAAGCATATTTTGATGATTGTATGCACTTTCTTGACCCTTGTAACCCTAGAATTGTTGAATTAGCTAGAGAATTTAGGTACAAAAAAGAGGATGTGTACAAGTACCTTAGGAATCTATTCATTAAAAAGAGACAGCCAGCTGCAACTCATGTCATGATAGTAATGACATCTGACGAACAAAGAAAGACAAAGCCATACTGCCAACCAGTACAGTACATCCCCTACTATTCCCTAAAAGATCAATACATGCGTGATATTACCACTAAGTTAAAGCAGCAGATGATAGCACTCGGATTAAAGCCAGTAGGTGTGCAAGAACTATTTATAAGCAAAGTATATCTCATTAATATTAAACAGGTTTTAATATCTATATTTTATTTTAATCTTAGGCTGTGTAACAGATGGAGAATTTAACTCTCTCCGAACACAGGGAGAACAGCGTCCTGTTCATCTATGGCAGATTATACATGACGCAAAGGAAAGTGTAAGCAGACAAAGGAGACAGACTCTTCTGAAGATGCTTATGAAAATTGGAGGTGAATTTATTTATTGTTTATTCCTAAAGTCAAAATGAAGATCTTTCTAATAAAGCTTGCAATTCTCAGAGAAACTATTCGATGAAGTTAGTCAATTCACCTTGAGCTTTGATCCTACAGGGTCTTAAAAAGGATCCTTGAAAATCTTGTTTTTTGAATAAATCCAAAGAACAAATTTACATACATGTACCCGTCCTAACTCAAACTCACTCTCCCCCCCCCCCCCCCCCCCAATTAGTTTCCATTCACCACTCTTCTCATAATCTTTTAGCTATCTTACTCTAATTTATGGATGGATAACATGAGACTTTATAATGTTTATGCATGGATTAATTAAGATCCTAACATGATCCCTTAGGATCTTGTGCAACATCTTATAGGATTCAACAGAATCTTATGCAAGGTCCTGCTCAGGAAAATATTTTAGTATCCTATCTGGATCCTGTACCGCAAAGGAATATTGACACTAAGCTTTTATTCTATACATGGATTCCTAGATAGTCTACCCTTATACTAACCCTAAGTCTAACCCCAAAGCACAGTACTTGAAAGTTATTCAAACTCAGCAACTGGCACAATATAGTTGTTTCTTTGATAGGCTTGAAATGTGTCACATTTTTGCATTTACTAACTTTTTATATGCTTAATTTTTAGAAGATGCAAATGGGAAACCCCTTACAGAGACTCAAGATGTTGCTGTGCCCAGTTAAGTAGTGAATGATATTCATAATTTAATTCACAATGGTTCTTCCTTAGAAGAAGCTGTTTCTCAAATACGAAGCAGCCTGGTTCCTGTTGGTTACAATCCCTACCCTTTTAGGTCTAACACACAAGAAAGCTTTTTAGACAAACTCAGATCTTTGGTTGCAACACTCGGGTTCAGGCATGCTGTCCAAACTTATAAAGAAGAAGGTATAGATTTCTCCCTCTACATGTATATCCCTGAGTATGATGACCAAACTGGAGAGTACTTCCATGATAGAGAGGACCACAATCACATACTCAAAAGAATTTGGAAGCACACTCGAGAAGAGGGCCCCAGCGGTTTTAATCATCAAGGTCTAGATGAAGCTTTACTTGACCCAACAACAGGCGAGTTGAATGTTGTCTCAGGGTTTGTGCTACTCCTTGAAATCCTTCAAAACTCCTTGAATTTTATTTACTCCTTTTTATAATACAATGTCCAAAAATACTCGTTTCTGGTCGACTTCATTAGGCCTGTTTTTTAAAACATGATTTGTCCAAGAATAGTCTCTCTGTATATACGGATTCTATATTAGAAAAAAATACTTTTGAGTCCTTGAATACTCCTTATGTATTATGCAGGCATCCCAGCACAAACCCTGGAATGTCTGAAAAATGTATAATGTAGAGGAAGAGAGTGTGAAGGCAGCAGATGAAGGTCCACTATGTGGATATGCTGCTCAGTGTAAAAATGCTACTTATCTATCACTTATTTATTCATAGGTTTAACACATGCTGCCCTTACCGGAGAACGCAAACAGTGTGTGGGGGATGCTGAAAGGATGATGTCCTTTTTTGTTGCAAAATTCTTGATGGAACATGGATATGAAGCTGAAGGAAAATTTATCGAAGTTGTGGCTGGCTGGCATGAGGCTGCTGATGGACGTGGGCTGGGAGAATTGGAGCGTTGTCGCAGAAATTACAAAATGCTGAATATGATTTTAGATGAATTGATGCCTTGGCACAAAGTCAGTTATGACTTTTCAACCATAGACATAAATAGGTATGTGCCTTTCATATGCAAATGAACATAATGTATCAGGAATAATTAAGTCTTGTTAAGTATCCCAAGTTCTGTGAGATACTCCTGTCCTAGGGCAAGGCTTTTAGAATATATATGCATATGTACACAATACCTTATTATAGGAAATTAATGCTCCACGAAATTAACTTGAATTTCAAAAAATCGCGTCAGTAATTTAAAGTCGCACTAATTTTCACTACTTAAATTTCGTAGAGCGTTAATTTCCTATAATAAGGTATATCAGAAATGTCAAACAACATGAAAAAGTTTCAGTCACATTAACGTTTTGTGGTCTTTACTTTTTTCAAGGCCTTTCAAGGGGACCTTTGGGTTTTCAAGGGAAACGGTAGTGGCCATCACCACAAACATTGAGAGCATGGAATTCCGAAGGCGTGAAAGTAGTTACATCGGCTACGAGGAACATCCCAGAGCAGGGACATCTGATGACGTAGAGGCTTTTATCTCTCTGCTACATCGCTTCCTAGGAAACCCCCTATCAAATCTCAACATGTTTTAAACATAGTTTTTGAATATGTTTTAAATGTGTTTTTAACATATTTTTAACATATTATTTATATATGTTAAAAACATTGCAATTTTCGGACACAAAAAACATGTTTTAAAAAATATGTTTTAAACATGCTTTTCAGCAATTGGTTTTAAACATGTTTTCAACATATCATTTCAACATGTAAAAACACTACACTTTTTATACACATCAAAAACATGTTTCTCTGAAATATGTTTTCAATATGAAATATAATAACACAATTAAATTAAACCATGGACACCAAAAACATGTTTTTGACAGGTGTCTGTGAAAACAGGTTTAATTTAATAACATAATTATAATAATTATTGTGGTGTGTACTTACGTATTCAATGTGATTATATCTGCCCCAATTGATTGTTGAATTATTTTAAAAAACATACTTTTTTTCCTTGACAGTAAATAATTTATTCAATCATATGATAAATAATTCGGATCGACTGAATAAAAGTGAGGGGGTTTTTTTGACAATATATAACCTGGAAATAATGTATTCAATGTACAATAAAAAAGGATCAAATAAAGATGACCTTAAAATTTACCAAATTATGAAATTAAATAGACAAGTAGTGTACATAAATATAATTTAAGTGCCTATTTCCATGGTCCATTGGCTGCATCTTTTCCCTAAAAAAAAAATTACTATTAAAAAAAAAAAAAATCACTATTGTGGTTAAAAAATTATAGTTAACTGGGTGACCATTGAGGCAACTGTACTTTAAACTTAAAACAATTAACTTAAGTACTAATTAATTACCTTAATGTTGAACCGCACTCTTGTACAATAACTGTTTATAGCTTGTGTGACAAGAGAGGTTTTAATGCTTGTAAATTTCATCTTAACATATGCTAGGAAGAAAGTAAAACAGTGATAAGTATATTCAATTACATTGTAAAGTTGATCCAAATCAATTTGCAGTTTTTAACCTTATGCTTAAATTATTATGATAAGCAAGACAGTCTTTTGCTCAGCATATTATTTAACTCTATATACTGAACTGCCATGAATGCTGGGCCTTGGGGAGGGGGGAGGAGAGGAGGGGGTTGGGGGGTTGGGAATGCTTGTCGGAACTTTTCAAAAATACCCCTAAAAGATACTAGTACTGGAAGTCTTTTAAGATAATAAGACAGTGATGGGTTGACTTTTGATACCCTAAAAGAGACCAGAAAAAGCTAAAGCTCTAAACTTCAATTTTAACACCCTAAAAGATACCTAATCGCTGATCCCCCAGGGATTCTGGGTCAAATCTTAATAGTCATGGAACTTTAATTATAAAACCACTGCAGCCCAAACTCTTCATGAATTACTAAGCAGTTACATTGAATTGTAGTTTAATATTTGATTATTATTAAGATTTACCTATGATTGCACTTGTAACGGTTCTGTCCAGGGGTTTGTAACCCTTTTGTCCCCCTCCTCGGTAGTTGCTGTCTTTGATGGTTTGATCATTGAAAAATACTCGTAGAAGATTATAGGTTAGGATGGTGGGGGACGTTACCCCATTGCCTGCAGTGGCCAACTGGCCTGGGGACAGGTAAACAGTTGTACCAATGACTAATGGAACAAGCTTCAATGAAACAATAACGAAAGATTACTATTGCTATTAGGTTTATATAATTTAAATGGTATCATACAGGATATGCAACAGACGCGTGTACTGGAGAGTCTCAGGAACCATTTGCCACCCCTGTTATATAATTATGGCACAAGGAATTCATCATTTTCCTGAACTCACATTATACTTTCTGGCGACCTGTGGGTCTGTATAAACCCCAGCTGCAAAAGTTGCACCTTCTTTGTTGCCCTCTACAAACAAATTTCATTTCAATTAATAGCAGTTTTGTTCAATAATATTTCTCATGCAAGACCACCAAAAAGAAAGTGATTATCTGCACAAAATGTCACTCAGTCAGCAAGTGCATCTGATAAGAGCAGTTAACCAGTCATGCAGTCATTATCTCTGATTTCTTCCTTAATTACCTTTGCAGGGGGCAAATCTGGAGGCTGATGGAGGGGTATGCATGTAAACCCCAGCTGCACCTTGAGTAGAAGTTGCACCTTCTTTGTTGCCCTCTAAAAACAAATTTAATTTCAATTAATATTCTCATGCAAGACCACCAAAAAGAAAGCGATTTATGTCACTCAGAGTAAGTGCATCTCATATAAGAGCAGTAATGACAAGTCATGCAGTCATTATCTCTGATTTCTTTCTTAATTACCTTTGCAGGGGGCAAATCTGGAGGCTGATGGAGGGGTATACATGTAAACCCCAGCTGCACCTTGAGTAGAAGTTGCACCTTCTTTGTTGCCCTCTAAAAACAAATTTAATTTCAATTAATTATCTCATGCAAGACCACCAAAAAGAAAGCGATTTATGTCACTCAGAGCATTAGTGCATCTCATATAAGAGCAGTAATGACAAGTCATGCAGTCATTATCTTTGATTTCTTCCTTAATTACCTTTGCAGGAGGCAAATCTGGAGGCTGATAGAGGGGTATAGATGTAAACCCCAGTTGCACCTTGAGTAGAAGTTGCACCTTCTTTGTTGCCCTCTAAAAACAAATTTAATCTCAATTAATAGTTAGTTTTGCTCAATTATAATTTTTGCAATAACAGAGCATAATCTTCCAATATGATTGGCTGTCAGCCATTTTCAATAAGAGTACAGTTACATAGAATGCCAAATGGCTCATGCACGGAGCCAGTGTGTGCTTGAAACAGTTTAGTTTTTGAAACAGTTTCCCTTGTTTTGAATCTTTTTGACTTTTTTTATTGTAAAAAAAAAAAACAAATTGCAGATTGTTTTTTGTTGTCTGTCCTCTTTTTGACATACTCTTGACGTCATAAAATGTTTAAAACTCAAGCAGAATCATGAGCACAGCAAAAAACCATCTGCAGTTTGTTAAAGTTTTCATGAATGACCACCAAAAAGAAAGCAATATCTGTACAAAATGTGAGTAAGTATACATTTGATAGTTAGAGCAGATGACCAGTCATACAGTCATTTAACAAATCGCAAGCGGTTTTCCATTGTCTGTACTCTTGTTGACAATGGATTTGACGTCACAAAATGTTCAAAACTCAAGTGGAACCACGAGCGCAGCGAGTGGTTTCACTTTAAGAAATCGAAATCACTTTTCTATGGGTCTGTCCTCTTATCGAACATAGAAATTGCGTCAGCAATGATCCAAACTCAAGTGGAACCACGAGCGTAGCGAGTGGTTTCACTGCCAAGTTTGGATCATTGCTGATGCAATTTCTATGTTCGATAAGAGGACAGACCCATGTGATTTTGATTTGTTTTTTTACAATAAACAAAGTCAAAAAAGACTCAAAACAAGGAAAAAGATTGGAAAAAATGACCGTTTCAAGCGCGCGCTGGCTTCGTGCGCGAGCGATTCATCATTCTATGTGTCTGTCCTCTTATTGACAATGGCTGAGAGCCAATCAGATTGCGAGATTTCGCTCTGTTATTGTAAAAACAAAGTTTTGGACATTTTGTGACGTCAAATCCATTGTCGATAAGAGTACAGACAATGGACAACGACTGCTTGTGATTTGTTTTTTATAATAACCAAAGTCAAAAAAGATTCAAAACAAGAAAAAACATTAAAAAAGACCGTTTCAAGCGCGCGCTGGCTACGTGCACGAGCGATTCGTCATTCTATGCTTCTGTCCTCTTATTGACAATGGCTGAGAGCCAATCAGATTGCGAGATTTTGCTCTGTTATTGCAAAAACAAAGTTTTGGACATTTTGTGACGTCAAATCCATTGTCAATAAGAGTACAGACAATGGACAACGACTGCTTGCGATTTGTTTTTTATAATAACCAAACTCAAAAAAGATTCAAAACAAGAAAAAACTTTAAAAAAGACCGTTTCAAGCGCGAGCTGGCTACGTGCACGAGCGATTCGTCATTCTATGCGTCTGTCCTCTTATTGACAATGGCTGAGAGCCAATCAGATTGCGAGATTACGCTCTGTTATTGTAAAATATCGGATATCTGATTTCTTCCTTACTTCTACAAGGTATAAAATCCTGTTTTTTGGGACTGTTTTGATCACTGCATTCATCGCCACTGCTACTGTCATCTACTTGATAGTAGACAGACAGGTCCTTTGCTGCACGTGCCTGTTTGGCAAACATTATAGCTTGTTCGTCAGCTTTTTGTTTTATCTTCTTCATTCTTGTCCTAGCTGCTGCAACTTCATCATCATCTTCACTTGTCATCTTTTCTTTTCTGTTTTTGGCTGACGTCATCTTAAGTGTTTTCTCTATTATAATAAATTAAAGGAAGTCAGATTGTAGTTTATAAAACTATAACAAAAATTGCAGTTTGTCTGTAAGTCAGCAATTTCAAAACTCACCTTTAGTCTTGGAAGCATTTCCTTCATCATTTATAAGTTTTTTTGAGCATCCTTTCTTTTTGTAATGCCTTGTTGTAATCATCTAATTTAATAAATTGATAAATACAAACTATTTAACAGACAAAACTTCCATCTATGCTTTGTATCTGGAAAAGATATCTTGATCAAACTAGAAAAAATTGATCAAATTCGCTAAAGGAAAATGGGGGTAAAAATAGTACTGTAAGCCACCTTAATGAGGGCATTAGCACGTAAGTATACTAAAAACGTACCACCTACCTGTCCTATAAATAACTGCACACCTATAGAAGCGTTTATCAGCCTTCCAGAGACCTGTCACTATGCCTTCTTTTGTCACTTTAATCTGATCGTCTTTCAAAGTCGAAGTTTTGTTGTCCTCGAATTGGACAACAACGTACTCTAGAAAAACATATGCACATCAAACTCTAATATTTATTCGTAAAAAAGAAATTTAAAAAGTAAACAACTATCTAACATGCCGTTTTACACGCTACATGGTGTTGTCGGACCGATTTTTATGTTCGGGGAAAGCTGAAATGAATCGGCCCCATTCCGCAAGAAAATGCTATAAATGTTTTCGTGTCGGCCGATGTTTTTAGCCGAAACTCAAAGGAATTCGGGCACAAAAACAATGGATTTTGATTTAATTGAGCCGACGAAATGTATAACAAGTATTAAGTTGGCCTTACATTCTTGTCCCCATATTACCACAAAATGGCGGACGACGGGACAGTCTTCACTGGAATTCTTGAGAACGGTCTTTTTAAGAAAACTTCGACTTGTTTTGCTGGAAATTTAAGACTCCAGACATCTTTAAGGATGAAATTTATTATTTTCATTCTTGACCGTAATAAGTTATCTTATTACAGAAGTTCAAAAATAAAGTCGTCTTCAAGTGCATGCAACTCACTACAGTCGAGCTGTGTGGCTCGTAACTCGTTTGATCTAGTTTTATAACAACTGAAACCGCAAACTGAGGAGGTTACAGCTTACAGCTTTTTATCCCTGTTTAGATGTTCACCAACAATACGCCAATAGATTAAACAAACCATGACAAGATAACAAAAAAAAAAAAAAATGAAGGCAGCGTGGTTGTGGTTTTCAGGTCACTCGATTGACCGACCTAGGAGCTAGTAATGAACGTCGGTGCTTAATTAACAAATAAAAACTGACTAAACAGTAAAAAAATTATACCAACCTTGATCACCATCTTTCTTGGGGGGTTTTGATTTTCGCTTTTTTGCCGTTTGAGTATTCATTGGTTCAATCTAAGATCAAGCGAAAAAGTGAAATCCTCCGATTTTCTCGCGCCTTTTTCCCTGTGTGGTTAGCCAATCAGAAAGACTGTTTTTCGCGCCTTTTATTTTGAGGAAGCTCACTAAATGCCATGACATGATCACGTGATCTTCTGATGATCACGTGATCTCATGATAATGAAACCTGCTGAAGAGCATGAGCTGTCAACATGGACTTTTGTCAAGATTTTATAACAAAATTTTCCTTGAAAAGCGTAAAAAAATATCTGTACTTTCGAGAAAATGGCAAAAAGAGGTCCCTATAAAGCCTACCTTCGCGAAGTTGACTCGACATGTAGAGTTCCTCGCTCAACAAAACACGTCAAGCGTAACATCAAGACTCGGCTGTTAGATTTGGATGTCGATGCAGACAGCAATGAAGCTTCAAATATCCAGGTTGTCAGCGATGAAAACACAGATGAAATGGAGTTCCATCAATCTGATACATCCATTGCAGCAAATTATGCTGAGAGAGAGAGAACTGCAGTCACCGACGAGAATGAATGGGATATTCATAAACAATATAGTGAAGAGTATTTTGCAGACGACGTTGACAACGACCTGGACGATTTTTTCTTGATGGGAACTGAAGATTGCCAGTTAGAAAGTGAAATTCTTAATGTGCCAGCTGGTGTCCAAGAAAGTTCTTGTGATGTTCCATTATATGAGGGGGCGCCAATATCAATAGGAACAAGCATGATAATGATTATAACATTTGCTTTGACACACAATCTTACAGGAGAGGCCCTTGGTGACTTACTTTCACTAATCGCTTGTCATTGCATTACCCCGAATCTATGTAAAATTACTGTTAGGATGTTTAAGAATCATTTCAGAGGACTTAAGTTTCCACTTATTTGCCACTACTACTGTAACAAATGCTTTGCATTTAGACAAGACACGCACTACAGTGTAGTGAATGCAAATTGCACATGAGTAAAGAACAAGCATCAAAGAGTTTCTTCATAGAAAGTCCACTTTCTCAACAGCTGCAGGTTCTGTTTGCAAGTAAGTATTCTGTGTGCTGTTTTGTACTTGCATTATTTTGCATAATATGATGAGGGACTACGTTTTTAATGAGGGGGTGGGCTGGAGTATTTTTGGCAAGGGTCATTGACCAATTTGAAATAATATGGCAGCAAATTTGAATAACTCTTGTTCAGGACTGACTAGCCTGGGCTCGTGTTCACGTGCAAACACAAAATTGTTTTTGCATGAATAAGAGGCTAGTCAGTACAAAACAATAATTATTCAAATTTGCTGCCATATTGTCTTTTTCCTGGTGAGTGGGAAGGTCACCAGTTTTATTAATTTTGATGATTTAGCCAGAAAGTAGTGAGGTCACATACATTTCTCCAGACTTACTTGGTATATATCTCCTGGGGGTACTCCCCTATATTTGCTATATGGGTATTTGCTGCACTATAGGGTATGGTTTTTCAGCTTTTAGGTCTGGAGTAGGGTATCCTTTTTTGACATTTTGTCTGGGATGCATGGGGTATGGTTTTTGTCTGGGATGGGTTACAACATTTGGATAGGGGTAGGTTTTTGTCAGTTTTAGTCTGGAATAAGCTACTCTTTCTGTCAACACAGAAACACTGTAAATTCGGCCATTTAAAAGTTAGTTAAAATATTGATTTCAATCTATCAAGTGATCATTTTTTGCATGTCAACCAAATGTAGCATGACCACAATGTCGTTAATACTAACACCCCTTACTGTTTAGTCTGGAATAGCATGTGTAGTTTGCATAGTTTGCGGTAGGGTATAAAAAATCAAAATTTTAGGTCTGGGATAGGGTCAGGGTTTTGAGGTCCTGGCAGCACACCCTTACCCAAGTTGGGATGGTAGTACCTCCCCCAGGATATATCTATTTGCACATCAAACACATCCTGAATACCAAGAATGTGCCTCATCATGCAAGGGCTCAGACATAAAAAGTGCAAATGAAACTCCTGCAGTACAAGGTCCCTCATCAATTATCTAATGGCCGTACATCCCTATCTCGCATGTTTTTTCGGTTTTGTCACCAAGCTGCCCCACTCAAAACAATTTGGATTGCTACAGCCCTGCATCCCTTCCTGTTACTTAATAAGCTCTCTAACATGTTGTTTTATAAGCAGTAGAGTTAAAAAATTTAGTAAAAGAATGACATGATAGATTCTTTTATGTTTATTATTCTCAGACATGTTTCAGTGTGACTTAATTATGCCATCATCAGTGTGATGTTTCAAGCATCTACAGAATTTAAATATACTAGTACTACTGTGGCATGTGCATATGTGCAATAATTAAGATTTAATATAGATCAAATATAGATCAAATATGTTCTTTGACTTTATGATCTAAATTTAATGTTAATTATTGCACATATGCACAAGCCACAGTAGTACTAGTACATTTAAATTCTGTTGACACTTGAAATGTCACACTGATGATGGCATAAGTCACACTGAAACATGTCTGAGAATAAAGAACATAAAAGAATCTATCATGTCATTCTTTTGCTAAAATCTCTATCATGTATATATTTAATCTTTGTTTGGTTGATTTGAGTTGCCCAGGGGAGGGTCACCAATTTTTTTTCTGTTAATCAATGAAGGGCCATGGATCTTAAAAAAAAACAAAGGTGAAACGTTGAAAAAAGGGTGAACAAATTACAATCAATTATTAATCATAGGAAGACAATTACATTCTAAAATTTTGCTGTCCCTCTTTCTGTTTATATAGGAAAGGGATTTTATGAGTTATTGTCATATCCTAACAAGCGGATAAAAAAACATGAAGATAATATCGAAGACATTTTGGATGGAACAGAATATAACAGTCTCAAGAGAAGAGGAAAGTTTTTGTCTTTCAAAAACCATTTCTCTTTCCAAATGAATACTGACGGAGTTGCCCTGTTCCGTTCATCATCATTCTCCATATGGCCAATCTATCTCCAGATAAATGAACTTCCACCACATCTTAGGTAAGTGCATTGCATTGATTTTGCTATTCTTGGTTTTCACTGACCTGATGGAAATTTTTAAAGAGTCCCAAGTGCAATCAAAGTGGTTCATTAAAAAGAGTAAGTAATATTCACTTTATGTCTCTGCAGAGTTTCACATTCTGCATTTATGTACCAAAGGTAGCATAATGATTCAAACGTTGAAAATTTTTTTATGAAATGTACCAAGTACCAATTTTGGATGAAAAAAGTCTTTCATCATTTTGAAGGGTGATTTGAACCCCCTACCCTTCAAATTTCTATCCATGTCCATGTCATGACTATATTATTCAGGTTAACTGATAAAAAGTTTGCAATAAAGATCTTTAAAGTTCTTAAGGATCAAGGATGGCACAGTTGGTTAGTGCGCGGCCTTCGGTGCGAGAGGTCCCTAGTTCGATCCCCAGTGACCTCGCATCCTTGTTTCAACTTCTTTCCTTTCCGTGTAGCTTCAATTAGCTTTAAATACCCTTAAAACGGAGCACTGATGGAGAGAGGGGAGTAAAATGAGCGCACCGTCAACCTCAAGTTTATCAGCTGAATTACTGTCACGAGTTATCGACGTAAAATATGGTTGCTTTACTTTTACTTTTTTACTTTAATTACCGGTAGTGTTTTCTCTTGGGATTTTAGCAACTAACAATGATCTAACCAATGAATTGTTGTGCACAAACTCGTTTGAAAGCCATTTAGTGCAAATCCAGGGTTTGCTGAAAACATTCGGAGTTAATCCTGTGTTAATGTTAATCGACTTTCCAACAACCAGGCCCAGATACTAAGGCAGTTAATTACCTCATACCTCAGCATTAAGCTGTATTAGATCTATGTGGCTTAATGCCTTAGTTTGCCTATAGTTCTCTGTACTTAGCTCTTTAAACTGGGTTTTCATCGCAAAGGCAGAACATTTCAAATTGTGTTAATTCTGTAGCAAGTGATGTACATGTATGGTAATCAGATGTTTGTTTCACTATGAGGGTCACCAACACATCAGTGGATTTCAGAGCTTTTAAGTAAAAAAGAAAAGTATATTCACATAAAGAGCAAAATAAACCCTACATATTTCTGATTTACAAATTTCTGAGCCAAAAAGAGTTTTTGTTGTAAAGATATGTAATTGCAATTTTACTCATCCTCTAGTTAAGTAAGAAAAGTATATTTTATATAAAATCCTTTTGCAGATTGATTATTTGGGGTTTTGCTTTCCAATTGTGAACTTAATGATAAAATTATCTTTCAGATCCAATACCTCCAATGTCATATTTGCAGGACTGTGGTTTGGTGAAACAAAGCCTTATATGCATACATTTCTTCAGCCTCTCAAAACCTCTTTGATGGCTTTGCAGTCAGAAGGTGAACTTTAAAATACAAGTATTCATCTGTATACAGATGAAATATAATGTACTAGGCCAACAAGCTATCAAATGGTAGGATATCCTGGCTAGGAATTTTCAAGCCCTTACTTAATATACACCTACTGTAATCTAAAACAATGTTGTCCAAACTGGACAAGAAGCTGACAACTGCAAAGCATAGTGGAACTTGTCATCCTGTCAATCAAATCATTCATCCTTGTGCATTTGTTATCTGTACTGTGTAATGTGTACATTTGTTAACTGCTCTGTCCCCAAGTTTGATGGGCAGACCAGAAAATTTAAGTGTGAAAATTAATTAATACATGTAATAATTGTTTATAATTTATGTTGAAATATTATCCATGTAAGTTCTTTGATGTTTACTTGAATTGTGTACCAAAATTTCTGTCTGGATAAACTTAGGATTGAAAGTACGTGCAGCTGATAGTGATGGAAATGAAACTATGATAGACGTGAAGTTTATGCTATTAAGTGGTACCTTTGACCTCCCTGCAAAATGTATGGTGCAAGACTTCCAGCAATTTAATGGTTTTTATGGGTGCTCCATTTGTGAAAAACCTGGAGAAACCTTTGCAACATCGAGGAGGGGACATACCCATATTTATCCCATGACAAGTGCAGAATTTGAACAACCAAATTGCCATCCACCTTTAAGGACACCAGAATCAACCACTAAGTATGCAAGGATGGCTATTCGAAATAAAATACCACAGGTATTTGTAGTTTAAGAAGCTCGGTATTGGGCATTTGTGAAATTATCTTATATAGGTAAATCAATTAATGTTGTCATAGAAAAAAGGCTAAAGCTTAATCGTCTTACTGCCAGGTATCGTGGGATATCTATTGTTTTGTTATGGAAACAATAGATATTCCATGATACCTCGCGGTCAGACGATTAAGCTTTAGCCTTTTTTCTACGACAACGTTAATTGACTAAGCTATATATTTTGTTTTGAATTATCAGGTCTCAATTCTTGCATTTGTGATACTTTTTTTCATGAAACAAATTACAACTGAGCTCATGCAACTTGCAAACATTTTTCCCAAAACAAGTTGCAAGAAAAATTGTACCAATGAGACAGTAGCCTTTGGTGATCAGTGTGTCATTTTTTCATTTATGTGTCCTCTGTTTTTAGAAAGCTTAATATCACAGCTCATTTTTAATGACAGCTTATGCTCAAGATGAATCTCGATGAACATCAATGCCAATTTGTATGATCTTACTTTTGGCACTTTATCCCTCAAACCCTCTCCCCCTCCCCTGAGCCTGTTTACAGGCTAAGCCTGACTGAGCCATTTCAATTTTGTTAAACTTCATAATAATACACTCGTTTAATACTTTAATGTTGACTAGGAAAAAGGTGTCAAAGGTTTTTCTGCCCTCCATGGTATGACAGGATTCAACATTATTCGAGGTATTTAGTATTTTCCTGTATTTGCAGATCAAAGCATACTTTAATAATTATTTGGATTAATGGGACAATGATAAATTTCAGGGAAAATAATATTTTAAATTTTTCTGACAAGCTGGTCATGATGATGTTATTTAACCAAGAATTTTATTTACTTATGGCAAGGTCATAGGCTTAGTAGAATTGTAATTGTGAACTTCTCAATCTATCTATTGTAGGTGTAGCTGTGGACTACATGCATTGTGTTTTGCTGGGGGTAACCAAAATGCTACTCCATCTATGGTTTGACATTAGCCAAAAACATCAATTTTTCTGTGGAAAATGTTTAGATGAAGTTGAGGAAAGGCTCTTGTCTATCAAGCCACCAGCATTTATATCTCGCACACCCAGAAGTATTGGAAAACATCGACAGTATTGGAAAGGTACATTATTAGTTATTCCTTCTTCATTATGTATTAGATTGTTACTAAAGCTGGCAGCAATATTGAATATATCTGCAATATATCCAATATTGCTGCTGGCTGAAGTAACTATCTGGTATAATTACTGGTCAACTTCATAACCACCAAAATCACCAAAATTGTTGAAATTGAAGCAAATTTTATTTTGTACAAAAGTGAAGTATAGTATGAGCATACGTACTTCTGTCCCACACATTTTGATGCTATAATGTTTGTCATAATAAGAAAGCCTTACAAAACTATTTTCCTGGATTGGGAGCTGGATATTGACATTTCTTTGTCACCCTGCAAATCTAGTTACTCTAAGCAAGTCACGCTGCAATATTATTGATAATGCTGTGTGGTCACAGAATCACACAGCATTGTTAAAAATATTGCCGTCTCTTAGATTAGACTGACAGCATTATTTGCAACATTAAAGCTGATTTACCTGAGTGTATGCTTTTTCTGTCTGCAATCGTTGGTTTATTGCAGACAGAAAACAATAGGTTATGAAGTTGAACAGTAATTATTAATGAATATGACTTCTTTTTCAGCATCTGAACTTAGAGCCTGGCTTATTTCCTATTCAGTTCCTGTCCACATGCTTATCAAGAAAATACTTGAAGCACTTTTTGTGCCTTGTTCGAGGAATTTATCTCCTTTTACAGAATTCAATTTCAAGAGAAGACTTGGCTGAATCGTCACAGCTTCTTTCTGTTTTTGTTTTCTACATGGATGTTCTTTATGGTAGGTCAGCAATGTGATGACAAAGGAGTGTGTTTTCTTGAGCTCATTTCACACGCTACCTGTTTCAGTTACAACCCAATAGAATACTAAGCAATTTAAAACTGATTTTTCCTTGATAAGTTCTCCTTTAAACTTTTCTTTCTATTTGTATTAGAAAGCAGACAAATTAATTTTTACAGGAAGTTTGTCATATTTCATCAAATATATTTCAGATATGGGTTCCCTGTGTCTCTAATATGTTTTCATTTATACTTTATAAGACTCATTTCAAAAATCCTCTTATCTGGGCAATAGGCCCTTTGCAGCTAGAGGTGATTTCCCCTAAATCAAGCAGCACCATTAAATGAAATCTAGAAATGAAAAGAGCCACCCCAAAATTAGTAAAAGTATAAATTTTCAGGCTGTGAAAAATTAAATTAGTAAAAGTATAAATTTTCAGGCTGTGAGATGTCATACAAGCATAATGATGGCTTGTTCAAGTTTGAATCTTTTTTTAAGCTAATTCATTTGTTTTTCAAACAAATCTTAAGAATTTATCTAACATTACATTTGTTGTCATCTTTCATGTTGTTTCTTTATTGAGCTAAAACTTTGCACTTTTACTAATTTAGAGGTGCTCTTTCCATTTCTGGATTTAACAAAACTGCTTGATTTAGGGGAGATAAGGTCACATGACCTCTAGCTGCAAAGGGCCCATATTAATGGAATAATTGGCTTAACATGCTTTTTTTTTCTTTTTAGGTGAAAGGTATTGCACAGCAAATGTCCATTATTTGTTGCATCTACCAGAAACAGTTATTTGGCTAGGGCCTCTTTGGGCTACCTCTTGTTTTGATTTTGAAAACCTCAATGGCATAACTAAAAAGCTATTTCATGGAACTCAGTATATTGCAGAACAGGTATGTATCAAAGTGATAAAAATGTAGAGGTATTCATAACCATTCCAAAAATTTCATTTATTTTCATTGGTTGAAAGACTGCTCTATTTACTGTAGGTTGTAATTGCGCTGTAATTAGACAGCTGGGTTTAATTGGAAACTGATACAATTTTAATTGGATAGTCTCTAGAGCCAATCAGATAATGCATTTTGAGCATGCAATGCCAAAATCCCTACCCAATTGATCAAGCTTTAAATGCACTCAAGAATTTTTTTTTCTTAATTTTTGGTTTCAACAAAATTGGTCATTTTTTGTTGTGGACAACATCGATTTTGCTCTTTTCTCAGCGATTGTAATAGTTACTAACTAATAATGGAATAATTGGTAACAGGACTTCATATCACTTAATTGTGTCTATGATTATACTCAAAATAAACAAATTGGATTCCTGCTACATCGTCATTGTTTATCACTCAATATAATTACAAGTAGAATTGGCCTCCACTCAGACCTGGACCTATTACCATCATTAAATGTTTTATTTGAAATAATAACATGAACAAGTAAGTTAATGGGAATTTAGGTCAACATTATTACAGATAGCATGCTTTACATGTAATTAATGGGCAGACCCCACTGTGCATATTTGATGTGCATTTCCCTCTGTGCCCAGGCAGATTTTTGGTCCTTAGGAATTTTAAAGCTTTCTTTGAGCTTTCTAAAGTCGGATAGATTAAGTTGATCCTTGAGATGACTGTGCATATATTCACTGAGACCAATGCAAACTTGAACCTTTTTGTTAAGCTGTGACATAATTTTTTTTTTTACATATTAATTGAATAGTGATAATTATTCATACAGTTTCTTGTTCAATTTGTAAATAATTTGCACTTATTTGTTACAGGCTCTTGTGATTATTCTAATTGATAATTTTAGAAAATTGACATTATTGACATTGGCAAATCCTGTTTATCATTTGAATTTTGCAGTAATTAAACATTACATAGTTTTTCTCAAGCTAAATGTGACAGCTTGTATTACTGTCTTTTTTTTGTGTGCAGGGGTAAATTTATTTACTGGTAATTTTAAATGAGTCTCTAGCCCAACCATAAAAATCATTCTGATTGGCTCAGAGATGAAATAAATAATATTGTCAAAAGAAATCATTTAAGGTGATTCCTCTGTTTTGCACCGCGCATGTCTACCGCGCATGGTTCAAAATGCACAGAATTACGACTTTTTCAGCATTTCCATTCAAATTACGACTAAAAATGCTTAAATACACAATTTGAAACATTTGTACAAATTTTGCTGCGATAAATAGGGAGTTTTGTAAAACTCGCCCCAGTACTTTCTCGGAATAGTGCCGATTTGACCCCAAATTTGATAACAATTTTTAAAATATCTCTCTAACGAGCACGGTGACCCCCATTTTTTATTTCAAAACTTGCTTTCTTGTAATAATTCACACAGCATATTTGAAAATTAAAAAAAGTTATAGGTAGGAACTTGGAAAAAATGTGCTTTTTTACGTGTATTTGAATGCTAGAATGTCAAAAATCGAACATTTCGGCGGGTATGTTGCTTTCTAAAAGCTGTAAAAAAAGTGCGAAAATGTACTTCACCGAGGTTAAAAGATAATTTCTTGTGAAATATTTTACTATTTTACCCGTTTCTACTGAAATCCTGTCAACTCTGATTCTTCGGGGTCTTTTCTGAGGCCAAATAGACTTATCAACGAATTCGCCGGGATGCATCGAGCGTTCGTGCGAAATCGCTAAAACACCCTTGTCTTTCAAGCCAAATATTTCCTAAACGAGCACGGTGACCCCCTCGTTTTTTGTTAGCTATAAGATAAATAACTCAAAATCTACAAAATATCCCATTTATAGCGATTTTTATAGGTAGGATCAATTACCGAGGAATCACCTTAAACACTCAGGGAAACCTTTTTTCCCATACCCTCTCCCAAACTCATGCTCACCAAAGCCTCCCCCTCCTAAGCTTTTGCCCAGGACCCACTATGATGTCTTAATTGTCATTTATTGACTTATTATAAAAATATATTTGAGATATAACGTCCACGCTGATTGGCTGGCTACCATGTTTATATCAGAGGACAGAGATGCATGGCTCAGACAAAAAAGTCAACATTTTATAAGAGCAATATAAATTGATCGCTTATGTCATCTACTGTGATATAAACACTGGAAGATGTAGAGCACTTAAAAGCAAGAGAAACGCTTGGCTACGCAGTGTTTCTAAGCTTGCTTTTCTCTTGCTCTACATCTTCCATTGTGTTTATATCACAGCACTGAGACATGCATGCACGTTTTATATTCCTTAAATATAATATATTAATTGTTTACTCTTTTATGTTAACATGGATCATTGACAAAAAGATTTTATCTGCTGTGGCAATTCTTCAAGGAATCCCCACTTTGACTGTCAATATTCCAAGTGATTCTCCTGCTAATATCCTGTTGAAGAAAATGATGCATCAGTCAGAAACCAGGTACATTTTGTTTTCAGTAGATATAAAACCTCAGCACAGCTGTTCTGATACTTGCTTTCTGATT
Organism: Telmatactis stephensoni; assembly: GCA_029948255.1. NCBI lineage: Eukaryota > Metazoa > Cnidaria > Anthozoa > Actiniaria > Isophelliidae > Telmatactis > Telmatactis stephensoni. Next base: position 503,121 of record JALIZF010001770.1, read on the forward strand.
TATTTTTAAGTGAATGTAGGTTTGAGTTTGCCCCTGGTTACATTGCCATTGGTTTGATGAAGAACAGAGAACTTCAAAAATATCCACATTAATATACTGCCATCTCAGTTGGTCTTCAAGGAAATGTGGGAAATTGCAAAACATTTTCTCGTTGCCAAATTAATGGTAGAATGATCCACAGCAACAGTTACAAACGTGTAGTTAAACGCAACACTTATACAATATCATATAAAAATAGTTCATCTGATTCTATCAATTATGGCCAAGTAGAATATTTTCTTAAGAATACTCCAGTTTGTGTTGATTCCTGTTCATACAATTGTGATATCCATATTTCATCATACTGGGCTCTTGTTGTGAAACTTGAGAAACTAGAATTAGATAGCACGGCTGTTTCTGAGCGGAAACTTAGTTCGCGCATGCGCAGTAAATTCAAGATGGCGGACGAATTTGTTTCGCCATGCGGTGTCACTTTCGAGGAGCACGTCGTAGTGCAAAATTGAGCAAAAACTATGCATTACGATGTTCAAATCACCCAATTGTCCGCCTGATTGTGAGCTGACAAGTACTGGGCATCTATCTGGCTTTATATGATGGTAAATCTTGTGGCTTTTTCCAAAATATTTGGCTTTTTTCCCGGCGTAACCAAGTCTTTGATCGTTGTAATTTGTGTCACTCTTATCGAAATTTGGGAAGCACTCAGGAAGAATCAGAAGTTTTTGCAAAGTTGGTGGTACATCTGATTTAGAGAAAATGCTCTGGTTGTTACGTATAACAGGTAAGTTGTTTCCTACATTTTTGTGATTTTACAGTAATCCAGCCGATTTAGCGTCCTATTTTAGTTTATAGATCTGTGAGTATAAACTTTTAGCTAAGGATTTCTCGTATTTTTATAGACCTTTGACAGCTATAAAATGTAATTTGTGCCAAGCGAGATTGACAAAATGAATATTTTGCCGGCACGTAGGTCGTGTGTATAAAGTTTATGACACTCTAAAGCTTTTTTTTTTTTGAATTTGTATTGCTAATGACGATTAAAAAGTGTTTTCTCAGCTTATCTTTGTTCTGTTGACTATTCATCATTCATTGCGGAGATAGTTTTTTTATTTTATTTTTTTATTTTTATTTTATTTAATAATATTCTCTGTTTATGTATTTTAGGGTGCTTTCCTTAAGAAGTGTTCCTTTTAGAATTAGGATTTAATATAACTTAATAATTTAGAATTCCATAAAGTGCACCCTCTTTAAAAAAAAAAAAAAAAAAAAAAAAAAAAAAAAAAAAAAAAAAAAAAAAAAAAAAAAAAAAAAAAAAAAAAAAAAAAAAAAAAAAAAAAAAAAAAAAAAAAAAAAAAAAAAAAAAAAAAAAAAAAAAAAAAAAAAAAAAAAAAAAAAAAAAAAAAAAAAAAAAAAAAAAAAAAAAAAAAAAAAAAAAAAAAAAAAAAAAAAAATAAAAAAAATAAAATAAAAAATAAAAAAAATAAATCATTCATTGCGGAGAAGCTTTTGAAACATTGATACTGTCAGGTTCTCTACATATATACACTCGATTGCAGAAAGGTTGTAGTCTTCATTTACACAAATATCTAATTTATTCAGTATATTAATGAAATGCAATTTGTAAATACGCGATCACAACACCCAAAATATAGTTCTTGAATATCTGCTAGAGTTTAGAAAGACTAAAAATATATTTTGACAATCATTGCATGCAAGCAATGCCAATTTAAGCAGTATTTTGGGTTTTGCATCTCATTAGATATTTGTATATTTGTGTATTTGCAGACTACAACCTTTCTGCAATCGAGTGTATACATACATACACATATTGTATGTTAAGAGAACCTGACAGTATCAATGTTTCAAAAACTCAAAAATTTATTTACAGTATAGCTAATATCTACAAAATGTACAAAATTATTATTTACAAGGTCTTCAAATATTAAATTTAGTTTTTCTTCTATTCTTCAGTTGTTTTCTTTGAAATTCTTAATCTTGGCTTCGGTTGTGGAGCCTTGTGTGCCAGTGATGGGCTTGTTGCAATGTGGTGCGAAGTTACAAGCTGTTTCAAATTCTGTAAAGGATTAAGAACTTGGGAAAAGGCTGCACTTCTGATGTTTATTTCCTTGTGCAACCCTTCAATGCCTTGTTCGCCATAGAAGCTAGCCCCATGTGCCATTTTCTGAGGAATTGGCACACATGTTTTTCGAGGAAGTGTAGTTTTGGAGTTATGGACATCTCTGGAAAAGCATTTCTCAATAACCCCATAAGGTGAGTGATATTTGTTTCTGAAATAAAAATAATAATATAGCAATGGTATTCTTATTGTATTCTTAACTGTACAGACATTAAGTATTCACCAATGTACACTGCACTTTTATGATATTCGGTGCTGTCTAGGATGGCATCTAGACTAATCAAGGTCTCTAATACATACATGTAAGTCATACAAGTCACAGCAAAATTATATATGTAAATTTACTTGAATTTATTACACTTTTTACCAAGATTTTGTATGTCATCTTCACTAACATAACCACCAGAGTTGTAGATTGCATGGCACTTCGCAAAACTCTTCAACAGTATGGAAAAACGAGAGCTTATTCTCTCTGCATCAGTCTCGAGGTCTGGGCATTCAGAATTTGTTGTAATAACAATACTCTCACACAAGGTTTCTATGTTTTTTTTCTGAGAAAAGAAAGAATAAAATCATGCAAAATAATAGAAAAAATTAAAACAATCTGTTATTTCTACAGTACCTTGAGACATATTTGCACATGATTGCCAGTGAAAGCCTTGCCATGATATGCTTGTCTTTGCACATTCAAGGACTTGAGTGTTGTATCTAGTTGTTTTGTTACTGGCCCTTCATTGCTGTCAACAGTTTTCATGATCTCACTGGCTTTTTGGGCCTAAGAATGTCAACAAGTTTATCACATGAATTGTTATTGACAGAAGACTGTACTATTTGCTTCAAATATATACACACAGATTTATTTTACAGATTTAATGATGTAAGGGTCATTATCTTTATATGAGAAAGTCAGTTTGTGTCTGAGGATTGTTTCACCTGATGATGATGAAAGATCATCATGATGTACATAGCACGTACCTCTTTATCTGCTAATTTAGTGATTCTTGAAATATTTTCTATCAGCTCCTTAGCACTGGTATCTTTACTCATGTCTGTGTCAGTGTGCATAGCTAATAGAGTAACACGCTCCTGCAAGGTTTGCGCTTCTTCTCGCAGTTGCTCAGCTTTGGCTTCTCTACTCATGGCTTCCTTTAAAAGGGTGATGCTGTCATCAGAGCCATTATAGGTCATGTCATTTGCAAGTTGCAGGCGTATCTTTTTATCTAGCTCTACACAGTTGTTTTCTAAGTGATCATAAAACTTTTTGAAGACACCAAGGCTAATATGGAGACCTGGTATACACACCTATCAAAGCAACAGATATGTTTTATTCCTGTTACATGTACATGTATAAACAAAATGAATAATTACATTTTCAATTGGAATGTCAAATAACACTTCGTGAATAGCATTATTGTAGTATTTTTGTCTTGATATCCGTGCACCATCGTCCACAAATTTCTTATTATCTGTTCTGAGGCCTTCAATGGTTCTCGACTCTTTGTCAGGTCCATTGCTCTGCATATCTTCTTTTGTAACAAGGCACCATAGGCATGGGAATTTTCCTACCACAAGATATATCAGTTAACTAAATTATTATTAAAGTAGCTGCTTTTTTTTCTTCATAATAATACATGTACAAATGGCAAGTCAAGCATGTAACCTCTGAAAATCAAACTATTTTTTGAGAATTACCTGATGCACCAGCTATTCCATAGGCCTTTGAAAGTAGCTCATAGTCGCCAAACATGATGGGAACAATCTTCTTTTCACTGTTGTATTACAAAGCATAATTTGAGGTAGTTATTTCAGTTTGTACTATCACTACAACAGTGCCGGTATTTAACTTACTGCCAGAAGCTGTTGGAAAGCTCCTTTATCTGTGTTTGATATCGCTGTAGAGCAGTCCACAGGTTTGCCCAGGTGTCTTTTCCCTTGAAAATCGTAAAGATTACTGTGTTTGTTTTAGAGTTTGGCTTGTCAACATTAGCTATCTGGAAAGCCATCTTGAAACTTCCCCCTCCAGCATCTCCACCAATCTTTATGTGTATCTCGTCTTTAGGGATACCCTTATGCTCAACCAACCTATTTGCCCTATAAAAAATCATCACAAGAGCATTTCAATTTATCTGTATATTTATTACTATGTATTAGAACCATCAACATACTCTTTGTTCTTCTCTAGATAAAAGGTGATAAAGCTGACCAAGTCAAGTACAAAGCAGCATGGCTCTTCCTTGATGACTAAAGTTTTTCCACTGGTAGACTCTAATGGCAACATTTGGCATTCAAGGTTGGTTGGGTCAGTTATGTCATGTATCTGCCTTCTCTGGTATTTCTCACTTTCTGACTGTATTCCCAGACACTCATCCATCTGATGAGTTAATGAAATATGAGATGCTTTGTGTTAAACAAAATGATATTCATTATTTTTACAAAAATGACAAATAATGACCTTCTCAATTTTCTCATATTGTACCAAGTGAACCCCAAGTCTGCTTTCATGGCAAGCAAGTCACCCTCTGGGAGAATGATTTTAAAATCCTTTCCCAGTGCTTCTTTTAACATAGCCTGTCTGTCATTAGAGTCTAATGCTTTCAGTTCGTCACATAGCTGTGTATTGTTATTTCCTCCAGAAATGGATGTTCTCATCTGGTCTAAGTACTTGGTTCTTTGTCTCTTCGTCTTCGAGTGAGCTTCACTGCTAGAAGTCCGTGGTCTTGACCGTTTTACAACTTCAATAGGCTATGAATATCAAAATGTGTATAAAATCAGGCATACTTTAAGCCATCTGTTTAAGAAATAACAAAAACATTTGCACAAAGAAGAGGGAGGGGCTGGAGAATATACACCTGTACCGAGTATTTATGTATGTTCCATGTTTTTGGAACAGGTTTTAAACACATTCTGTGTACATATAGGTTGCTTAGACATCATATCTTGTGCAAAATGTTTATCAGATGAATTACAAGTTTTCAATATAATTCTTTCTGGTTGAAAGCTCATGGGTACATTTTTGGCCCTCAGTCAAATGCAGATAATGTGATTCATAGACATTTAACAGCTGATTGATAGCAATCTACATGTACACTTTTATGACACTTTTGCTGTGCTGTTCCTCTTCTCTCAACCTAACCCTCTAATAAAAAATATATTGAGTTATCATACATACCTGTCCACCTGTGGGAAACAAAGCAGTTTGTCCATCATCAGACTGTTCCATCAGCCTCTTCAAAATAAATAGCCCAACTTCTTTCATGACTGGAGTAACGACCCCGACTGGTGTTTTGAGAATATCTTTGGCAGTAGGAATGTTTAAAACTGTGGTGCTGGGGACATGTTCATACACCATTTCATTGTTTATAGGGGGATTGGCTGGGGTGGGTTTAACCAGACTGTAGGGTAGGACTTCATGTCCAGGTACTTCAACATTGTCAATGTTCCTTTGAGTGCATTTGTGCCCTGAAAACGATTCCAGTCTCATTTCCCTGACACATTGGGGGCACTTGAGTTTGAGATCAGAAATGAGATCCCGCAACACTCTTGGGGCAGGTTCCACAAAACCCAGGGGATCCGTCATAGCTTCCTCCTTACATACTGGGCATTTTGTCCCACACATAGTAAATGCAAAAGAAAGGCATGCTGCACAGAAGATGTGAGGCTTTGTTTTGCATTTAGTTTGGACAGGCTGGTCTAAAACTTCTTTGCATATTGGGCAAACAAATTCTGACTTGACATCTTCTAAAAAGATTTCTTGGGTTAATGGCTTTGTTCCCCTGTAGCTAGGGACTGTTTTTACCAGATCTTGGAACAGTGATATATCTGGATCAAAACTGATTGCATGTGTCAAGCCGTCGTTAGTTCCATACTCAGAAGTGATTTTTTTATTGGACGAAGGTCTCCCACGATTTGGTTTCTTTGGCCTACCCCCTTTACACTGTGTGGAGTATTGACAACAAACTGGACAATTGCCTGACCTTGGATGTTTTGGCCACTCCTTAACATATATTCTTATGCTGTCTCTCTGTAAATATACGAAGCACTTGTAGCAGACACGACTAGGGTAACAGTTTGGGTCTTCTTGTAGCACTTTTACACCAAGAAATTCCAACAGATTCTCAGCAATTTCTTCACAAGAACGACTATCGTCGTATTTTTCCTTTGCTTTGTTCAAACGAGAACCACAAATTCTGCACAATTCTTGCACTATAATTTTGTGGCCGTCTAAGCCAAGGTTTGTCATTTTTTAAATTCAAGAATTTTAAACTTTAAAGTTCAATAGAAAGAAAGATGTTTTGTTTTTATTGGTACAGACGGTAACATAAAAAAATACAATATTTAAAAACCCAGTCATGGTTTAAAACGCGCGTGCGCGACACACAACGTAAACAATCCAATTTTCCCGCTCTTTTTGTATTTTTGATTTCCGGTGGGAACGCGTCCGCTCAGGGATAATTCTGTACATGTACGAGTAGTAGTTCTTGAGCTCCATACTACGTACAGGAAAAAGGATAGCATTCTATAAAACAGACTAATATTCTGGATTGGAAAAACTGCAAAGATTGATAATGTAAGACGACAAGGAATGTGCAAATATGGAAAACACGATCGCATTTTCCGGCAACTTCAATGATCTTTTGCTGCGAGCTAGAACAACACACACGGCATCAGGTAAATTTACTGGGTTTATTTGCACATGTGCCACAAGAATGACTTTACATAATCACTGAGGTACCTGTAATCTTTCCAAAAAACATTTTACTGCGCTATGTAAGATATATTTACCTAAATGTGATCCAAAAAAGAGCCTACATTCATCGGCAGATATCACAACAAGAAAAAAAATGTAGGAACTGCTTTTTCTGTTCTTATGATCAATGAAAGTACAATTAATATAACTTTTATCACCAGCTTGTCGACAAAACTTCCTAAACCTCTATTTTTTAATGCTGAACTTTCATCATTATTTAGAAATCGTCCATAAATGAAGCATTGAAGTGTGAGGACAAACGAACAATTTTTTAAACAGTGAATGAATAAGTGCCAAAAAACAATGCTTAAATGGAAAGACTACCTTTTCTGTTATGGTTTGTACAACATAGAAAATGTAATAAACGCCATAATGTTGAGAAAAATCCGCATTTCTTGCAGCCATTGCTGCCTCCATGACCTATCGACGGTACCATTTATCTGAGCCCGCAGTTGGACACTTAGCGGTCCTTTATACAAATGTTTTACTTCGCATGCGCGAACTAAGTTTCCGTTTTTTAGTGCTCAGAAACAGCCGTGGATAGTGGAGTCTGTGCCTCAAGCTTCAATGAAAAAGATGCTGGCCTTCCAATTAAAGTCTTCCATCCTCAAGTCTGCCCTGTTTTGCAGCCATTCACTGAAATTCTTGAAATTGTTGCAGTTTCTGATATATTGGATGTTGTATTGTATATTAAGTTGCCTGATGACCATCATGCTTATGTTTGTCACTCACCAAACAATATTGAAAAAGATTGAACTCCACTCAATACTCTAATATATGACAGAGGATTTGTAAATTTATTACAGCTGTATTAATGGTCGCAAAATATGGTCACTTTCTATTAAATATTGTTGATTAACAGAAAAATGGCCTAATTATATTAATAAAACATTTAGAATAGTATAATGTTTAAAATAATATCCAAAAACATGTTATTCACCTGTTGAAATTTGATAGGGGAGAACGTTTGTGAGAGAAACATGTTAAAAATATGTCAATGACTTTCCTGCCTATTTCATAATGACTTGATAAATATGTTTATAACATGTATTCAAAAACATGCTTTTACACAAAACATGTTAAAAATATTTTAACAGCTTTTCAATATGATTAAAACATGTTTAATGAAAACATGTTTTTCATATGAAACTAGTTAAAAACATGTTTCTTACACTTCTTGCTGGATCAAAACATATTTTAAACATAGATAAATATGTTTAAAACATGTTGAAATTTCATAAGGGACGTTTTCACGCTAAAAAACTTTAAGTCTCTGTGGCCTAAAGTTGTAAGGTAAAGGAATGTGAGGAGTGTGGAAGTTTTGACTACAAGTTGTCAGATCATGAGCTGAGTTTTAATGGCTGGTTGATATTAACCTATTAAGAACATTGCCCTTGGTTTTGTTGTCAAGATCATAATAATATATAAAATGATAAGTCCTTGATAATATGTAGCTTTGGTATTTTTTGGAATGAAATTCGACAGTTCCCAGATATGCCGCTTCACCTTGCGTTTTGTCTAGTTACGAATGACTTCGGAAAAACAGAGCAAAATTACTTTTAAGCACCGCATACTCCGAGTGAACCTGGATCAAATTAGCCTTTGGAATGTTATGACGTCTTTGCTACTTCAATAGTAGAAGTGCTACAATGAAGTTCTTGGACTGCATACGGAAGACAGTGACAAAGACGCTGAAGTTTCTAAACCATTAAAGGCATTCATCTTGTACTTTTGTATACGTGTATTTTCAATTATTTTATATTATTTGTTTACATGAGTAGTACACTCTCTCGCGCACACTCTCGCGGAGCAAACTCCATCGTGTCTACCAAAACTTGCATGGGTAATATTGCATATTGGTGCAAAATTTTCTTCCTGTAAAATGCTTCATAATATCAAACCTGTTGAATATTTGGGAGCGTGTGCCGGGGGCAAAATGAACTTGCTCCCTCTTGTGTACCAGTCTATTGACCTACAAATTTCGCGCCTGGCGCCGCGCATTTGGCACACAAACGAAAGAGCGATTTTCGCGTTTACGGAAAACTCAAAATGGCCCACCTTCGCATTGATGAGAAAAAAACAGGTCATGTGATCTCTGCTGTTTGCCGTGTACGTGATGCTAATCTCTCTAATATCTGCCATTTGGCATGTTGAAATATATTCACAAATTCCCTGACGATCCTTAAGTTTTGCTACCTTATGTATAGTGTGGTTCGAGCTCCCATAACATGTCCTCTCGTTGACCAATACCCCAGTTATCACCCACCCTTCCCTTGGACCGAAAGGGTGGGTTTTCAATTGACTAGTGTATTTTTAGTGCTATATTAAGTATATTAGCAATGGAGATGGAGGTTAATACCCCCATTTACTCGTACTCATTTGGTACGGAAAAATAATACATTCTGAGCAGTCTGTAAATAGAACTTTAAGCTGAATTTATGACTGATGCTCTTCCTCTTTTCTAGATTTACACTTAGTTTCTTAGGAGATGAACACATGCATTAATAAACCAGAAGCAAAATCTATTTCCGGTTCCAAATTCCCACGCTTTTAGAGCGCAAAAAAGAAGTTATCTGAATTTGCCCTTTTCTGGCACTAGTAGACACCAAAATAGCTTTCTTCCAAGAGCACTGAAATTAAATTAAATAAATTATCATTATTTCGTACATTTTATTAGTATTGAACAGATAAATAATTTTTATGCAGAATATAATATATATTTTTTTCATATCTAGGGAGCTCGAACCGCACTACACATATTAGTTTCCTTTTTTCTTTTTTCTATCGATAATTGTAAATTCATCGTACGTTTTAATTAAGATGAGTAAATAAAGTTATTATTATGGCATGTGCGCAAGCACAATTATTTTTGGAAAAAAGAACACACGTATAACTTTGAAAGATGTATTCTATAAGTCCTGAAGATCTTATTGATGTCATTAGGGACGAAAGGCTAAATTGTCTAGAGGACTTTAAACAAATACAACGAGGAATTTTAAACTTTGTTTCAAATATCAGTAGACAACAGCATAATCGAGAACTTTTGTTGGAATTGAGAACGATTTTGAAAGATTACTTGGAATCAGAAAAAAACAACAGTGTTTTAATCCTAGACGACTGATCCTTAGACTTCAATATTACTTTATGAAAAATGATGTGGTTATTCATATTGTTCTCTTTTGTATATAAAAAATGTTCAGGGAATTTTGCAAGAGGATGGACCATGATCCCCCATTCTATTATTGGACAAGGAACGAGAGATATACAGAACCTGGGGAAGAGTTGCCATCGTTTAACAAAGATGCACAACATCCATTACATCTCCACCGACTATCAATAAACCGAAGGGAGGATGCATCGATATTTGTAGCGGGGAGGAGTTTCCTTCCTGCTAGAAACCAAACATCCATACGTCAAAGGTTGCACAGACCAGTTGTTCAACTTCAAATGCCACAGGGGCAGATTTAGGTGAGGGGTGTAGAATTAGAGAAAACATAGAGAAAACCTGATCCCTTCAAGTCGCATCCAAGTTCTCTTTGATGATACCAGTTTTATCCCAACTACCTCATTCAAGATGATTGCTTTGGTTAGTTTTGGTATTTTAGGCAAAGCTGTGTATCCCATTATATACCACTTTCCATTATGTAATACTTCAAACTTTATCGCATTTTTATCGCAGATATTGTTTGTCTCTTGTAGGGTGCGGATGGTGGGTTCAGAATTAGGGGAGGGGTGTACAAACCCCCCCCTCCCGAGACAATTTTTTGCCCTTTTCTTCTCAATGTTTTTTTTTCAAAATTGTTGCTGATTTATGGTGATTCACCCTCCTGATTATTTTGCATTCCCTCCTGCAAAGATTTCTGAATCCACCCCTGTGCCATGCAATAATCCTTAACGTCCTTAAAGCTCCTATCACCCATATTATTAATTCTGAAACTCAGTTCTTGTTATAGAGCATAGTAAAGATCTTTTTATATCATTTTTGTACATGCCATATTTTCTGGGATATATATAGGTTTCAAATGTCAGAATGCAAATGTAATGATGTAAGAGGAGGAATCATAGCCTGAGTTGCTGGCTGGCGGTCTGCAAAACTGCAGACCGCCAGCAACGCAGGCTAGAGGAATCACTGCCTTTAGAGTGATTTCAAAAATCCAGTGAAATAGGTAGACTAATACATGCAGACACATATTTTCAATGTTTTCTTTAGTTTCTATCAAACTACTGTAAACCATCTATAAAGTTTTTGAATCAATATACAAGCAGGTTTATATAGTCATTCACAAAAAGAGCAGCAACAACATAATCAGTCATTGTTTACTGTTAATAACCTAAGTGCTCAGATTTATTTATGACTGCTGAAGACTGTATCTCAGTAAGAGATTATAGTATTGGAATAACATAAAAATATTCTTCTGTCAAGACAGAAAAATTAATAAGAGATTTGATTAATGTATCCAGCCTTTTCTATTATCTGTTGTGATATATATATATAGAGAGAGAGAGAGAGTGATATTTATAAATCCAGGAAAGGAAGTTTGTTGTTAGTGTGCTAGAGTGGTTTTCATTAACCCAAGATTATTGTCTGTTATATGTATCACACACTAATTACACTCAATGCATTCCCTTGTGTTCTTTTGTCATCATTTCAATCAGAACCTAACTACTAGAGTACAAGCACTAAAAGTGTGCAATACGTTTCACAATTTTAGTACTAAATAGCACTAATTCAACAATAGAATTTGCATAATTTAGCGCAATTCAGTGCTATTTATGTTGCACACATTTAGTGTTTGTACTCTATACAATACTAATACATGTACCCTGTTTGAAATCCCCTCTAGTTTAGCTTTTCCTAGCTATTTCACAGGTTTGTCTGCACTCTTAGCAAATGTATTGATGTACCAGTACAGTAAACACCCCCTTGCAAGAACAAGTGGGTCAAGAACTTCAGACTGAAATTTGATGAATAAAGCATCATACAAATGGGGACCTGTTCAGCCTATCAAAATTGAAGATGTTCTTATTTGATAAAATGTGAGTTTCAAAATTAGAAACCCTCTACCCCTCTAGTTTAAGAGTAACCCTTGTTTTATCAAAGGCAGTGCCAATCAATGTATTCATCATGATATAAATCATTTATACAAGATACTTGACCAGTTATATGGCTGGTTTTATTGAATAAAATGTTAAATGCATGTCAGTAGTGTAGGATTGCAGAAGCTTTATGCAAATTAGGTGGTGCCTTTTTCGAATGATGTACTTATTTGCATAATTCTGCCTCAATGCCGCACCTCACTCTGTTTGTTATCTTATATAGATGAGTTATATGTGTTATTGGGGTTATCTTTATCCCATTTGCCTTTCTTTTCAATGCTTACTATAGCACATAGAAAAAACTTCCCTTCAAGTCGCATCCAGGTTCTCTTTAATGATACCAGTTTTATACCAACTACCTCATTCAAGATGATTGCTTTGGTTAATTTTGGTATTTTAGGCAAAGCTGTGTATCCCATTATATACCACTTTCCATTATGTAAAACTTCAAACTTTATCGCATTTTTATCGCAGATATTGTCTGTCTCTTGTAGGGCGCGGATGGTCGGTTCAATCTTTTGGGATCGTTGGTATGAACATATGGACAGTGCTTGTTGATAGCGCTTTTCAAATAGCGATCCTACAACTTTGAATTGCTCGCTGTAAAGTATTTCACCATCCTGGTCTGGAGTAGTTACATCATTTACATATTCGTCATCGTCGTCGTCGTCCTCTCCCGTGTTTGTTGCTTCTGTTGTTACATCCGAAGCTCGCTCTCTAGTACTTACAATTTCATTCTCAGTGGAATTAAAAGAGACATAACAAAGTGGCTGATTTTGCAACTGAAAACAATTACACTTCCACGGATTATTGCTGAAATCAATAGGTGGGAGAAAGAAGTCTACAGCAAGATCGTCATTTGGCTCGTCGTCTGTTTTTGGTTTAACAGGCCGTGAAGCGGGTGCTGGCAAAATGCTGTATTCCCATAACAACTAAATATTTGGTTTGGTGTGTAGGTGTTTTGCTATTATAAAACTATTAAGAAATGCGAAAAACCCGAGTTAGAAAAAAAAAGGCATGCAAATTTAGTGCAATTTACTGACAAGGCTCTGCTGACAAGGCAAAGAAAACGACAATACTTTAATTCGGTTCAAACTTTTATTACTTTCTTATACGTTTATTATAAGTTCAGTTAACTAGGTTGAGAAACAAAAAAACTAAAAGAAAGATCAATTTGCTTATTAGCCTCGGTAAAACACGCCCCTTATTTTTTGCGATCAAGCTTATAAACTTCCGAATTGATATATAAAATAACAACACAAGATGGCTTAACACCCTTCTAGATCAACGCTAAAAAGCTTAACACTACGTCGTACCTTTATATCACAACTGGACTCCACTCGTATCAATGCTGGGCTACTTATATTCTTGAATAAATCAATGACATGAATGCCTTTGACAACAGCTGGACTGAATGCCACTCTTCGGACATCGATTTCATTTGGTAAAGATACATGAATTGGTCTACAAGTGACATCAATGCAAGACATGCTGGCCAGGAAAATCTTTACATCTTTGTCAGAAATACAATGAAGAAAAAAAAGTTACGTTTCCTTTACAATTTCTGCCTCACAAAATCGGGTGTTAATGGTTGCCATCTTTAGAGTCTTCAGTTTGGCGGTCAAAAAAGACTGATGACGTCACGAAAAAAAACGGATAATATAGTTTGAGACGCAATGCATCACGGGAAGGCTGTCGACCCTCCTCTGTCCCCTACTCTTAGTCTTAGAAATTTCTTATAAGTGCCAAGCCCCCCTCGCTAACAGGCCCCAGACGGCACCGATTGCCTTCTTTACAGTTCAAAACTCGCCGAAATGGCCTTGTTGGCTTGGGGGATGCATCACAGAACGACCAGAGAAGCCTCAATACACCGGAGATCACAGTTGAACCTTGCCACTGTAATTACTGTGACTCTTTCTTCGTAAAGTCGCTTCCCACTCCTGAGTTCTTCCAGGAGTTTGTCTCCGCTGTCTTTTCTTGCTTAATGATGCAAGTCAAGCGACTTCTGTGCTACAAAATGACTCGGAAAAGCACTTAAAAGCTGAATTCAGGGCACGATCAGTACGTTCACTGAACGTAAACCCTAGAATTCGTCAGGCGTCACTGGATAAGTGAGCCTTCTAGAACAGCACCAAATTGACAGTTACCTTGACAACTATTGTTTCCCTTTCCTGTTTTTTTTTTTCTTTTTCTTCTCTCTTTTTCTCTTTCACAAACACATTTTTTTGTTTTGTTTTTCTTTCTTTTCTTTTTCCGAATTTTCTCTTATTTCTTTTTTAGAGTTTGTTTTGGATTCTCACTCTTTCCTTCGCCGAGAATTGGCAAAAGAAATCTGAACGACTATTGCCTTTCTTTGCTGTCTTACTTTCTCTCTCTCACAAACGCGCTCTTCAGTTTTTCTGTTTATTTTTCTTTCTTTTCTCTCTGTTTTTTTTTTGTTCTTTTGAGAGCTTTGTTGTTATTGTTGTTCTCTCTCCTTTCTTCGCTGAGAAATGACCAAAGAAACCCTAAAGATTGCTGTTAAAGCGGCAAATCTGGAAGATGGTACATCAAAGGGGTCTTAGTAGACAAGACCCCTTTTGTGTGATCACCGCTCATATATATATTTATTATATCCACACCACTAGATATGAGTAAGCGCGTGCTCTGATTGGTTCCTCTTTCGGTTCCTCGTATCCCGTGAGTAGAGAAGTAAACAAAATGGCGGAGCGTTTCGCTGACGTTATTTCATGTTTTAACTTGAAAATAATTAAAATTCTGTATTTCTCACAATCCAGTGGATGTGGATATAATAAAACAATTATTCCACTCCATCTTGTCGTCCATGGCTGATAGCCGACTCGGCAAAGCCTCCTTATATATATATATAAGTAGAATATGAAAAAAACAATCCACGCAACTTGTAACTTTAAATATCTGTTTATTCGTACGTTTCAGTCATTCGGCCTTCTTCAGCAAACTGAATGTTTTGCACGTGCCACTTTCCATTAAACGAACTACCAAGCAACCAAAAACCACAAAAACAATGAAACTATGGGAACCTAACGGAAAACCTAAGAAGCACACGCTATGAAAAGCATGCGCCTAACCACCAAAACAAATGCGCGCTACGAAAAAGAGCACGTTTTTTACCACGCGCTACAAAAAGAGCACGTGCCAAACTAAAGGATATATAAAATGTGACTGGAGCAAAACACTCACCTAGCTAAACTAGAAATTACATTATGCAAGCCCAAGCCAGACATACATCACGAAAGGAAAAATAGGAAACTGAATAATGCGATTGAATGAAAAAGAGTGAATAGAATAAAATTGGTAAAGAAAACGAACAAAAAAAATGCAAAAATAACTAAAATGGATAAAAATAGAAAGAAAAAATTAATTAATAAGAATTTAACCATAACTAATCATATTACTAGAATTTTATTCTAAACGCTTATTAAGACCAAATGGCTGGAAAGTAAATAACTGAGTACACCAGTAAGCTTCTCGTTTAAGCAGATCACGCTCTACGTTCTCTAAATTATTCAAGGATTCAATAACTAAAAAGCTAAAATCAGTTAAATTATGTGGTGTACTATTAAAATGAATAGCTACTTCGCATGTATTTTTCGTAGTTAACATAGCGGATTTATGATTTCTAAATCTTACCTTGAATTCATTTTTTGTTGAACCAACATATTGAAGCCGCCACTTATTACATTTTTAGACCTACAATTTAATTTTTGCTTAATATATATAAAGAAGCAGCAAAGTAAAGTCCACATCGACTAAAAGAGTGGTAGATTGCTTTGTTAGATCTTGGTAGATTGGTTTCGCTTTGTCGAAGCATTCTTTGTCTGACGAAATTTCGGAAAGTCGTTTATTGATGGAGTCAGGGATATTTCTTAGGATGGATGGTGGGTGATTTGATTTTTTGTGCACGTAAAGTGGTGTGTTTCCTTCTTTGGTGTACGGGTAGTGTTTGCCACTTTTGAGGTCAAGGGTGACATATAGGAAGTTAATAACTGTAATATTGGCTTCAACGGTGATCTTTAAATCGTTGTCATGGAAAATCTTACAGAGACCTTTTTTGATTTTCTCTATTTTTTGCGGCTTCATGTTGAAAGCTGCCAAACCGTCGTCACGATATAGCCCGATGTTTTGGCCATATTTCTTTGAGAGGAGGGATAGCAAGTAACAACCAACTAATGTTTCGGCTCCATCAAACGATCCCATCGTTACGTCAAATTGGTTGGTGGACGATTTCGTATCCCATGGACAGCTATTGCTAAACAGGAGGGAACATTTTGCGTGTATTATAATGTCACATTCACATTTGCTGATAGGGCGGAATGTATGGGCAAAATCCAACGCTTTGGATAATAAATTCTCTGAAATAGAGGGATTCACATACATCAAAGCATATGAAGGTTAGCTTTTCTTTCCTTTGCAAACCATTAAACCATTTTAAGACACTTGATGTGTTTTTCCACTGGTTGATTCCAGTGGCGTTGATGATTGAGGTGTTGATATCATCGAGGATCTGTTTGCTTATTATTTCAGACTTGGATGGGTTTATTAGGAGGCACGTCGGGTTATCTTGGAAGTTAGGTTTGTGGTCTTTGAGGGTGATAAACGCTTCCTTTTTAGCCAGTTTTTCTATGTGGTCATCAAGCTTCAAAAGTTTAGCTAAACGAGTTGATTGGGTATCTAATGACTCTACTAATTTGTCATTTGTCTTCTTGTAGGTTTTCGTAACATTTTCTTTAATTAGTTTGTCGTAATCAGTTGATTTCATCTTATAAAAGTTTGTTGTCTTGTCTGCAGAAATAAGTAGATTGTCGTTGGTCTTGATTGTTTTCTTTATATCATCATTAAGTTTTCGTTGGAAACTGCATTTTGATTCTTTGAACTTAATGCTTTGTATAAAGGTCAGCCATGGCGTTTTCAAAAGGAAGTAGATCATTTATCTGAGGTGGCGAGTTACGTGATTTGAATCCATAGGTTTCTTTATTTGTCGGTTGTGTTTGGTTAATGAAGTGATAGGCCTTCCATCTCATTCTCCGTAGGAAATGTTCGGTCTTTTCAATAAATCTTTTCATATATTCATTTCTTGATGGCAGTGGTATGTTCTTTGTGGAGTAGCTTCTCCATGACGAAAGTTGATGGGTCAATCAGAGTGCTCAACAAATAGGAGCAATGTATAAAGAAGCAGCAAAGTAAAGTCCACATCGACTAAAAGAGTGCTCAATAGTTAAAACTAGAGCAGTACATAAGAAGACGAATAATGGAGTTGAGTTATACCATTTATTGCTACTCAGAGTTTATGCTGAAGCAATCATCAGGCAACTGTCAATTCAAACAAATATATGTAAAGATATATAGAGAACCACGTGGTAGTAAAAGGTCGTTATGAGAAATGGGCCAATACTAAACTAGATGAAAACTATGAAAATATATGTATTAAGTTACATAATGTTATTTATAGTTATGCGTTTTTCAAAAGAAATTTTTTTGAGTGCCTACAACTTGATACAAATTCATTTCTATTATTCAGAGTTGACATTTGTGGTTTGCAAATTATAAAAGAGGTCAGCCATGGCGTTTTCAAAAAGAAGTAGATCATTTATCTGAGGTCAGCATGAAACTCTGTTTAGCAAATAACACTGTCATGTGATATAAAAGGCAAACTTTTTTTGTAAAAAAATATAGGGATTATTTACAGTAATTAATCCCTATTTTTTGATGGACATTTACATTTTATCTTACCTCTAAGAACTTATTTCCAGAGTGCCAGTCAGCTATTTCAAAGTGTAAACCCTGGAGTTGCTCTTCAGGTGTAAAACCATTTGACAAAGAAGCATGGCCATTTACGGCTCCCTCCACCGATAGCTGATCTCCAACCGAAAATCGAACCGAAAACCGAAACCGAAAATCCTGCCTGGTCAAGAAAAATTGGATAAAAATGTTGATAGCTGAACCATGAAGAGTGTGAAGACAAACAAACGACCCAAGAAAGCAACGAAAACTCTAACCTTTAGAAACAAGGCCTCTCTTTTGAAAAGCTGCTTCCTGACAACACTCCTATTGCTGTCAAATGACATACATCTTAACCCTGGGCCAATTTCATCAGAGTCTCCTTATAATTTTTCAGATTCTTTCTTTGATGATTTACCTTCCAATAATTTGCATAATGAATGCATACCGAATTCATGTTATCACCTACAAGAAGACATCCAACAAGCTGGTCATTTTGATCTACCAAACAAAGGCCTTCGGCTTGCAAGCTGGAATGTTCAAAGTCTACCTAACAAATTCAATGAAATCAAGTACATTCTCAGCAAAAGACCAAACGAAATTGACATTTTGGGAATCATCGAAAGTCATCTAAATAAGACTATTGAAGACAATAGCTTACAAATAGACAGTTATGCAACTGAAAGAAAAGACAGATTAAACAAAAAAGGAGGCGGTCTATTGACTTTCATCAACAATAGGCTATTATGCAAGAGAAGAATCGATCTTGAAGACAAAAACCTTGAGACAATGTGGCTGGAAATCAAAACATCTACACACAGTCCAACAATCATGACAGGCTTTATTTATCGCCCACCTTCTACAGATGTTCAGACTGATAAATTACTTATGGAAAATATCAACCGTGCTGCTTTGGAAAACAGAGAAACCTGGATATTAGGAGATATTAACATCGATCTTCTAAAGAAACAAAATCTTGAGCACAAGTTTTATGAACACATGATTTCACTTGGATTCAAGCAATTGATAACATCGCCCACTCGCATTCCATCCGAAACCTGCATCGATCACATCTACACCAATGAACCTCTAAACGTGCTATCTACGAAAGTACCCGACGTTGGCCTCTCAGACCACTGCCCTATTTGTGCCGTCAGAAAACATAATGGAAAGCTTCTTCAAATGTCAAGTCATAAAACTATTGAATATAGATCATTTAAACAATTTGATGTCAAAAAGTACAGAGAAGATCTAATGACTGTCCCTTGGAGCATGATGAACATGTTTGATAATCCTAATGACAAATGGGAAACCTTCGTTGGCCTCCTCATGGAAGTGGTGAACAGCCATGCACCAATTAAGAAAAGGAGAATTAAAACCAATCAACAACCAAAATGGTTTCATAGCGAACTACGTGAAATGATAAAACTACGAGATCATCTTCTTTCAAAAGCCCGACATTGTACCAAGAACTCAACTGAATGGCAAGATTATCGTGAGCTTCGCAGCAAAGTCCACTACGAAATACGTAAAGCCAAACGGAACTATTTCCAGGATACCCTGACAAAAAACAAAGCGAACCCTAAAGATTTATGGTCTCACTTGAAATGCTTGAATCCAAAAATATCCAACATTGGCCCATCAACACAAGGTAAATCTTCAGATGATGAGATAGCTGACCTTTTCAATAAACATTTCACATCTGACCGAGCTTTAAGCTATCCAGTAACAAATCCTGACTACCAAAGCCTTATAGAATTTATCAGTGAACAGAAGCCATCAGACACCTCACTACAATTTTCACTAATCAAAGAAAAGTTTGTCATCGATCAGATAAAAGGTATGCCTGAGAAAAAAGGAACTGGACTTGATAAAATTAGTGTCAAACTGCTTAAAGCATCACTACCATTTATAGCTGAGCCACTTGTTGACATAATTAACACCTCGATAACATCTGGAATCTACCCTTCTCAATTCAAGCTGGCCAAAGTATGTCCTATATATAAGAAAGGAGACGTCAACGATCCAAACAATTATAGACCCATAGCAGTGTTACCAATTATCTCAAAGATCATGGAGAGACACCTACATAATGAAATGACGTCATACCTTGATAGATTTAAGCTGTTGAATGATAATCAATCAGGATTTAGAGCCAAACATTCATGTGAGACTCTGCTCAGAAAATTAACAGATACCTTCTTCGAGAACATGGACAAAGGAAATATAAATTCAGCTGTCATGATAGACCTTAGTAAAGCCTTTGATATGGTCAGCCACCATGTGCTTCTGCAAAAGCTGAAGTGTTACAACATCGAAGACACTTCTATGAATCT
Organism: Telmatactis stephensoni; assembly: GCA_029948255.1. NCBI lineage: Eukaryota > Metazoa > Cnidaria > Anthozoa > Actiniaria > Isophelliidae > Telmatactis > Telmatactis stephensoni. The sequence continues at coordinate 523,174 of JALIZF010001770.1, forward strand.
CCTATGTTCATTTCTTGATGAAAGAAGGCAGATAGTTATATTTAGAGGAAAGCTTTCAAAAGAATGCAAATCTCAAGCCATGGGCATCCCCCAAGGGTCAATCCTTAGTCCACTTCTATTCACGATATACATGAACGACGTCTCACTTCACATTGACAAAAGTAAAGTCGACATGTATGCAGATGATATCACGTTATACACAGCAAAGAAACAACCTAACGAAATCGTCTCTTGTCTAAACTCTGATCTCCAACCATTAACAAATTGGATCCAAGCAAACCGCCTAGTCATCAATAAAGACAAAACGGAGATGATGTCCATCTGTACAAGACAAAAAAAGAAACTCAGTGAAGAAATCTCCTTAACTATTGACTCAACTGAAATAAAAAATGTTGATTGTCATAAATTACTTGGTCTGTATATTGACAAAAACTTGACTTGGAAGCAACATGTTACACATATCATAAAGAAAATTAACAGCAGACTGGCGCTACTGAAACGTATCAAATGCTTCCTGCCACATTTTGCACGTATGCTTTTTTATAACAGCATGATCCAACCAATAATCGATTATGGCCTAACAATCTTCAGCACGTGCGCCAAAGAAGATCTCAAGCGTATCCACAAAGTACAGAAAAGAGCTGGGCGTACTATCCTGGACATACACAAAGCACGAGATATAAGTACGGTTGAACTATTCCAAAAGCTCGACTGGCTTCCTGTCAACGAAAGAGCAAACCTTCTTACTGGAACTCTAGTCTACAAATGCATGAATGGCCTGGCACCATCCTACCTAAGTGACAAGTTCATCAACAAGAGTGGACGTACAACACATGGGAAATCAAAAGGAAACCTAACGATCCCGTTATACAAGACCACTTCAGGGCAAAGAACGTTCCACTACCGTGGAGTAACCATATGGAATACACTATCAAAAGACGTAAAATCAAGCCCCTCTATTGAACATTTTAAGAAGCATTATTTCAATAATAATTATTTCAATATCTATCATCAAAAATGTAGCTTAGATATCTAATTGATCTAGTTGATTTATTTATTTACCTTTATTCTCGCCAATTTTATATACAAATAGTTCTATTTTATAGTTTTATAGTTTTTGTAGCTACAGCCTCGTTTCGAGGCGTAGCTACTATGTCATCGAGTTCATGTCCGTAAGTAACACCACAGGAAACCCATAAGTCCTAAACTGACCAATCAGAAGCAAGTACGAGTGTTAGTGTTAGAATCTAATCTGAAATTTCCAAGCTATCAGAATTTCCGTGAATGGATGTTTACCCTGTGTAAACTACATTATAATTTGCTCCTTGGTTAGCTCGTTACTGCAGCCTCAAGCCACTGGATTGAAAATTTCCAGCAGTTTTATCGAAATGTGATTTTGTGTCGGCTGTTGCTTGATCGACTGTCTGATCATCAGGAATGAAGCGGTGAACTGTACTGTGAAGTTGTGTGAAGGAAAAAACGATGCCAAGAAAAAAAGGTTCATATAGTCGGTGATCCTCGTATCTACCAAATTAACTGAAGACGCCGAGTAATGAAAAGAAATAGTAAGTTTCAGTTAAACGGGTCCTCACATGAAATTTACGAACACTTCACAGTCACGACTGTAAGCGAAGCTTGCTTACGATTTTCTACAGACGAATTTTCGCTACAAGTACTGTCTGTTTGTACACGAATATCATCGTGTTAAGCTATTTCATATCTTATTTGATGTGGATTCTACTTCAGTGGAATGTATATATATTGCGTCGATCAGGACATAGTGATCAGGAGCATGACTGGTTGACTGACTTGACTTCTCATCTCTTGATTCCCAACGTTTCTTTTAAATTTTACTTTACGACCGATTGAGACAGGGCTTTTTTATAATAGGTACTTCAAAATTGCAGAAATTGATTGAATAAATCAGTTAACTCTGAATAAATTAACATTTTCAATACAGTTTGTAGCTCACTTTTATTACACGTGCAATCAAACATGTTCCTTGAGGAGTCCCATTTCAATCCAAACGATTGTTTATTGTAAAAAATGTAATAACTGTTCCGAACAATTCCTCTCTAGATAACTGCGATTTTCGAAATAATGTGAACTCTGACCTCCAAACTGAGTCCGTTGGAATTTGTTTTTTCGGCCACTTCAAACAAACGACCCAAAAAATACTTATAAAGATCCCTAAAAGCATACCAAATGACGAATAATGACCTTTAAACGAACGACCTGTAAAAGCTAAATATGATTTTGGTATAAGTTAAATCTTCGTATTTTTAAAATTGACTGACAGAGGTGAACTGAACCAAATTCCAATTCACGGACTTTTCGCATAATTCTGAAAATCGCTGTAAGGCTGTAGCTACATGCGCATTTTGTGCGCCTATTTTTAATATTGTTGTATATTGTACTGAGGGCCACCTGAAAATTATCAGTAATGGTAACGGTGTTACCCTGACCAATAAAGTTGTTTTTTTTTTGTTTTTTTTTTTTCATAGGTGCTTGGTAAACACTTTCCATTTTCCATTTCCAAGATACCTGTAAAAAGTAGACAAGTTGTGGGTGAAAACAGCTCCTTTATTCCTTGTGTAGCACTTAATATTAGAATGACATTTGATATATATATGATTGCCTAATATCAAGTTGGCGTGTCACGCACAACTTGTCACATCTTCTTTTTTTTCTAAATATTGAAAGGCTATCGCTAACATGGAGAAGCACAATGACAAGTCCGGTCGTAATGCAAATCAAAGGTCATGTCCGATTTTTTTCCGTATTCTTATTGTTCTTATTGTAATCAAGACTGATTTTTTTTTTTTTTTTTTTTGTGAGAGTTATGTCTTCACATGTAGTCAGTTCATGACAAAGTCCTTGTGCCATACCGGTGTTGTTGCCACTCGTTGGGATCGGCGTAAGGTTGGCAATGTAGGGCTTGTTGTCTCTTCAGAGTTACTGCTGTCGGTACGTAGCTGTTCGTCTGGTTTCTGGTGCTGTTCTGCTGTCATTGGTTCCGGTAGCTGGATCGGTGCTGGCTCTCCTGTCTTCATCAGGTGTTTTCGGTTGCGTCTGTACAGTCCCTCCCCAACTTCTACTTCATAGCTTCGAGGACCAACTTGACGCGCACAGGTTCCTTTGCTCCACGTGTTTTGTCCTGGTAACCGCATCCAAACTGTATCACTCGCTACAATCGGGTCCAATGGTTTAGCGTTCCGGTTGTAGTAGTGTTCCTGACGTTTCGATGTTACGGGTCTCTTCCTCTTGGAATGTCTCAGCTGTAACAGTGTTCCTGATACTGGGATCAGCGTTTTACAACGTCGGCCCATTAGACGCTGGGCTGGGCTTGTTCCAACTCCCACAGTTGGTGTATTGCGCCAGTCAAGCAGCGCTTGGAACTCTGAGGTATTGGAGGCTTTGCACTTGCTGAATAACCTCTTAACAGTCTGTACGGCATTTTCAGCCTTTCCGTTTGACTGTGCGTATGTCGGCGAGGACGTTCTGTGCTCAAACATCCATGTCTTCGCAAACACTGCGAACTCTGCTGAGGCAAATTGTGGTCCGTTGTCTGTGACCAATGTATCGGGTATGCCAAAACGTGCAAATATGGCCTTCAGCTCTTTGATAATTGATCGAGACGTAATCTGTGTGACCTTGCTTACTTCGATGTAGTTGCTGTAGTAGTCGCTCACGACTAACAGGGTTCTTCCATCGAGATCTGCTGCTACTTTGGCCCAGGGGCGGGCTACAAACTCGTGGTGTATAATTGGTTCCTTTGCTTGGCTGTGACAGTGAGCTAGACATACATCGCAGTGAGAGATGTATTCTTTCAGATCCGTTGTCATCCTTGGCCAGTAAAGAGCTTCTCTAGCTCTGCGAATACATGCCTCTATCCCGATGTGAGACGCATGTGTTTTCTCCATCAACTCTTTCCTGAGTACTGTCGGCACTACCAGTTGTGGCCCTTTGAATATCAACTCGTCTTGGGTGGTCAATTCGTCCCTCACGTCGAAGTAGGGCCGCACACACTCGTGCACGTCTGCCTTGGAGTCTGGCCACCCACGACGTATGACGTCTCGTAGCTGTTGCTGTATCGGATCGTCTGCCGCTGCATTCTTCAGTTGCTGCCAACGTTCCTTGGTCACCGGCAGGAACTCGCGATGATCAACTTCTTCTAGCTCTCTTGTAAAGCCACTAGCGTTCACTTCAGGTATGTATGCTTGGCTGAGTGTATCGGCAAGAAGGAGTTCCTTGCCTTTCTTATACTTAACTACCAAGCTGTACTTCTGAAGCTGTAGAAGCATTCTTTGCAGACGCTTTGGGGCTGCGTCTAGGGGCTTTACAAAGATCGGCTCTAACGGCTTGTGATCGGTTTGTATATTGACCTGCTGGCGGCCGTACACATAGGCGTCGAATCATTGACAGGCAAACACTATGGCCAATAGCTCCTTCTCTATCTGTGCGTATCGTGTTTCAGCTGGGGTCAGAGCTCTTGACGCATAGGCCACGGGCTGACCATTTTGCATGAGCACGGCCCCGAGTCCCGATTGTGATGGGTCACACTGCAGTGTGACTTCCTCTTCTAGGTTGTAATAGCGTAGGACCGGTGTGCTCGTTATGGCCTGTTTCAGGCTGTCGAGAGCTCTTGACTGAAGCTCACCCCATTGCCACTGGGCGCCGTCGTGCGTCAGCTCCCGTAAATCCTTCGTGGTATCTGATAAATTTGGTAAGAATTTGGCTAGATACTGAGCCAGGCCCAGGAGGCGCTGTACCGCTGCTTTGTCTGTGGGTGTCGGCATCTCTAGAATGGCACGCACCTTCGCCGGGTCGACACGTAACCCTTTGTCTGTTGCCAGGTGGCCAATGAACAGCACTTCTGACTTCCTCAGGTTGAGCTTTTCCGCATTCAGGCACACGTTTTGCTCGGCGCACCTCTCGAGGAAGGCCAAAAGATTTTTGTTGTGGTCTCGAGTTGCTTCTTCGTACGTGTCGCCAAAGCCAACAGCCAGGAAGTCGTCAGCCACAACCTCAATGCCATTTAGCCCCTCGGCAAACTCGTGCATTTTCCTTTGGAAAACCTCAGGGGCGGAGGAAATGCCAAACGGCATACGCTTCCAGCGGTAGCGACCAAAGGGCATTTGGAACGTGGTTAAGTACGTCGACTCCTCAGCCAATTTCACGTGCCAGAATCCATTTCTGACGTCCAATAGGGTAAACACCTTGGCACCATGTAGACGTGTGGCGATATCCTCAATTGTAGGTAGCTGGTAGTTTTCACGCAATATGGCCTGGTTGAGATCTTTGGGATCGAGGCAGATGCGTAGCTTACCATTTTTCTTTGGCACAGTTACTACTGAGCTTATCCATTCTGTGGGTGTGGTCACTGGCGCAATGACCTCCTGACGGACTAGGTCGTCCAAGGTTTCTTTCAGCCTCGGCCGCAGGGCAACGGCGACTCGACGCGGTGCGTGCTGTACTGGCTGAGCTGTAGGATCAAGGCGTATTCTGTACTTGCCCTCGAGCTCTCCTACTCCTTCACTAAATACTTCCGGGAATTTTGCAAACAACTCTTCCTTAGAGATTGGCGCCGATCGTGTGTCCACTGAGAAAACGGGTGCACCATTAACATCGGGTTTATTCAATAAATCATTGTCTTTGTATTGAATAATGTTCATCCCCAGACAGGCTTCACGGCCGAGAATGGGGCGGATTTCTTTATTGTCAACTACTTTGCAGTCAAGTAGACAAAACGTATCGTTTCTCCAGACACGCAAACACACTCTGCCAACGACTGCGACCTTTGACCCCCCGTAGGCCACCAGCGATGTTTGAACAGACTTTATCTTTGCAAGGTTGACATCATTTGTTGCTTGTTTGTAGATGTGCAAAGGTATGACGTTACATTGGGCTCCGGTGTCAGGTTGAAATCTGACGAAACTTCCGGTTTTTAACCTCAATGTCACTAGCTGTGAATCATCTAGCCTGACAGCTGAAATTTCGTCTGTTTGATACATTTCCGGTTCAGACTGGCCGTCTTCAAGATCTTCGGTAAAGTTGACCTCTTGTCTACATTTAGATGCAAAATGGTTTTTCATATTACATCTTCGGCACGCTTTTCCCCACGCGGGGCAGGCTTCGCGGCTTGCTGCGTGTCGGTAGCCGCAGTTAGAGCATTCTTTGCCTTGCTCTTGTTTTGTTGATTTCCGACGAAAGTTCGTGCGCTTGGGTTTCCTATTTTGTGTCACGCCATCTGCTGTGTTTTCAACTTTGTTAACGTCTGATCCTCCGCTGTTGTCTTGAAACACTTTGATTTGTTGCAACATAGTTTCTGAAGCACGACATATTTCATCTGTTTTGGCGAGTGTTAGATGTGTCTCTCTAAGTAACCGCTCGCGTACTTTGCTGTCTTTGATGCCAAATATAAGTCGATCGCGTAGGATTTCATCAGGGGTTATTGTGTCAAAATCGCACCCTTCTGCTAGTTTACGAAGCGCCGTTCTATACTGGTCGTACGACTCTGAAGATTCTTGTGTTTGTCTGTTGAAACGGTAACGCTCAAAGGGTACGTTTTTCCTTGGTTGTCAGTAATCTCCAAATTTCTTTAGGACCGGCTTGATTTTGTTCTTTTCGCCTTCGCCCCAACCGCTGAATGTTGAGTACACTTCTCGTCCTTCTTCTCCTATTATCGTTAGCAACGTCGCCACTTGTACTGGTTCTGGCTTTTTACTTAACTCCGTCGCCAAGGAGTAATTCTCCCAGGCTAGCAAAAACTTCTTCCATTTTTCAGCCGCGTTGGCATCATGGATTTCCAACGGAGGCGGCGGCGGTAACGAGTATCCAGAAGCCATTTGTGCCTCGATTTGTCCCAAAAGCGTTGTACGTTTACACACCGGCTGCCACCATGTAAAAAGTAGACAAGTTGTGGGTGAAAACAGCTCCTTTATTCCTTGTGTAGCACTCAATATTAGAATGACATTTGATATATATATGATTGCCTAATATCAAGTTGGCGTGTCACGCACAACTTGTCACAATACCATCCTCAGGAGGCTTTTCACTGAGATGGTTTGCAGAGACCCTGTTCTCAGTAGACATATAGGTGACACAATGTTTGTCAATATTCTGATGTTCTTCTGTCATGTGATGGACATCCTGGAGGTAGTCTATATTATCAAATGTTAACTTTCTACCCCCATCCTGTTGCACACACACATTGCTGTTTGTGGGAAGTGACCTTGAGACTTGGTCTGTGGAGGCAATATCGGTCAGGTGGCCACTGTTTTTTACCATCCATACGCTTTGTTTCTGGACTGAATTTGTAATCTTTGAATCATGATCTTTACCAAACTCGTCTAACTTTTTGTACAGATAGGTGTGGCTAGTTGTAAGCCTTAGAGGGGCCAGTCGAGCAAGAGTTCTCTAAGAAAACAAAAATATCAATTATTCATTATCTCAGACAGTTTAAAACAGTGTACTACTCATATTCTTGGGTTGCAACCACGTGCAGACCAAGAATGCCTTTTGATTTCAAGTACCCATCTTGGATAAATGAACAAGTGAAACTAATGAGAATGTAATGATTTGTTCTCTTCATGCATTATATGGCTGTTAGTGCAACCTGATAATTTTGTAATATTTCAATTGCCCTATTTCATTATGACGTCACATGAAAGAAATCTATTGTGTTAACACTACAGATCATGGTTGGTGGGGGAAAGAATGAAATTATTATTGCAATGAATTAAATTACTAAACAATTTGATTTATAACAAAGTTAAGTGGGAATAGCTAATTATTACAATAATTTCCCAAAATAATATGCTAATTTATTTATTTTACTCTTGAAGATGCAAACATACGGTGACTTCATAGTGAAAAAGAGCAATTATACTTTGACTTTTCACTAGCCTGCAATGCATTTGAACATTTAATTCAGGATGCATCGCAGGCTAGCTTTTCACAATTTTATTATTTTTCTTTATGTACAAGCAATATGTGATAAAAAATTCAGGTATTTGAAACTTTGAAATGTCATTCCTTCTTAAATTTCGACTGCCATTTCTGTTTTCTAACTTGATCGAAGACTTCAGTTTTTTTAAATTATTTGATAGTTAGTTGTATTAATTAGCTATTTCAGTAAGAAGCAGTCGATTGAAAACATAAGTGGAAATTTGAGTGGTCAAAATACAATATAGATAATAATTGTAAATTCAAATTTCGGTGTTATATTAAAATAATAGTGTGTAACAACAACAACAACAACAACAACAACAACAACAACAACAACAACAGTGTACCTACCATCCAAGTTGAGTGATACAGGAATATTGTGGGTCACTGAGTTTATGTTTTGGACTCAGGATCAAATTTGTCCGACATTAATCCGTTTGCTAATGAGCCAACAATTGCAAACAAAAATTTGCATAGATCGAGGTATGTTTGGAATGACCCGTGGCCTGGTACGAGTCACCAGCTCTTCAAGTTACCTAAACCTTGTTCGCACTCATTCTTGCTGCATGTTAATTTATATCATGGAAGACTGATTGAGATTCTATTGAATTCTTAGGTATTATTCATGAACGAATGGGGAGTTAATTGACCGCTCGATAGATGTGCCTTCAATGACCCTCTCAGTGAATGGTGCCTGCCCAGCTGCAGTTTTCCAGCTGCTATATAACATATTTTTCCTAAAATTATCACTCGGCGAGCATGATTTCAACGAGATAAATTACTGTTTCTTCATATTTTTCGCGGTCTGTCACAAAATGCACTCTGGATCCTTGCAGCGCATGCTTACACTTGTTACCGGGCGGGTGTCGCACAAAGTGCATGCTCTGTATCCATCGATGACGGTCGGAAGGGTCGTCAACAGTAAGCCCAAATGGGATTCGATGGTCCATTTGGTGACGTCAAGACACAGGATTCCCGAAAGAGCTCTTGGTATTGCAAGTCGAATGACCAATCAGCATTTTTTTCTTGTGTCCGCTCCGAAGGCCTTTATGTACGCATGACTGATTCACTTTTGGATGCCAAACCTGCTGACACACGGCTACCCTGCCAACATATGCCTACACTACCGACACATGGCTACTTTATGTACGCGTGACCGATTCACTTTTGGATGCCAAACTTACCGACACACGGCTACCCTGTCAACATATGGCTAAATTGCTGACACACGGCTACCCTGCCAACATATGGCTACACTACCGACACATGGCTACTTTATATACACGTGATCAAGTCACTTTTGGATGCCAAACCTGCCGACACACGGCTGCCCTGCCAACATATGGCTACACTGCCGACACATGGCTACTTTATGCACGCGTGACCGATTCACTTTTGGATGCCAAACCTGCCGACACACGGCTACTTTATATACACGTGATCGTCACTTTTGGACGCCAAACTTGCCGACACACCCAACATATGGCTACACTGCCGACACACGGCTACATTATGTACGCGTGACCAATTCACTTTTGGATGCCGAGCTTGCCGACACACGGCCAAATCACTATATGCCGACACATGGTCTCGTATTCATTAGGGCGACACACAACTGAATTCTCTGTCGGGAAGATTTCTACCAACTATTCCGTCATGCAGACAAAATCACTTTCCCATGGTTAGCAAAATTCAATTGATGTGCTTACATGGAGCTACGCTGAGATAGATGTGTTGTGACAATTTGTTACCCCGAGGAATTTTGCAGAGTCGTGGCACGTAGCTACTCCAAACGAAATGATATAGACGGCTAATAATTTACCGTTAACCAAAAAACTTATCCGCAATTTGCAAGGGTTGCACGAGCACGTGCATAAGAAAAACTAAATGGAACAAACTGAATAAATAAGAAGCCATACTAGAAAAAGGCTAACGCTTACTAGAAAAAACAGAACTAAAAACGTATGCCGTGTTAAAAATAACTAAACGAAGCAAGGCGCGAGCATAAAGTAAACGAATCCCGAGGGAGGAGATGGCGCCCTGAATGCAAACGGAATTCACTGAAGGAAACTCTGCAACGAGCGCGAATATGAATATGAATGAAATAGCCTTAGACGAAAACAGCAAACTTATGGAAGCGCTAAGGCAAACCAGGGTCCCAAAAACAACGTTAAATACTGAAGAGATACAATAAAAATTTGGGAGAAAACACAAAGAAACGAATTACACCGAAACTTAGACTAAAAGTACCTGAAGTAGTCGTACAGCACACCTGGAAGCACTGCTTCTAGTGTTACCACACGGACTGGTTCTTAGTTTCGCTGTCGTATTTCGTTGAGGCGAAAGAGTGAGCTAAGCTATTGAAGGGTTGAGAGGTAGGTTGCTTCGGCGATGCCAGGAAAAAACAAGAGAAGAAATCTTTGAAGAGGCCTTGAGTGAGACTTTGTCGAAATGCCCCCCGAAATGGACAAAATTAACTCTTATGTCTGTAGAAGAGACTGAGTAACTTTAATAACAATAAATTCCAAGTAAACTTACCTTTGAATAATTTTAGTTCTACGTAGCATCCTAATGGAATAATTTCCTCTGTGAGACTTATGACTGTTCATGAGTGAGAGAAAGCAATGAAATATCACACATCAAACACAAATTAAAAAGCTTTTTAATTTAGCTTATTAAGGTCTATCAACGAATCGAGCATGCAGTCGATTTTTGAGCCTGCAATCTCGCCGGTCATCTGAAAACCACAGGATACCTAATCTGTTTTTCTGTGTATGGAGTTTAAACATACTCGGAAAAATACTTCATCTTATATATTTTTCTCGCATGGCGACATCATCATTGACGCTACCTGTGGATCGCTAAATATATAATCGATTGATTGACGTCATTATCGATTTTCACCCTTCAGAGCGGTGCTAATGCATGAACTTATGCAATCAGTGAATATGTTTTCATTTGCTAGAGAGCAAAAATTGAGCTCATTATACACCGAATCGAAATAGACCTTTTTGCCGTAACACTATTTTCCAACTCCGTGCATCTTGAAACAAACGAACTGCATCGTAGAATGTGCGGAATGTTAACTTCTTTTGAAATAAAACTTCCCTTTGTCTTCCAGTCAGGAACACATAAAAATAAGGCTCCGAGCAACAGAACTTGGAGCCATATTAATGTCTTCTTGATTCGAAGACAAAGGGAAGTTTTATTTCAAACAAAAAAAGTTAACATTCCGCACATTCTACGATGCAGTTCTTTGTTTCAAGATGCACGAAGTTGGAAAATGGTGTTACGGCAAAAAGGTCTAATATGGCGGCAAATTTGAATAACTTTTGTTTTATGCTGACTAGTCTCTCACTCACGTGAAAACGCTTTTGTGTTTCCACGTGAACGCGAGGCTAGTCAGTCCAGAACAATGGTTATTCAAATTTGCCGCCATATTTCGATTCGGTCAATGTGATGATTATTATTTTTGTGGTTACTAAGCCAGTAACACACTATGCCATGGGCTTCATGGGTGCGTGGTGCGTGCATAATTCGGAAATCTCCGAAGTAGACACGAAGTGTCAACCCGAAAGATATGCAAACTTTGTGCGCCTGTCCGAGGGTGTTTAAGTCGATTATTATCGATTATCGATTATTGTGGTTATAAAATATATCTCTTCAGACCAAATTGTTCAGTTTAGCTCATAAATATATCTGGGGTACAGGGTAAGGTCCCCTATGTTACATTTACAGGGAATTTACAGACCCTCTTTATTGCATTTACAGGGAATTTACAGGCCCCCTATATTGCATTTAAAGGAAATTTACAGGGCCCTTTTTAGTGAATTTACAGGGTATTTACGTGTTCCCTTTATTATATTTACAGGATTTTAACAGATGTATCCCACCAGTTTTACAATATATTTACAGGCTGAATATTTACAGGATTTTTTAAGGTCTTAAATGAACGTAGGTTTCCTTTTAGAAATTTACATTATTTCTTTATACTTGAAAAATTCAAATTGCAATATATTTACAGGGTCCTCGAATTTACAGACTTTGTAAATACTGTTTAAATCGATTTACATAGTTTGTAAATTGTATTTTACATAGTTTTTACAGACTGTAAATCAATCATTTTCCAGTGAACACCGCCGTTCAAAAATTGCCTCTGACCATGTGCTCATCTGCGATTCATTAGTTTCAGCCTGGGAAATGGTTGAATTGGTAGAACTGTAGACCAAAGGTACCGGGCTCATAGCCCAATGAAATATAACTAATAACTAATAAAATAACTAATAGTCCGATGAAGTAACTAATAGTCCGATGAAATTGAGAATAGTCCGATGAAATGATATAGCTCAATAAAATAAATACTTAGTCCGATGATAAAATCCACCATGCTGGCCCTATGCAAAAAGAAGACGTAACGCAATGAAATATGGACCGCGATACAATGATATTTTTGATATGGTTTGCTCTTCATAAGTAATTAAACTAGCTAGGTACATGGTTCGCACAGGCCTTGGAAAGTCCTTGAAAATGCGTTGAGTCCTTAAAAACTCCTTGAATTCGAAAATGTTGATATTTTTCCTTGAAAAGTCCTGGAATTTTTTCCTTTGAGTCCTTGATTATTTCATTTTAAGTCTTGAATTTCTTGGCTGCTATCTGAATGTTATTTATACAGCTTAAGAAAGAAAACAATCTTGGTTACCATTCAAAATTTGTAAAAATAATATAATACATAAAAATAATACTGGCTAAAGCCAGTGATCATGACCTTATAGAGCTACAGAAGAACTAAAAGAATATTTTTTTCGTTTGAGTTGTTTTGTTAACTATTTATTTGATTGATTAAAAGTTAAATTAATCCTTTCAGATTATATTTTTATTATACTGTTTGATCTCACAATACTCCTTGAAAAACTCTAGTAAGTCCTTGAAAAGTCCTGGATTTTTTTCCTTCAATTGCTGTGCGAACCATGTAGGTAGATATAAATTTCAGTGTTCGCGCATGTCATATAGTGTGATTAGCCATTATGTTCCCGCCATTCTTTCGAGCAGGCCAGCAGTCTAGCGCATGTTCATGGAGAATTTTCATCTTTTGTCTAAACCACAATTTAAGCAGATGAAAAAGGAGCTGTTTATAATTGAAAATTGAATAAGATCAGAACACATTTGAAAACTGAAAGTCAGTGACCTATTTGGTGCGTAATTCCAAATGTTGTGCATTTTTGTTCACTCCTTTATCCGTGCAAAAAAGGGCGGCCCATCCCATTCTTTAAACTCCAACATATACAACACCAACAAAACCAAAGACAACATGAATAAAAACCAAAAAGCTGCTGGAATCCTTAATGCTAACTCATTTTATTGTTATATCCAATAGCCTAGTTACAAAATCCACGTGCATGCTCACTATTACAAACTTTCAAGGCCTCAAGTTCTATTTACTAATTAAGGATTCAGTATTTTAAGTCATAGATTTAGCGTTCATTGAAACTTTACTTTTTGCTTTTTGTAGATCTTCATAGCCACGAAGTAAAGCTTTGATCTTTTTTTGAATTAGTAAGGAACTTGATTGACGTCTGTAAGGTAAACGACTTTCGTCACCTTTCTAAGAAAGAAAAAATAATGACAGTTACTTAACTAAGGAAAGTACTAGCTTCAGCATAGTAATAAAACATACGATTGCATTTTTTCTATATCAATACATTTCCTTTTATGGTATATTCACCTCACAAGGCGACGATCTCATTTCACGTACCGATATACACTTATTTCAAAAAATCGTCGGGGTTCAAAGCAACAAGCGTCAAGCCAAGACCTAAATGAATGCTGGTTTGTGTTGATAATGACTCAGATCAGACTTGTTATCAACGGAAGTGAGCGGCACTAAAAGCACTTGAAAATGTTCACATTTTGTAATAAGTTAAGTCTGATTTGAATACATTTCCAACAAAACCAGTATTCATTTCGGTAGTGGCTTGAAGCTTGCGTTGCTTTGAACGTCGATCGAGAACGTGTTTTTGTTGTTATTGTTGTTCTATTTTGTTTTGTTTTTATGTTTGTTTCTTTTTGAATTAAGTGTATGTATAAAATAAAATCGATTTGCGAGAAGAACATATTTATACTTAAAGACTCTTTCGTCTCCATTCACGGTGGCTTAAAGATGTTTAGAGTTTAGAAATCGTGTGGAGAAGAGGATGTTCCAGAAAAAAAAGCACGCAAGTAAGAAACTAACTCACCATGCATGTCTGGGGAGAGAGAGCGCATCTTAAAGATGAATGAGATGGCGGTATCACCACGAGTATAGTTACAGCAACACTCAGCACCAACCATAGCCTTGAGTTCGACATTTTGAAACAGGTTAACTGCCTCAAGGTTACTTTATCTTGTATTTATACCTAGTATCTAATTACAATACGCTGTTATAATATACATACGTTAGCTAGCGTATTTGCGAACATATTAATAGCACGCCAATTATACTAATTCCGCTCATTAAACAGGTGATTATTGAAGTGGAGACTTTGTTAAATGTAACTATCCCACACTACCTTATTAAACCGCAAGGAGAAAGACGTTTTAGGATTCAATGTTTAATAGAGTATTTCCATCTGTCTTTGAACATGAGTATATTATGTGCTTGTCGTCTCCAAGTCATCCTCGGAAACCTAGGAGTATTTTATTTAATTCATTTCATTTTATTTCTATTTTTATTTTTATTTTAATTTTTATCTTCCTTACTTCTCGATGATCTACTCATTTACTCAATCAGTGACAGGTGGGCATTTTTGAATAAGAACAAAAGAGTTAGTCTCGGGTTCTACTACATTCACTGCCTTCATGTAAACAGCCCTTAATATTTTTGAGTTAAAAAGGTTACTAAAAAGATTCGTGGGTGCATTTCGCAAGTCTACCTTAGATTAGCCCTATAAAAGGATATATAAAAAAACAAAACATAATCTTTTCACAGCAGCATATCCACAAAGTGGTTCTTCATCTGCTGGCACTCACACTCACTACCTCTACATTAAATATTTTACTTACAACACTCAACTCACATGCTGACTTTTGCTGACGGAGGAAAAACCTGAGAACCCAGAAAAAAAAAAACAAGAAAAAACATGGTAATGGTCGTGGCATGGTAGAGAACAACACATCAAACAAACTCGGTTCACATATGTGCCCTAGCTGGGACTCGAACCCGAACCACAGCGGTGAATGGCCAGTTTTTAAAGCTTATCCAACAGAGAATAACTCTTGAAATGTTGTCAATTGTAAACCAAACTGAACCGCGACCTGATAAGTGACAGTAACCCACTTCTAATTCTAGTTCACCCAATGATACTTTAAGACCCCTTTGTTTCTCTTTTTTCTATAAGCTTTAAATGATATCTACGTTTATGGACTTTCATAAAACATGTGGCTGTTGAGAGGGTGTTTGTAACGCACCCTCCAAACCGTTCGAGGGTGCAGAGGCTCGATTTTTGGCTCTGTCTCAGTGTATGCCTGACCTGAAAAACCTTTGTTATTCAAATCATGAACTCTTTGTAAACGAGGCATACAACTATATGAATTACTGTTATTTAAATCTTCAGGATTTCTGGTCGGCAAGATAATATACTCATGAGAAAGACGATTTGTTTTTCTCAAATTTCCAGCGGGTAAATATAAACCTATTTCTGTTGTTTTTGGTACGGAATATTAGATATATTAGATATATCCTTTTTAATGGGAATAACTCCGTCATTAGCAATGGCCGGAGAGATTTTGTCCTTATTTTGGTCAATGTCTTCTAATATCCATAGGTTTGCTGTGAGCGGTCAAAATCTTCTTGATAGAAACTACCGTACAGTCGATTGCCAAATTTTATCTTCAAAACGTTAGTCTCTTTTGTTACAAACTCTTTCGAAAATACTGAAATTATCCTAGAAATGACTGCTGCCATTAGAAAGCTTCAGGATACCAACACCTTTGCTGAGTAAATCGAAAAGATCGGATACTTCAATCAAAAGAAGTAGACGACTGAAGAACAACATGTTACAGAAATTTGCATTGTGGGATTTGTGTGAGACTTTGCCATGACGAACTGTTAAAAATGATTGGACTATTTTTCAATGTTATGTTCTAAAACATGGAACTAAAATTGAATAATTTGCGCAAACGCTATAAGGGTTTTTAAAGCGTTCACAGGAAGCGACCGTCAGATACGATTTATTTGCCTTAAAACTTATACTATTTTAAAAAGGAAATATATCGTATTTTACGTATCAAGAATTTCAGAAATCGGTTTATTTTTACCTGATGAAAATTTGAGATCAAAAATCGAGCATCCCCCACAATAAATACCCGCGGGCCACCTAAAGTTGCCTTTTCTTCAGAACGTCCGTTTATGTCTGTCATACATACATGGCTTCTTATGCGCTATGAATACATTGATCGATCATAAAGAAAAACAAGCATCCGTTAATTATTTATAATGAAATGAATTGTGGCTTGTTAGCTTTTTGATATGTGTGAATAACTCTAATTAGGCTCAGATATGACTCATTGCTAGAGTAAGTGTAAAGAGCCATCACTAAAGTATTGGTGGTTATTAAATGCTTCAAAAGTCTACATAAACTGTATTTTTTATCTACAGTGGCTGTAACAAACGTTTTTAAACAAAGGATCTATTTGTGTTTTTTATGTCGATACTTTGAGACTATTCGTTAAGTACTTTCGAGAGAGCCCTGCGATAAGTATACGTGTATTTAGTTGTTTAAAGACGAGAAAAATGAATTATTTAATAGTTAAAAGCTTGTTAAAACGAAGCGACAGAGTGCTATTCTATTTTATTTATACACCAATCTCAAAAAGGGGACTGGCGAGCGCTGAGGGCGCCGGCCTATCACTACTGTGGTCCCGAGTTTGATTCCTGGACGGGGCATCATATGTGACTTGAGTTTATCCCCATCCAGTTCGCAGTACGAAAACACAACTTTCAGTTTTTGTATCAATTGACTGTTTATGAATTAAATTAAAAGTATTTTGGACGAACTACAGGATTTAATATTTATTAGCTAGACAACTACAAATTCAGCTTAAATTATTATCCCAGATATATATATTTTTTGCTAGATTAAGATCTATTAGTATTAGTCTTTTATTTCAATTTAATTCTTTATATTTGCCATCCATTCTCGTCTCTTGTGCATCCGTGTTGGTGGAATTCGAACGTCTTCACTGTCTGCAAGGAAGTTTCTCATTTCGTCTCGCTATAACGTAAAATAAAACATGACTTTAAGAACAGCAAATGATAAAGTGAGATTTTTGTACTAATTTTCATTTATCAAAAGCTTTTTTTGCGTTGTGATATTCTGTTGGAATTTTAGAGCCTCACTAACTCAAAACCCAGAACCCTTGAACACGTTACTTACAAGAACGTGCCCTTCTATGATAACCAGGTTATTCTAATAGCCGACTTCCGAGATACACTTCACTCGTTGCCACATACAAAAGTATCAAGACGAGGCTACGTGCATAAAGCTCAGTCATTTGTAATAAGACAAACGTTTTAGCACGTAGTCTGATAACTGATAACTTGGAACTGGACTATTCCTCCATTCTATCTAACTTACTGATAACACAGAGAAGTGAAAAGTGCATCCTCCCGCATCTTCCCAGTTCTCTACAATAGTATATAGTTTTTAGCATTTCTACGTGTACTGATGTTTTTACCGTGATTGAACAAAGTTTTTGGTTTGGATTGGAACAGATTGATTGGAAAATATCCTATACAGTAATGACAAGGACAGGGAAGATTGACTCATTTTGTAGGACGATATGACCTTGTTTTTACTTCTGTATTTGAAAATGTGTGACTTTTGTTGCGAAAAAACTGCATAAATGAACACATCTCCCACGCCCACCATAGCCTCCAGTTTTCACTACCTCTGCCTTCATTGCTATTTTGAAGAACAGACACAAGTCGTTACTGACATTTTGAGTTTGTTGTTGTTTGTTTGCTTGCTTTTGTTTTTGTTTGTTTTTTACTTTGCAAGTTAAGCGGCCCGTGTTGTCTGGGTTCAAAAGGTTCAACACTGCATACCTTGGTGCAACCAGCCAAAGTAAACATACACTTCAGTTGCCCCGAAGCCTGGTTTGACATGACGACTAGTGCCGCTACCAACAGAACTGCTACGGATATTTGCTTCATCTTCTTTTCTGGGATCAAGTCGCTGTTATTTTGTACTGGTCTATTCAAAACTTGACATCAGGGAATGTAGAATATTATTTATAGATCTTAGTTGTCATGGTAGCATATTCCTTTTTAACTCGATTAATAGACTGTTTAGTATTTTGATAGTGTCAAATAAATCATATTTTCATGGAAATTTGGCCTTATTAGTTTTTTTTTGTAACGACAAATAGAATTTATATTAAATGCTAATCGAACCCAGCTGTCTGCAGTAACACCCCTTTTTACATTGAAATTTATTAAAACTTAGTTTTTGTGCGTTTAATAAACTTCAAGTTCGATTTTAAATAACCAAGCACGCTAATTAACAAACTTATACTAGTACAGTGTAGGAGGACCAAGACAAATTTTGGTTCTTGTACTTGAGTTACCAGTAGATGCCAGGTTTCACATACTAATCTATACGGGTTTCGTGGGATTAACTTTTCTCTTACTTTTGAGAGCTCAGTTGGCTTATTAAAAAACATGGCCATGAATTCACTAATGGATGATCAACATTTAAACAAAGACAGACTTTATGAAGTTAACAGTCACTTGACAATAGAAACAAGCGCTATGTTTATATTAGAGGACAGAGACATGGTTCGCACAAAAACGTCGAAATTATTTTATAAAAGCAATATAAAACGATCGCTTATGTCTCTGTACTGTGATGTAAAAAATCTGGAAGATGTAGAGAACTCGAAAAGCAAGAGAAACATTCGGCTACGCCTCGTGTTCGTAAGCTTGCTTTTCTCTTGTTCTACATCTTCCATCGTGTTTACATCACAGTACAGAGCCATTATATATATTGCTTAAGGCAAACATGTTTAAGTTATAGAATATATCATTCATTCCACCCACTATACACTGTAAGGCAGTACACAGAGATGGTAGACACATGGAAATATTTCATACGTTTGCGAAATGAAATTCGAATTCGGCAAATATTGTGCGCAGCAAAATTAACGTGCTTGAGAGTAAAATCGGTCTCTCGTGCGGGAGGTCGGGGTTCGATTCACGGCCGCACCAACACTCGGGCTCTCTTTAATTAATTGAGGAGAAGGGGCCGCCTTTGTAATTACATCTGCAAATGATTAGACCTTCACGTCTTCTCGGATAAGGACGTTAAGCCGTAGACCCCGTCTCCATTTATATTGCGACGTTCCAGCAATAAGGCCGGCCTGCGGGATTAGCGTTGAAAACTACTGGTGAATGAGGTCTTAAAATCATGTATTACAACCAGTAGGCGAAAATTCCAACACTCCTTCTTTCAAACAAAAAACAAAAGATAAATTCTCTTCCGAAATTAGAATAAGACTGCCAATTGAAAGAACAGCAGTTAACGATTCCATAAAACAGGAAATAAAATCAAGAGTGGAAAATACAGGGGCCGGTTAATCTGGATTTAATGGTTAAATACCTAAAGACTTTTTGGGAGAATACCCAAATGGCAACTGCGCACGCAAAGCCTATCGGGTGATTGTGGGCCTTTAAGACCACGAGAATTTGTATGATATGAATATTTTGGCAATAACTATGCTAACATCAGATATTGAATAATAATACTACATAGACAAACACTATTTTATTTTATGAATCTCCCTATTTTATTGTTACGGAGCATATTTTTGACGATTTCAGTGTTATTTTGATCAATCTTAAAAGCACCAGTATGCATACATTTTGTCTGCGTATGTCTGTGTTTTTGGCTTCAAATTCATTTGTATATCGAATGCAAGAAATTATATATTGACACGGAGCATTTGGGTGGCGATCTCGTTCTTCAAAACTATGTTCAACTACCGAAATACTGAGACAACTGAGACATAAGCAGTCTACCTACCGCTAGAGCGCTGTGGATAATTATCTAAATCGAAGGCACCTCAGATTGGAAAATATTCCGCGTCAAAGTCAGTATAGTTGTGAGCAGGGCCAGAACTCCGCACTTTCGAGTTATATTGTGGGCGCTAAATTTATAAGGTGCATTAAGCAGTGAAAGTCATTACCAACACGTTACTGTGTGCATTGGATCCGATAAGGGTATTTTAGAGTTCAGCGATCGTTGAATAATTAGCCATGCATGTTTTTCGGAATGTCGTACTTTTTCACGCAAAATTCTTGCAATTCATTTTCAACATTTTACATCTTAGACAGCACCTCCCCAACAAAATTATTTTAAAATATGATTTTTCCATGTTTCTTTATTGCAAAAATGAGCTTTTTTTTGGTCAAAATTTGTGATCCCTCGATATGATTTCAAGCAGTGTTCACAACATGGTTCAGGCCTTGTTCCCATTGTGATAAAATTGACCGTAAATTCAATCACCTACATTTTATCATCTGCAACATTTATCTACAAAACAATGAACTTTGTTGATATGTGGGGAGGCATACATGTTATTCCGTATGAAACAACTTTTTATACTTAATGAAAGAGTAATGAATAGCTCGCTGAAATTTGCATTTTGTCTCGAGCAGAAACGTGCTTGAAAACACGTTCACAAAACTTAGATCACTTGTGGGGACCACAAGTTATGTCCAATAAAGCTCATTTTTCCAAGAAAAAAACATGGTAAAAGCCATTTATTAAATATAACTTACGGCTCTTCAAGATTTGGTTTACGTTCTTTCGATGAATCAAGCAGCGGGTTCAATATGGTGAATTGAAAGCTTGTTTTCGGTTTGAAAGAGCTGAAGTTTGAAAGAAACTTACAGAATGAGGATTTTGGTGGTAAACGAGAAGCTGTTGATTTGAATTGTTTATTGGCTGTTCACCGATAGCTTGTGTTAAAACATCTACTCTGGCGTAGTTGGTTATAGGAAGAATGAACAAGTTGTCACGTGGCGACGGTCAGTTTTGGAAATGTTCGCCTGTCTTTGTAAGTAAGAAACAAAACTTTGTACGTTCAATAAAAAAATAGAGCATAGATTTTGGTGGTCTCTCAGCCAATCAGAACGTGTGTTATAATTGAGCTATATTATAAAATGTTTATAAAGCAGTGAAAACGCACAAAAATCTTGGAAGCACTGTTTATGCCCGAATTGGAAAATTCTACAGCGAAGTGAGCCTTCAGTCCTAGAAACAATAAATTCAAGATTTTATAAAACGTTAATTTGTGCTGTTTTTGGTTTTTGTACACAACATAGATAAGGAGAAATGAATTTTATAGAGAAAGCTATCCTATAAAAACGCTTGACACCAGTTTTCAAGCACCTGTGTTTTGAATGCAAATGAGACGCATTTCAAAAATTCACACCCGGTCGGGGATGAGATTAGCATATCTTGAGAGATTAGGTGGCCGTGTTTATGTAGGCATCACTGAATCAGCTTTAGAAAAACAGTATTCAGTCTATACAAATTTTGATTGATGATTTTTTGTTTAAGATTGATTTCCTGAGTTTCATCTATTTATTATATCGGAAAATTTTTGATCGAGAGCGGGCTGTTCTCAAACAGTGGGGTCGACATTTGTTGATTTTACTCCGAAAATATTCCTCTTTACCGCCGTTTTCGATGAAGCGCGTCTACCTAGACATCAACATTGTAGATTGCACTTTGCATTACACGGCCGTCGATCATTCTCGAAAAACTCAAAATCCACTGAAATAAACCTTTCCTAACTTCCAAAATCCAGGAAAACCATATTTTAACTTTTTACAATTGATAGTAATCGATTTATTCGTAAAATGTGCGTTTATCGAGAGGTAAAGATGATTGACGTACGTCTAATGCAAAGTGCAATCTACAATGTTGATGTCTTAGGTAGTCGCGTTTCATCGAAATCGGCGGTAACAAAATCGCTTAAATAAATTTACTGGCTGGATAATACAATTATAACTTCCTCAAATGTCGTTGAAAGTGCACATGATTTTAAAAAGTTTTTTTTTACTTGAAACCGTATGCTAATGAGCAAAAAAATGCAAACAAAGATCCGCCTATAAACACTGTCCAATGTACTTTATCGTTCGGTGTGCCAAACGTACTGGTTTTCATCTCCAAACCCAACCACTGCCCGAGTCACAACGCAGTATCAAATAAACCTTTTTGTATCAATTGACTGTTTATGAATTCAATTAATGGTACTTGGAAGGATTACACATGCTTTAATATTTATTAGCTCGATAGCTTTTCAATTATTATTCCAGGTATATATATATTGATTTATTTTTAGGTATAAATCTGTTAGTCTATGAGCTATTAGTCTTTTGTCTCAATTCATTTCTTTATGTTTGCCATCCATTCTCGTCTCTTCTGCATCAGTCTTGCTGGAATTGGAAATTCTTCACTGCCTGCAGGGGAGTTTCTCGTTTCGTCTCGCTATAGGTAAAAATAAAACATGAATTAAAATAAATAGCAATTGATGGAAATGATATATTTATCCAAATTTTCAGTCATCAAAAGATTTTATATTATGATATTCTTGTGGAATTTTCGAACGAAATTGGCATCCCAAAATCGCTGTAAAGCAGCTTCTTAGAATGAATGGAAGCATTGGCTTGTTCTAGGTAAAGATGCTTGGGGGTTTTAAAGTGATAAGTTATCAATTACTATATTCCGTTCTAAAATGAAATCAACTAAGCACCCTTATAGAAACCCACATACACACACAAGTTAAAGAACCTACCCCTCAAGGATTACTGGTCATTTTATTTCCTTCATTCTTTCTAACTTACTGATAACACAGAGAAATGAAAAGGCCCTATATGGTGTTGACAAGGACAGGGAAGACTAACTCATTTTGTAGGGCGATATGACCTTGTTTTTACTTCTGTATTTGAAACTGAATGACTTTTTCGCGAGAAAAAAAAACTGTGCATAAAAAATGGTGTAGTGATTTTGAGTCATTGACACATCTCCCAAGCACACCATAACCTCCAATACTCACTACCTCTGCCTTCATTGGTGTTTTTGAGAACAGACACAAATCATCTTTTTTTAGTTACTTGAGAAGTTAATCAGAGACCAACGTTTCAACATTGCTTACCTTGGTACAACTAGCCAAGGAAAACATACACCTCAGCTGTCCTAAAGCCTGGTTTGACATGATAACTAGTGCCACTACCAGCAATACTGCTATGGATATTTGCTTCATCTTGTTCACTGAGATCAAGTCGCAGGCCCTGTGTATACGAAACGAGCATAACATTGGGGGAGTGAAATGTTTCTATTTATAAAAGATGGTTGTCATGGCAGTATATTGCTTGTTTAACTCGATTAATGTACTGTCTAGTACTTTAATAGTGTCAAATAGATTATATTTTCAGGGGAATTTGGCCTTTTTACTAAAAATCAACAGATTAATTGATAAGGTAATTTAGACGATAAATAGAATTCATAGTATGTGCTAATCGAACCCAGCTGTCTACAGTAATAACCTCTTTTTACACTGAAATTTATTGAAACCTAGTTTGCCAGAACTAAAAGCATATAAGTGGAAACCGCTACAGGTTAGCCTACAAAGCAGGCATTCGCTTTAGAGTTTGTAGATTTGGGATTTCTGTAGCGAAATTAGGGACGCGCGACAATTGGAGCCAGCGGCTGGTCCCTTCTCCCCTTTTTCTTCCCCCGCCATCCGTTTTTCATCCTTTTTGTTGTTGTTGTTGTTGTTGTTGTTGTTGTTGTTGTTGTTGTTGTTGTTGTTGTTGTTGTTTGCTTGGCTCCAATTCTCACGCTAATTTTCTTACAAGAATCCTAAATCTCCAAAACCCAAGAGAGATCAGTAGATGCCAGGTTTCACATACTAATCTATACGGGTTTCGTGGGATTAACTTTTCTCTTACTTTTGAGAGCTCAGTTGGCTTATTAAGAAATACAGCCATGAATTCACTAATGGTCAACATTCAAACAAGGACAGAATTTATGAAGTTAACACTTAACAATAGAAACGAGTGTCAGAATATTTGCAAACATGTTTAAGTTATAGAAGACAAACATGAGCGCGTGGAGATACAAATTTTATCTTCGAGTATTGATGATATCTCACGAGTGAGCGAAGCAAATGAATGAAATATTCAACATGAGAAGATATTTATTATATTATTTATTATATATATATATATATCAATGGAATGTTAAGGGAAATAAAATAATTTAACCCTTACTTAAAAATCTTTATGAAAAACGAATTTTATTTAAGCACTCAAAGGAATGGAGCAGTCAAAGACGTCTTTTCAAAATGTGTCTTAATTAGGTTAAGGTAAGCTGAATACAAAAAGATGAATTACATATTCAGAGAGAGAAAAATAAAGTGATTAAAATGCTCAAAAGAAAAAAAGTCAAGTCATCCTTGGCTGTTTCTTCTATCGCTTTCGATGATATATCGCCGTTTTTGCGTTGCAATCCAAATGATCCAAGTTCGGGGAGGACTTTCTATTGTATTTTTAGCGGGGGCCAAATCGATGCTGAAAACATCTCCTGTAGTGCAGTTTCCATAGAACATTCTTTAAAGTCTACGGCAGTTGATGTGGATGAAAAGAACAAGGATGGCACAGTTGGTTGGTGCGCGGCCTTTGGTGCGAGAGGTCCCGAGCTCGATTCCCAAGGAACCTTATATCCTTTCCATGTAGCTTTAATTAGCTTTAAATACCCTTGAAACCGAGCACTGTTGGAGAGAGGGGGAAAATGAACGCACCGTCAGCCTCAAGTCTATTAGTCATTAGTATTCACCAACACAAGGGCTATTACAAATCCTGCATTCCGATTGGCTCCCTAACCTCGGGCTATTGGTGATAGCCTGAGTTGAGAGGAAGCGCGTGCTCTCAAATGTTACATAATATCAATAAAACATTTTTCTCTCTCTGTTTTGTTTAGTCTCATTCACCTTTGGCCCAATATGTTGGTGAATACTAAAACAATTAGACCTCTCGGCCTCATGGACTACGAGTTTAAATAGCCCATTCGGCCTACGGCCTCATGGGCTATTGACTCGTAGTCCATTCGGCCTCGAGGTCTAATTGTTAAATAGATCACATTCTTGACTCTTTTGATACATGTTGTATAGGCTTGACTGAGAAGGTTGGCATTAAAGCGGAATAATTGCATTTAATGCTGCAGTAGCTTTAAATACCCGTGAAATGGAGCACTGAGGGAGAAAGGGGAGTAAAATAAGCGCACCGTCTGGCTCAAGTCTATTAGTCAATTTGTGACTATTACGAGCTACCGACGTAAAATAAGGACTCTAATACCTTTACGGACTCTCTTGATGTATGTGCTTTACTGAGAAAGTTGACATTTAAGTGGCATAATTGCACTTGATGTTGCAGCTGTGGTGGAGGACAAAAAGAATGAAATGTGTGCTCATCGGTTTCTCTCTCAGAGTGCTGTATTTACTGATTGAAGGTTTTTGCGTTCTGTTATTTGTCTTAGAGACTTTAAGCCCCGGGTTTTTTGACGCAGACGACGACGGAATTATGATGTCAGATTACGCGCGATAGCCTGGGCCGAGGTCGTCCAGGTCGTCGTCGTATGGCGGGAAAAAAAACTTTCAGCACAGAGCTTTCTTACAATTTCAAAATGGCTACATTTAAAAAGACAAGAGAACTTTTGGTTTTAAGTAACTGCGAAGATCTTATTTCTGACGAAGAGTTTGTGTTACTTTACGAAGAAAATCTGTCCGACAAGATTTTCTTTATGATAGCTACGAAAAATTCCAATGATCTCGACGCATTAACTGAAGACGAATGTTGGGGAGAATTTCACTTCCCCAAACAAGACATTTCCGTTCTTGCTGAAGTACTCCAGCTCCTGATGTTTTAGACACATGTCTACTCTTGCAGATATCAGGATATGATTCCTTGTTTTGCAAGATCTGTTCCTGTGCTGTGTATGTTAGCAAACGAAGTCATCGATTTTATTTTCGAGTCTCGTTGTCAGAAAATTATTATGCTAATTTATTATATACCCTTGTCGATACGCGCGCTCTGATTGGCTGAAAGCTGTGCTTTATCAGAGAACGGAGCACAGTTCTGATGTCAGCAGCGCGAGCTCGACCGTGCTCGCGCACCTTTTGAATTTTTGTACGAAGAAAATCGTAAAACTTTTCCCTTGAATACTTACTTAAAATATATAATAAAACAAATAGAGCATCTCTTTTTGCGCTCCGTTCAGTAATACAGCACGTAGAAAGTGACGAGAGCACGAAAGAAGTGTGGAGAGTATTTACTAAGCGGTGATTAGCAAAGCAGCGAAGCGGATTTACCCTGTTCGTCTACTAAAGAGGGCTGGTGTCGGAGAAAAGGAGCTTACACAGTTTTATACTACATGTATCCGCTCCGTTATGGAATATGCCTGCCCAGCATGGTTTTACTCCTTACCGCAGTACCTTGTTGAACACCTAGAATCAATCCAGCGACGAATTATGAACATTGTATACCCAAATATTGCATATGCTGTAGCCTTGGAAAAAGCCCAACTGCCGACCATGGAAGAAAGATTGCAGTGCCTATGTGAACAGTTCTTTAATAAAATACAACGTCCAAGTCACAAATTGCATGGTTTACTCCCTGATGTCTACACAAACAGATACAATACAAGATCTCAAGCCAGGGGTCCTGCATATAGTGTCCCCGTACTGAAAACAAAACGAGCGATGAACAGTTTTATCTTAAAATCCTGTCGATTATACAACTCAGCGAAAACTGCAAAAATTGACTGCTAAATTGTACCTATAAATATCTTATACTGTTGAATATCCTATAATGTTGAATTTTATCTATTTATTCAAACGTATTTTAGCCTCTTGTTAGACTATGAGTTTTGGAGAATAAAGCATTATTATTATTATTATTATTATTTACCCAATAAAATAGGGAATGGGATGAAGTGCTCTTCGATCACACTTTTGCCACCATAAACTCGATGTCTGGAGGCTCTAATCCCTCCAGTCAATACTGCTAGGACCTACAGGAGAGGAGGCCCGACTCCCTTCTTTCTACCCAGGAGTACATTCATGTGGATGAATGCTGAGGCCCAACTACCTCCTTGTCCTCCTTCACCCACTGTCTGTCCTTCTGGGCCGTACCCTTTATCCACACATAAATAATCCAGCAGTATTGGGGCCTTTGTTACAAAGAGCATTTCATCTCCCACTTCCCCCATTGGCAGCCACAAGATATGTTATTGTTATTGTCTCCTAGTGTTTAAATGATACATTAATGATTTATTAGGGAAAGAGGAAGTCAATTATATATATATATTAAATATATTCTTAATCCCAATGCACTGCAAGAATACTGTGATGCTATCTCCGCAAAAGGGACTGCCTTTGACAACTGTTTCGGGTTTATTGACGGGACAGCTCTTTCTGTTAGCCGCCCACTTGGTGAACCAAGAACAGGTTTACAATTGGCATAAAAGAGTCCATGCTCTGAAATTCCAAGCTTTGGCCATCCCAAATGGCTTGGTTGCTCATCTTCATGGTCCAATAGGTGTTTACATTAGTTTACGAGAAAATACATTACTAACCAAATTAAAAACAGAAAGCGCTAACAATTTCAAATTCGAAAAAAAAATGAAATACATACCAATTATATATACAGATCGAGAAGAATTATATAGGCATCATAGCAGTACAAAACTACTTGCTTATAACTTTATTACCAGTTTTTATTTCTATGAATTGCAGAGGGAAAACGTTACCACTCTGGGGTACTTCACGATTCTGGTTTGCTACAAGATCTATATATACAGCAGAATGCGTTTTCGCCCCAGGACCAACCTCTTTGTATCTATGAAGATGGAGGGTATGGAGTGCATACCCTCTGAGGGTTCATATTCTAATACGCTTTCAAAATATTACATTGACTCCACAAATGCAAGTTTACAACAGCACCGTGTGCACATCAGTTGGAGTGGATCTTTGGAGATGTTTCATCCTATTTTAAGTTTGTGGACTAGGAAAAACTTGTAAATTGGATTATCAAGCATAGGGAAAATGTAGATAGTTTTTGGCGTATTAATAAGAAATGCATTAACATGTTTATATGGCAATTCGATGTCTTAATACTTCAATGTACAACCTCCATCCCCACAAAATTATTTTGCATGATTTATATAACCTAAGTGACAAAATTTAACTGTAATTTCTCAAAAACTCAATAGCTTTCTTTTTTTTCATGGTTTTCAGTAATTAATTTTCAAATGATTAAAGTGTATAACAACTAATTAGCCATAATTTATCTCAGTTTAAAAATTGAAAAGCATGGCAAATCAAAGCTACACAAAGGTATAGTATTGAATAGTATACAAATGTTGCAAGAGCAGTTTGATAAAACGTACCAAATGTTGCAGGATTAATGTTTTTGTTAATAGTTGTTAAAGAACGCCATCATCATGTTCTTTTGTTGTTGCTGTTGTACCATGATCATCGGCAGCATTTCTTGTTGCTGTTGTTGTTACGGCGTCATCACTGCAATCCATGGCCACCTTTAATTTCATTCTCTTGTCTCTTCAATTCAATTTCCTCTCTTTTCATTTTACTTTCAACTGAAAATTTCTTCCTCAAAAACTGAACTGTATCATTACTACTTCTCCTTGTCTTTTTCTTTGTCACCTCATTTTCACTTTCTTCTGCTTTTCTCTTTTATGTTTCACTCATCCTCTCCATAGCTTTCAAGCTCATGTCATCTGCTTTATTTTGATTTTGTTCTGACTTTTCCTTTTTTTCTTTTCATTTTCAACAAGAGTTCCCTCCACTTCCTTCTCTGCTATCTCCTCCAGTGTCTGATCAATCTCACTAAGTGTGGTACATTTACTCCAGATGCACCTTTTTCTCTTCTAATCTTTTCCTTGCACTTTTGCATAAGAGCGTTGAAT
This sequence comes from Telmatactis stephensoni, assembly GCA_029948255.1. NCBI lineage: Eukaryota > Metazoa > Cnidaria > Anthozoa > Actiniaria > Isophelliidae > Telmatactis > Telmatactis stephensoni. The sequence continues at coordinate 552,150 of JALIZF010001770.1, forward strand.
TTCTCTTTTACTGATCTTTTGGACACCTTGAATATTGGACTCTGTAAGTCATTCAGGTGGTCGGCTATTTCACCCCAAATGTTTTTCTTCGATCAAGATTTCTCTCACTAAAAGTTGTTCATGTTCGTTGGTTCATTCAAAATTTCTGTCAAATATCAAAAGAAAATGTCATTGTTATTCCTGTTATGAAATAAATTTGTCCGGTCGCACTAAATAAACCGAAAAGATATAAAATAAGTTTGCAAGTATTTCAAATGTTACATGGTCTCAACCACCATAAAAAATGGTGCTATTTAACCACCATGAAAAATAAGCCCCTAGCATGAGGACGTTTTGGTTCCCTCTCTATACCAAAATCCTTTTCGAGTAGCTTTTGTTCGGTAATTAAAACTATTGTAAAATTTGAATATGAAAGGCTCTTGAAAAGGATTCTGGTATAGAGAGGGGACAAAAACGTCATCATGCTAGGGGCCAAACGTTTTCGGTTCTGATAAAACCGTCTTCAGCGTGTCATAATTTGTGATTACGAAATGCTTATATTCTTCGCTTATGTGATTCCCTTGGGGAAAAGAGCCAGAAAGAATGCCTTAATTTGTTTATTTAGGGCCCGTTCACATGAGAAAGGGTGCCCCAGTGTAGTAGAGATAACTATTCTGTTTTCTTTTTCCTGGGGAACACAAAACAAAAGAGATATCCCTACTAGATAGGGGCACGGTTTCAAGTTAGCAATATTTCTATTTCTTTTTCTATATATTACCCAGTAAAGTTATGCACATTACACCGAAGCGGTATTAACAGATTATATCAGAAATTAAAATTGTTTCGCCGGCTGGTCGTTTCGCCTGAGTCGTGTCGCCCGCAATCTGAAGTCGATTCGCCCGCAATCTAAAGTTGATTCCCCCAATATTTGAATATGTCAAAAACATTTATAAAACACTTCATAAAGTAATTTTTATTACATATATAACGGGAGTTCTATGCAGTAAACCTCATAAATATAATTCTATATTGTATATTTTCACATGTGAAAAAAAGCGAAATGTCCAATCAGCGTCGCGTATAGCACTTTTCACATTTTTACCAATCAGAATAGAGGATTGAGATTCCCAACCAATGTGGAGACGAGAAAAACACTTGATTGGCTTTCCCGGCAAAAGAGCGAAAGATATTTTTGTTTGCATGCCATGAATGGCGGGCTGCTTAGGACAATTTGCTTAAGTGAACATTTCAGACATGTCCAATACACACGAATCGAGTCGTAACCGGTTGTTAACGATTCGTAAAAGATCGTGTATCTCATTGATATGCAGAGATTGTGAATCTTATTAATATGCACTGTGAATCTTATTTATATGCACAAATTGTGCATATTTATATATCCTCTTTAGAATAAAATTAAATATCCTCCTTAGAATAAGAAATGAATTGCCGCTTATGTGTGGTCTTCCTGTGGTTCTTATCTCATTTTGCACACTAGCACTGTTTGGTCACCCTGTGGTTATTGCAGTCAGGGCTGGGGTTGTGATTCGTACGATTCGTGTCGATTCGTACAGATAAATTAAAAGAAGCATTGTTCACATGAAGCTTTGAACCAAGGGACTTGATATGATAAGCTTCTTCTCATAGAAGGACGTTTAAGTTTGCGTCACGGTCTGACATACAGTATGAATTTAACAAAATTATTGATAGCGATGATGTTACTGACGATATCTTAATTATTAGCTTTTCTTGTCGAACTAGAATGTTCTTCCTGGCCTACGTCGGTACCAACAGTCCACCAAGAAATACTGAAGTGATTTCAGTGATGAAAATGTAGATAATCCTAGATTATGAGGCAAACTCTGCCCGAAGATCCTACGTTTTGCAAAGATTAGGAGCCAGAATTTTAATTGAACAAAATTCCCATAAATTTAATTTTTGGCCAGAATTGCCAAACATTCAAAGGCAATTTCCCCAAAAAAGATTTTACATGATATTTATTTTCAAACTGGCTAAATGTTACACTACCCTTCTTCTTTTACTCTGCGAGCAGTGGTTTTCCCGTCTTGTCAGGGGATTCACCTCTCGTTCGCCAGGGACTTAAGAGCGGAAACCCACTGTTCGCAGGGTGTTTTTTAAGAGCCCCCCTCCCCCCCCCCCGAGGAAGTTAACAAAAGACGCAAAAACACACAAAATTAGACCCGATTGTAGCCCCCGATTGTGTGACTCACTCGGCCGTTTTCCTTCTACTTTCTTTGTTTCTTTGTAATTTGATTTGTGCATCCAAGCGCGGAACTCATGAGAGGCGGCTAGCAGCTTAATCAATTCAAAACCAATGTCGCTCCATTCTACGCGATGAGTCGTGATGTCGGTTTTCTTTCTAAAAATTCTATTTAAGAAAGCTTTCTTCATTTTTTATTACTAGGAAACTAATTCATTGAATTCGGCCCCTTTGTCGTCACAGCCAAAAAATAAAACAACATTGATAGTATAAATTATGAGAGGCACTTAATAAATTAGGTTGGTGAGTGCGTCGCGCTTGATGAAACCCTTTTCCTATTTCAGACCAGAAAATAGGATTTTTTTTTCCTTTTCAGATCCACACAAAAAGGTTTTTCCCTTAAAAGCACACCCTCAGACCAAAGAAGCAACTTTACCTTAAATGTATACCCTATTTCAGACCAAACTGCTCTCAAAATTATACCCTTTGCCGACGCACATACCTATATGATAGCATATATAGAGTTCTAGCCCCTCCCTCCTCCCTCCCCCCATGGTATTCGTTAATGAAAAGCATAAATTCAATCAAATCTGAAGTGGTTACCAGCACGTTTCTCCAAGTTATTTTATAACAAGTCATGAGTAGTAATATCAGACATTTCTAATTACATTAAGACGCGCGTAACGTTGGACTTATTGATGCAGTTCTGAGACTGATAAGTAAGAAGTTTTATTGATGGCTTGTGCAATTTTTAACATATAGCTTTGAAGATTGCGAATCGATCATGAAGGTTCTTTTTTCTGCTGAAATATAGTCATTCATGTCATTTAGTCTATTTTAAAATAACCTTAGGGAATTTACATACTTATTTCACGATGAATGATCTTACAGCCAAACGTAGGGTTTGCATGCATTTACTGGACTCAATAATATTTTAGACTTCTTTGTTTCGTTTTTACAGATGAAGATGACGGATAGACAGCTTCATAAATTTGTCTTCTTTGCGACAATGCTACTCAGCCTTGGTCAAATAGGTAATGTATAATTTTGTAAGCAAGTTGAATAAGTACTTTGTGATAAAATAATAAGTTAGATATCTACGTCACAATATAATTGATTTCTGTAAGAAAAAAATTGCTTTTAAGACCAACTCTAACGTGGTTTGCATTGAAAGTTCACTTGACGAAAAGCTAAATTTGGTCCCATAAATTCATTTGCGCTTTACGCTAAATTTTGCATGAAATGTCTTTTCTCGAATGCCACAAAAGGGGGAAAAGATTTTAAGAGATTTTCCTTAAAAGAACTTGTAGATCAAAGGAGCTTTTAAATGGTTTTTGGCTCAGCTTTCTTGTCATAAGGTCAATGCTACCAGACACCAGACCATCTCTAACAGTTTAAAAATGCAATTCTACCAAATTCCCAAGAAATTTATGAAGTACTTCTGTTAGGGCTATTAGGGTTTAGGGGTATTAGGATTATATTCTGTCTATTTTTAACATAATATATTTGTAATTTTTATTTTGCTGCTGATGGGTGTACTTATGTCTCACTCCTAAAAGAGGAAAGGCACTTGTTAAAAATTGAAATTCTAGGACATCAAAATAAACCACAGGAAAGAACACAGTAATAAACAGATAGAAAGTTATTCAGCCGGGAGAGAAATGATAGAATATATTCAGTTTGTCACTACAACACAGTAATGTCTACGTAAATTGTACCCATCATTTCATCTTTACGCGCCCTGCAGAGAAAAGTGATCGAGACTACAAATTACCTGCGGTAGAAAACTGACTTAAAATTCGAACACTCGGGAAATAAAACGACTAGAAATCCATCTTTGAAAGTGATATCACTCCAATCCGACAAAACAATTATTGTGAATATTTTTTTAAACTCTAAGGAAAATTTATTTCACTCCGAAATTTAAGTCACGGTATAAATGATTGACCACTTTTAGACTTCATAGCCGTGACCGACACTAAGTGAAATGTTTACTTGTACGATTCTAAGATATCCTTTAGGTATCAGACCGTTAAACCTAAATAAATGCAGTAAAGCAATGGAACTGTAGCCTTACTTTTATTTAAAAGTACAAAAATCTACCCGTTTTTATGCGCCAATCGCAATTGTTCACAGTTGACATTCTCTGGAGGGTAATTAGTAAGCCCGCCCATTTTGTTTGGTTGAATGAAGGAATGGCCAAACTCACATCATGAACTTTTCTCTGTCGGGTGCGTAACGATGAAAATGGTGGTAACCCTTAAATTTGAATTGGATTATACTTTACTGGCAAATAAGGTTTATGCAGCGAAGAAGTGTTGAGGACATTGCAAACGCATAAATGAAAAGGTGCACATGCTGGCGGGAGGAATTTCACGTTGATAGAAAGAAATCGGCAAGAGGGATACGTCCATACATTGCAAATTCTGAATGAAGTTCAAAAAATTTGAAATTTTAATTTTAATTTAATTTTTTTGTTTATTTTATTTTCCTCTTAAAAGAGGAGTGTAGGAAGTATCAAACGAAGTTGTGCACAAAGCTAGATAAAGACGGTATAACACGAATTTCAGCGGCTATCGAATAAAAAAAACTCCGTCTTTTTAAGAGCGTTAGGTTCGTATCGTGTGTATGACGAGGGTTATTGTACATAATTGGTGCCAAACCTATCCCTCGTCTTTCCATCCTAGCAGCGCCAGCTGCGTAGGCTATACGACGATAAGTGCGTAAGTGTAAAATAAAAGGGAAAGTACGCAGAGCAAGATAAAAACGTTGTACCTGATTATATGAACCGGGCTGGCCTGGTTAAGCGGGCTGACTTCTTTTGTTTTGTGCCCCAAGGGAAAAGAAAACCAAGAAAAGGGCCCGCCGCGGGTTCATATAGTCAGGCCCTGACAGGCCTTGCTTGCCCCAATGTTCTTCCATTACAGTCTGCGGCTTTACAATCAGTTTACAAGTTTTAAACTGACAATGTATGTTTTAGAATATAAAACTGTGTAGTTATTGAATGTTTTATGCAAATATGTTATTCAAGCTATTGTTATTGATAAGACTTCAACACAATCAGAATTCCCATAGGTATTTGTAGTTCGATGCTAAGAAGTTTGGAGTTTTGTCATGTACGCGTGGTTACAAAAACTCAACTAGTATCTCCCAAGAGGATTCTTTTAGGAGAACATTGAGCCAAATGAATAAGGTATTGTTGGGGTGCATGTGACGTCACGGCAGCCATCTTGGTTGACCTTCAACAAAAGATTTCTCATTAGCGTCTATTGTTTGTTCATCCAACATGGCTACCGCTTCATTGTCTTTGGATTCCCAAAGGTATGGATGCACCCCAGCAATATTGGGTAAGGTGTGCAAAGTGGGAAGAATACGTAGAGTGCTGAAATAGTTCTACCATGTACTTATTGATTCAATCATTTCTCGTTTATCATAACTTTGATTGGGTGGCGTAGCTTTTTGCAGTTCCCTTTTCACTTCGTCGATCCCAGTAATATCATAATATGCTGAATGTTGTGCACATTGTGGATGATTGTGTCTTAGAAGGCATGAAACCCTAGCTGATAAAAACTTTTAACTCAATAAAAAAGAAAACTGTTACAAAAGTTATCTTGTGATGTTGCAGGTTGTACTTCGGAAGCACAAGGCGAGTTAGTGTATGTCGCATACTGTTGTTACAATCAACATCACAATATCGCTGAACATAATTATTACATAATCGTCATGATTTTGATCATCCATTATTGTTTACTGTACATACACCTATTTCAAAAAAAGGTTGTCGGGCGAGAGGCTGCAAGCCTATGCGACTAGACCGAAAAGTAGTATGGGTAGGTACGAAATTCAGCTTTTGTCTTAATTTTCAACATCAACGAATGAAGGTCTTTTGTGTATAAGCTCAAGGCAAGCTACTTGACTGATAGTTGTGTTGATATTCTTGTGGTTTTATAGCTTTAATTATATCCATTTTGAAATCACCGTGGTGATTTCTGCAATCTGATTGGTTAAAAAGTGTGCGATTAATTCCTAAATTGCATCCTTTTGCTTCATTAATCGCATCTTTAAAGACTTTTCTTGAATATATATTCTCAATGACTTTGTTATTCCTGATAAAGTTGAGATTTCAAAATGGATATAATTAAGTGGTAATTAAACTTCGTGTCGTGCAATTTTGGGCCAGAAATCATACTCGTGATTATCAAACTGCACTCCCGCTACGCGGTCATGCAGTTTTGTAATCACTCGTATGATTTCGGCCCAAATTGCACTCCACTCAGTTTAATTATCATTATTAATTAATTTCTACCCATACTTCCTTGCAGGTGAGTCGACTAGGCTTGAGGCTTTTACCCGACAACGTTTTAGACTATGACACAGGGTTATATATCGTATGATTCTCAAACGATGGGTTATGATAAAAGAGCATACATGCATCCTTTATTGTCTCTCTCAATATAGGCTTTTCAGTTACAATAAACGAATAGATAAGTAATGTAAAATCATAAAAATACTAAGGATATTATACTCGCAAATGGTGCCACTAAATGCAAATAAAGTGAAATGAAATTGAAATTCACGTCTGATTGTACAACGATCTAGGATTGCTAGAGTTGAAGTACAACTTGTTACTGCTGTTACGAACAAAAGGTTAAAGTGCCTATAAAGTCTAGCCCAATCCTTTTGAATCTAGAAATACATCATATAAATAAACGATTTATATAAATATTTCTGAATAAAATCAGCTCCTCTCTGAGAATTAAGCAATTCAAATCTGAAAATGCAAATGACATGACGTCGAAGCAGGAATTATTAGATATACAAATACACTAGATACGAATTTTATACTATTTTTCAACTTGCAAAACAATCTCATTAATTGCTAAAGTACAAGGTATGGTGAGTATTTTTGCTACTTAACTGAAATGCACTTGTTTCAGAACTAGAATCAAATTCAAGTAAATTCCTGTGGTAGGGATTTAGACTTGCCCAGGCTAGCCCGTATGACGTCACCTGATTAGAGGTTGAAGAAGATCGGTCTAAAGTCAGTTTTATACAAGCTTTTCAGTTCTTCAGGTTAACTTCCATAGCTCAGGGGATAGAGCGAAGGCCTTGAATCCGGTGGAGCGACCATCCTTCTAAATGTCAAAAACAGACTACGAAGATTTTGGATGGGGAGGGAGGGATGATAATTTATGATTGTCGGAGGGGAGGGTGGTTCAGGGAGGGAAGGGGCAATGAACGATTGAGAAATTTGCCCCTCAAAGACCTCAAATTAAGGGATTGCCCCTCAATGCCAAATTGGGGAGAGATCAGGAGGAGGGAAGCTCATTAGTATTCCTTCGCAGTACCAAAATCAGTGGTGAGGGGAGAAGTGGTCATAAAAGGTGGGGTCAAAATGGAGGATTGCTCCTCAAAAAGTGGATAGTGATGTGGCACTCGTACTGCTACTACCATCAATACATTACTGCCAGTACATCATAGTCTTAAGTCAAGATTTATTCCATGATGACTTTTATTTTTTTTAGAGGGATCAATTGGAGAGGAAATGGAAAGTAAGTTGCCAGTTCTTTCCAATTTTTCTAAATCTCTCTCTCTCTCTCTCTCTCTCTCTCTCTCTCTCTCTCTCTCTCTCTCTCTCTCTCTTCTAATTTCATGTTTTAACTCTCCTTTTTCCTCAGAACTGTTAGAAAACGCTCCGCTTGGTGATACGCTTACTAGTTTGTATTCAAGTTTGCCCTCATTTGAAAGCATGGAGCTATGTGCAAACAAGATTTCATCCCTACGCGATTATGAAAGCCAGTTTGGATCACTGGCTCAGCAGATACTAGCACTTGCAAATGACGCTGAGAACAAAGTAAATGAAGGTTAGAACAGAAAGAATGTCATTACTTTCCATTTAAAGCTTATTATTACGATATACAACAGATTATTGTATGAACTAGGCAAGGTTGGTGTAGAGGTGCACCGCTCGTTGTGGTCCGTATTCGAGTCCCGGCTCGGATGTTGGACCATAAGTCAGTTGGGTTTGATGTGTTGTTCTCTCCCTTGCTACAAGGGTTTATCCAGCTCCTCCAGCTTTCATAACTGCATTTTCAAAACATCGAATGTAGAGGTAGGAGCATGTAGAAATACACAACCCAACAATGCTTGGGCTTTAAAGACATTTAAATATTAGGCCTACCCCGGACCATAAAATCGCCGTTATTTTGGACGTTCAATTAGGCGCTCTTGAGCGATATGGAGCGATTTCGGGCGATATTAGGAGACATTAAGCGATATTAGGCGATTTTAGGGCCCGGAATAGGCCTATCTTGATGGTGTATAAATAATATATGTGAATCCACGTCTACTTTTGTTATTATTTCCAGGCAATCAGAACAAAGGCCGGCAAGAGAACCTTACCAGCACATTTGTCGAATTTTGGATAAAGTTTAAACGTACTTATCGAAGACAACAGCGAATGCTGACAGCACTGGACATCTTTGTGAAAGACTCTATCATGCAGAAATCAGCCAAAATCGGGGTGAGTTCACCTAAGAAAACTTACAACTTTATGATAGAGATCGTTATGTTACAAAATTCTGTCAACATAAAACTCAAATATCTATGGTGATTGGTAAAACTTGTCGACGAGGTTTACATTACTTTTCAACTTTACCACATCATCAGTATTTATATTTTTCACGCTGGCATCAAGTAACGTACCTAAAAAGATCACGATTGACATGAAACTTAATTCTCTTTCTTCTTTTGATTTTATATTTTAGGAAGACGTCAAAACTGGCAATAAAGGTGGATGGACATTAGACAAGGTAAAAACTGCTTTGATGAAAGAAATGGACAAAGTCAAATTAGTCGCAAGTATCTTAAGTACGTCCGTCAAGGACATTATGGACGATGTACTGCCCAACTTCATGGAATACTATAGAGCAGATCAGGTACATACCAAGAGACCATAATACTAAGAGAGCGAAACTCAGTATTGATGTCTGTGCGATGTTCGTGGCGGCTAAGGCTATTTTTAGTAACTTCGCCATCGCGCGCGCAAGGCTCTCAAACAACAGAATTTGATTTTTGACGTGCGCGCGGACGGTACCGTTTGCTTTCGGTTTTTGAATTTTATTGTTTAAGAACCTCTGCATCAAGAAACGAAAGACTCTGGCCACGACAGTTATTTGGTGCATTCTGAACAAAGGAAGAAAGGAGGACAAAGGAGACCCGTTTGAATTGCACTATCGCATAATGACGTCACAGTTTGTTTACATTGGGGATAGATGCTCAGAAACAGTAGAAATTGGGACCTATTAATAATAATAATAATAATAATAATAATAATGGTTTATTAGAAGTACATCCACAGGTGGCTCTTCGCCTTCTAAATTGGGACCTATTAATATTCCTTTTCGAAGTAGAACTTCAATGTATCGAGTTTTGATATATATCATGTATCAGTGATTGCTCATCTGCATTTTATTTGATATGCAATCACTCTGATCCCCTCTGGCGACCATAATCCTTAGCGTCAAAACAATGGAATGTTTTGGTGTGACGTCATTATGCGATAGGCAATTCAATTCGGGTCTTCTGATTGGACCTTGGAAAAAACAAAGTCCGGAAGTTCACATGAATCTACTCCCGGTAGAATAGTCGTTTCCCTGACGAAAACACTTAGTACTAGAAAACTTCATCATCTAAATACTATACAGCTAATGGAATGAGTTGTTCCTTGGGAAATGGCTTTCGGTAAAATAATTCAGGATTCTTCGTTTCGGGTCACATTAATTCAAAATTGAATTTCAAAGAATCCCCAGTTCGGAAGCCCCGAGAAACAGTTCTTTCTGCAAAAGTTCCATTAGCTAGAAGACCCGAAATATTGGAATCGGCCAGAGGCAAGTTATTTCGTCGAGCACGCGCAGTGACAGATAAGACAGATAACGGGTCTGGGAACGAAATTGGTTGGAATCTATTTCGACGAGCATGCGCAGTAGGAAAAAACGCCTCTGAGAACGAGATTGCTAATACTCCAGTTTCGAGCTCTGTGTTGCTCAGTGTTGCCTCAATTCCAAGTATAAGCTATTCAAAAACCCCTGTAGACAAGGCGCATTTTCGAGAAATCAGATACCTGGAGGCATTTTGGAGTAGAGGCTGGTAACATAACTATTCTAAACTAATTTTTCATGCTGAATCCGAATATGGCTGTTACCAAGACGTATTCTGCAATCTTTTACGTGTAAATGACGTATTTTGTGAATTGCTACAGTCATTTCTACAAACGGCTTTTTCATGTAATTCCAAAAGTTCCCAAACTTAAAAACAATTACCATGGCTGGAAAGAGCATATCAATATCAGTAAAACTGTGAAGTTTGAAGGATATCAGTTGAAAAATCAAGGAGATACGAATTTTCAAAAAACGAAATTTTGTATGAAAACACTTACAGTTATGCAAGAGATACAAACAAATTTCGATCTTTGTTCATTCATGTGGATTCCTTGCCTTTCCACCTACTAGTACTAATGTTCTACAGAATACATTACACGCAGTAGAAACTAACACTGAGCGATACTGGAAATGGGAGTATTTCTAGCATTGAAGTGCATCGTTTCAAATGCACATATCTGATTTTTTGGCTGTACAGCGACCATCTGTTCTGCCCAAGTTTCAAACAAAATGAAACAATTGCCGAAGAAACAGAAAACGTGTACGTGTGCTGAATGAAGATTTATATTGATTAAAACACAAGATGAGTGTTAACCATAAGGCGTGTAAAAAGAAACTATGATACAGATTTCACATAGAGACTACATACCAGGGGCGTATCCAGAATATTTCAAAGGGGGGGGTCACACTTTCCATTTTCCACCAAAGGGGGGTCACACTTCCAATTTCTCAATCTTTCTCCAGTCAGATTCTTTTATTTCTATCATCTTTTTGTTTTCAAAGGGGGGTCACGGGTACCCTGGGACCCCCCTGGATACGCCCCTGCATACATATACATTTACTGAGTTCTGGAACACTGACTTTCAAAACGCCAGTTATCAGGACTTAAAGGACAATTCATTACGATAGTTATTTTTGTTTTTGTTTGTTTTGCAGGTGAACTCGGCTCTTATCAATTCTTCATTACAGGCAGACATGGACAGCGACACCGATATTTCATCACGCCTCGGGTTTAGTGAAATCTCTATCAGTAGTAACATTAGACGATCAGCTAATGTTAGATATGGAACAATGGTTGTTGGACTTGATAAAGCTGAAGAATATTCAACTTTTGTCAACGCCACTTTGTATAAAGCTAAAGAAAGTAAGTCATGCATTCTTAGTTTTATAAAACGCATTTTATATCAATTTTCTTGTGACTTGTTACGATTTTGTCCCCCTTCCGCGACCACGATTATTAGCGTTTTGGCAATAAATTGTTTTGATGTAACGTAATGAAATAGGGCACATTGCTGATTGATTCGCCGGAGACTTCGTTGATTCGATCTGTAGCCTTAATGCTTATTTGTACGGTGAATTTGAGGGTACTCATATAACAAGAAGAAAGTTGCTGCATTTTATAACCTTCCCGGCCAAGGGCCTGGGACGGTAACTAATAATTTAGGTCCCGAGAGGGTACGCAGGGATACCCAAATTACGGCTGCCGTCAACTGATTTTGTAGGAGATACCCGTATTACTAGGATTTGTGCACCAGGCCACCGAAATCCCAGGGTACCCATCTCACCGTGACACTATTTTTAGTCCCTTTTCGTTTGGTTTTGGTTATTTTGGCGGTCACAAAGGAGTTCTAAGTAACTCAAAATCTAGTCATCATGAAGCATCACGTGACGAACGTGTGGAATGTGACTTCTATTTCAGGATTGGTTCAATTAACTGAGACTTTATCTTGTTTTTACCACAGTCTGGCGTAATCTTAATGAAATGTCTAGTATTTCGGCGTCATGCGATGACATCAAAACACAGGCAGACCAAGCGTTACAAGCTTTGAGGGATATGCACAACGATATGCAGAATAACGAACTAAAAGCTGCAGGGAGCTATCTTGAAGAAATCGAAACACATGTAAGTGTTGTAAGCAATAATATTTGAAAAAGGTACCTTCTTCCTACACCACTCATTATTTTATCAAGTATACACCTGACAAACGTCAGTCGACTTATCTAAGTAAGTGAGTCACACAAGTTGCATTATGGGCTTTTTTTGGGACATAATACAATGGCGTCAAAGCCAAGCAACAGAACTGATGGCGGAAAATGTCTAGTTTTTCCAACATTTTCTCTCCTAAATTCATTTGAAAATGACGGAAGTTAAGATAACAATTTTTGCAGGTTTCAAGTCCAAACTTTTCGATTTCTGGAGTTTTTACAAGTTTCAGTCAAAAGATATATCAATAAGGCAAAGGGCTAGCGTCTTTACACATCAAAATAGGCAAGGATGCGAAAATGATTCGACTTTTAGGCGGCTACAGAAATGACGTCATTAAGATTCACCGATAAGAAATTTTACCACAACTAGTAAATTTCTCGCAATCTGATTGGCCGACAACTATGTTCTATTAGAGGCTAGACTGATGAATATTCCATCATCCGTGCACGCAAAGTACAAAAGTGAAGCCTGTTTTTCATTGAAAAAAGTTGAAAATATTTTTCATTTTTGATTAGAATGAAGGCCAAATGTTAGTTTTTTGCAAAGAAAATAGTTTGGATTATCAAACAAAACGGTCTTCAAAGTACGACGATAAACTGTCATTACTACATGTATGTTTCAAGATTTTTATGGAATCATTTTCGAATAAAACGCGCTTGAACTTTAACGCATCAAAAAAGTAAATAATTCCAAGCATTTAGCTCAGTTGAACAAAAACCTTAGTTAAATGACTCAGAAAAAGCTTTTCTCGAGCTCATTTTGTCCGATCCACAGACTATTTAATTGTTCGTTTGGAGAAATAGAACAAGATCACTTGGCGCGGTGTTGAGAAATATCTGACAAAAAATCACAAATCTTTGTTACATGTAGTTTGGAAACTTAAAAATGTCAAGTGTCATTTTTAACTTCAGTATCAGTATTTTACTTCAGTATTTTACCTTAGTTAGTTCTTAACCCTACACATTTCATGGTCGGTGAAAAATTGTAAGGTATTCACAATAAATTATAGAAACATAAATTTTTAGACCCTTACTTCGGGTTGACATTGTTTTTGTCGCCAAGCACTGATCTCCACTGTCGAGTTTTTTTTTTCTGAACTTGAAAGTTTCTCTTTCATTGTCATTCATTTCAAAACTCTGAGTGTGAATGGAAATGGAAATGAATAAGCAATAAAATAGAATTGAGTATTTTACTTAAACCCTTTTTACGGCCTCTTTCTATAGCCCTAAGCTTAAGTTTGATGACGTTTTGACCCTTTCTCTACAGCAGAATCTTTTTCGAGTAGCTTTTGTTTGGAGTAAAACTGTTGTGCTTGAGCATTTATACAATTTGTCTGCGCATGTCTGTGTTTTTGGTTTGAAATCCATTTTAGATTAAATGCAAGAATATTAATTTTTGTTGGCATGGAACATTTCGTTGGCGATCTCGTCCTTCAAAATTATGTTCAACTAACGACATAGTGAGATATAAGCAGTCTACCCACCGCTAGTGCGCTGTGGATAATGATTTAAATCGAAGGCACCCCAGATGGGAAAATATCACCCGTCAAACTCAGTATAAAGTGGTAAGAAGGACAGAATTCTGCACTTTTGAGTTATATTTAATTCATATTAAGATATATGGTGCATTAAGCAGTGGAAGTCATTACCAACACGTTACTGTGTAAATTGGAACCAAATAGGGAATTTTAGAGTTTAGCGATCGTTGAATAAATAGCCATGTTTACTGAAATGTCGTACTTTTTCGCGAGAAATCCTTGCAATTCGTTTGGGATTCGTTTTCAAAATTTTATATCTTAGACAGTGATAGTGGGTTTTGGGAACTTACTAAAATGGACTCAAAATTGCAAATAACCACGCTAGAATTGTTCAATAACTATTAAAATTTCAACATCAACTTTCTTCAATTCAGAAGAGAAAATTTGAACACATATGGAAAGTCGTTGAGACCGTTACCACAGGCAGCCCAACGACCCCAACTCATATTACTCCCGTACTTACACAGAGCATTATTTGGAGGCCTGTGATTTAAGCCACTCTTTGCCAAAATTATTAGTTCGGAAAATAGTATTAGAAATTGATAGCATAATGAATTGAATATAATACCAATTTTCAAAGCATTACACACGTGAAACGAATTGTGGTCGAAAAACAGATGCATTGCAATTGTGGGTAAAAATCGAAAATTTACACCCAGTGCGGATTAGAGCTGCTGCCTTGCTCGCTCTTAAGGCTCACTCGCGTGTCCGCAGCAATTAAGCCAGTAGCGCATGAGAGGAAAAGCAACAACATGATTGGCTGTACTATGGCATGGGATATCTTAAGTAAACAACCAGTAAAAAGCCTCGGTTCTCGGTAATTAACTCTTACGCATCATATTTACTACACGCAGGGAAGAGAAAAAGTCGTTGCGATCCTATCAACGCCAGACTTGACGTCTGCAATCCAAGCCATCATTAAAACTCTCCCAGCAGAAAACAAACGAAACGACCGCATGACCCGTGCTGCTTTCGTCTTGGAGCAAATGGAATTCTTTGGCCATAATAGTAAAACACTTAGCGAATTAGAGCAACTCATCAGAGTTGGTTTTCCACATTTGGAGTTTCTGCTTAAGTCAACGAAATGCTATGTGAAGATCCTTAAAGTTATTGGTAAAATTATACAAGGGTAAGGACAAGATATATTTTAATAGTGGAACAGTGAAAATTATAGAGCAGATTTCGTATGACTGTGAAAACGACACCGCACGGTCACGGCTCGGTTACGGCAGGAATTTCGAGTGTTTTATAGACAATACGGCAGGGCGCGGTCCGTTTCACACTCATACGAAGTCTACTATAATGCAGCACAATGCGGTATGTGCCTTTGACGCAGCCGATTTTGTTTTTAGCAACCTTATTTTAAATGGACGTCATACCATCAAAACATTTCTATCAAATTTCGGCTGATGTATGTAGGGCTTATTCTTCTGTTATCATTTGCCTCGGAACGTAAAAACAAGATGTTTCCCTTCTGCTACTTAGGACTACCCTAACACGGGCTCTTACTTTACTGCAACATTTGTTTGGTTGTGTTTGCTTCGTTTGTTTTGTAAAAACCTCCTTATACTACTTTGTAGACCAGAAGCCTTGACTCACTATCATTTTTTCCTTTTTTTTTCTTTCTCTCTTTTAATTTCCTTTCTTTCTTTTTTTATCTCTTGGGCCTGAAAAATAATAGAACAACAAACAAAACAAAACAAAGCAAAAACAAAAACAAAAAAAACAACCAACCAAACAAACAAACAAAAAGATATAACACCGATAGTGAATCAAAGCCAGTAGCCCTTACGGTATTCTTACATTAACAGTAGAGTAGATTTCGTATGACTGCGAAAACGGCACCGCACGGTTACGGCAGGAATTTTGACTGTTTTCATAGACAACACGGCACTGACACGGTCACGGCGCTGTCCGTTTCACACTCATACGCTCTAATTTCTAAGTAGGTAGGGCCGGGGAAAGAAAAGCACGAAGCAGAACCCTACACTACACGTATTTTGCCCCCACATTCTGGATGTAAAATTCCCATTGGTTACTGAAACGGCCTATCTATCACCCGCTTCTTTTGGGATGATTGATAAGTCATAGTGATGACTGTTAAGAACAGCAACTTAATAAGAAATACAATTTCATAATTCCCTACGCTTTCTAGTGATCTCCAAACATCACATGTGTTTTGATCGGGCTATCAAAGACGGAAAACCATTTTTTTTAAAATTCTTTTATAAAATAATTCAACAATAATTGATATAATTTTAATTAAGTAATGGTCCGAAAAAGAGGTAGGCATCAATAATGCACATCATGCAAAAAGGTACTAATTTTATATTGTTTAATCCATCCATCTCATTGGATAAAACATGAAAATCCAACATATCTTCATTAGATATTACATTAATTTCTTTCTAGTTCACTAGTTGATTTTCTCTTGGTTAACATTTTTCTGAGTTTTAATACAACAAAACATCAATGTGGGAAACATGGAAGCTTTTCTTGGCTATTATTATTTAAAAATCTCATGATTGGATGAAAGCTTTTCACACAAAAGAAATTTCCCTGTTAAGGACGGTGCCCACTATTGTCAGCGCGCATTGCGTTCTGCGCATGGCCCTTCGTAGTAAAAACATCGTAAAAACAAAGCAGTTTTGCGATATTTGGATAAACAAAACTTACTTGCTTGTAGAAAAAACGTTTGACTGTTCCTGTAGTAGAATTAAATTCAGTATTGATGAATAAAACTCGCTTAAAAACCACTGTTTTGATCACAAGGACTAGATTTGCCTATTGGCCGCCATCTTGGAAATGTCCCATAATGCTTTGTAAAATCTGTCTATACTCTGTATGGAGGGCTAGGGATTTCATCGTATTTCGTGCGTTTATCGGTAAATAACTTCTTAAATCGCCTGGATACCCCTCTTTTTTCCTTTTGTAAATTATAAATCAAAGAAAAATCTAGAATTATATAAGCTTTTTATAAATTTATAATTGAAGAATGATAAAAAATATCACATATTATATTTAGCAATCATAGACTAGAACATCCTAAAACTAAGTAAATATTTTTTAAAAAACATTATTTTTTTTGTTTTCGCGGTTTTATGGTATTGCCCTACTAGAGAATTATGCTTAGAGTGTTTTAGGAAAAAAAAGTTTGAAACTTATTGAAAGTATAGAGGATTTTTAATTTTTTTTCTTTGGGTCGTCAAAAATGCATTTTCCGCAACATTTGATGACGTATAACTCATTAAAATGTGTGGTGACCCCCAATTTTTTTCTTGGATTCTAACAGCCTACAATGGGTTCTTTCACACCCATATAGATTTTAGAGAAAATAATTACTTTCACATTAGAAGGCTCCGTCCTTAAATAGATTTTTTGCGCATTTATGTCAGACAATAGATTTGATATACACATTAAGGAGACTATTAGTGCAATAGATAGATCTTTATTTGTAATTAGAAGCCTTAGAAAAGAAGGGTATTCACAATATGAAGTTAACCATCTATTTTTATCTATTGCAATGCCTAAACTTAGTTATGCGTTAACGGTGTATGGGGCCTCCCGTCCAGAACCTACAACAGTACAGAATTTTTTAGACAGATGTTTTAAGAGAAAGTACACAACCAAACATTTTTATATTGCAGATCTTTTAAGGGAATACGACACTAGACTTTATAAGAAAGTGAAAAATATAAGTAACCATCCATTAGAAGATATAGCTCCTAAAGAACAATCGTCCAGATATAATTTAAGGAAACAATATTTTATTAGACCGAAGATAAACACCGAACGTTTTAAAAATACATTTATAAATAGATTAATTTTTAACGATAAGTGATGTTTTTATTACTTTCTGCTCCTGGGACCAGTGTAATTTATATATAGTTTTTAGATTAGTTTAGCTTTAGTTTAGTTAGGGTTTTTTCCCCCATCATCAGTTGTAAGTTATGATATGTATTTTATCATTTCAACTGATTAAAGACTTGTGTGCAATAGTTCGCAGTATTTAGTACGAAATAGTACTAATTAATCAATCGAAAACGATAGAATTAGCAATATTCAATTTAGCAATATTTAGAGTTATTTATGTTGCACGATTTTAGTGTTTGTACTTTAGCAAATGGTTCGCTGTTTTTGTATTTACAGATGTGCTGACGGCGTGGGAAGCTTTAAAAGTCTTTACAATTCCATTAAAACTGCTGCAAACATCAACAATAAGAAATGTTTTAAACGAGCAGTCCTGAAACTACCACGCAAAAAAGAAATTAAAGAAACAGTTCAACGTGCGGCAGATGCACTTGGTTTTAACGCGGATTGTAGACAAAACAGACAACAAGATCAACAGACACCTAAACTGGTGTTACAATTTGATCATGATGATGGTGGCGATGAAGGCGATAATGATGATGATGAAACACCGGAATTAAGTCCCACACAAAGGAAAATGGTGTGTGATCTGAGAAATTTAAAAGTGCCAAAATCAGACACCGAAATTGCACAACTTCTTAAAGAGAAACAAGAACTGACTGATGCAGTGAGGTGTAAGCCAAGTGATGACGATGAATGACCATAAAGAAAAACTGAGTCCTACTCAAAGGAAAAATGTGATTTAAGGAAAAAAAACAAAGCAAAGAAATTGCATGACCTCTCAAAGTAAAACGGGAGTTTTTTGAAGCAGTGAGGTGTAAAAATAACTAAACTTTGTAATATATGCGCAGTGCTGCGAGTAAAAGCCTCTCAGCTGAAAGTTTGCATTTGGCGCATGTGGAGTAATAAAATGTATGACTCCAGAACATAAGAATGTCAATGAAAAAATAATTAATTACAGAAATAAGCTCGCATAATTGTGTACATTTCCATGCTCACTCATTTAGTTGGGTTTTTCAATTTAGCAGCCTTTCCAAAATTAGTGCCAGACACTAGAGTGGTTTTCATAAACCCGTGAAATAAAACTTAGCTTATTAATCACTACGAAACTCTAAAGCCTTTGTTTTCTATTGTTTGAATTTGATTATTACACATTAATAGCTAAAATTTGTTTCACGGGTTTATGAAAATCACTCTATAACCTCTTTAACAAAACGTCGTTTTTATTTACACAATAGAGACTTCCCATTTAGGCCGTGCTTCAATTTGGTGTTTTGAAATCTTCTAATATTTTTGATACTAAATTATAAAAGTTATGAAAGGAGACTAGTGAGTGAACTAGTTCGGGCTGCATTGGTTTATATTGAAAAACAACAAGGGATTAATGGAAACTTTAAAAATGGAGACAACTTTCGAGCCTGATTAATTAAGTAAATTCATATTTCGATTCATACCAACATTGCTCGCGTTTGTGAATTTATTATTATTCATTATTTTATTTTTCTTTACTGATCTGGACAGATTACAAGCGCAGCAAGAGAGGATTTTAGCTTGAGAAAATGTCCTTTCGCTTTGCCCTTGAACCAAAGCCAAAAAAAGCTGGATCTTTTTAGTTTGGGATTCTTGAATCTTTAGGCGTCTGAATCAGCAAGCTGTGTTTCACTGATTTAGGTCACGGGCTTAAGAGCTATTCCCAGCTACCAGGGACAACTCGGCACGGCGGTTAAGCCTATCTTCCACCCTAAAACGGTGTTTTTCATTTGTCTCTACCAAGAAAACACTGGATGGATGGCAAAAACGGACTAAAAACTATGTGTCTAAATGTGTCCGGATTAGTGTTGTTGTAGTTAATTTTGATTGAGAGAAGTTCATGTGGCAAAAACCCCAAATATAGCTATTTGCACAAACACTGATCCTTTTAAAATCATCGAAGCAAGAAGCTGAGACCGAGTTGGCTCCTGGGTACACTAGTAATATTTGGATTTTCATGAGTTTTATTATGAATGTGCTGAATAAGTGCATCTGGAATACAATAATTTGTCTCGGTCGCTATTTGAAATATCCACGCACTTCTATAAAATGATCTAATCAAAATTCCCCAATGTTCATTTCGGTCTCAGCTTCTATGTTTTGAAAGTGTCAGTGTTTGTTGTACAATTAGCTATGTTCTTAAGACAAACGTACAATGATAAAACTAAAGTTTAAACAACAAAGAAATGTATATATAGCTAATTCAATTAACGTTGTGTTGAAAAAAGCCGTAAGCCCAAGTTTGAGAGCGGTGCCACCATTAGCAATAAGAAACTCACTGTATGCTTGCAAATTCTACAACTTAGGACACATATTCCTTAATTTTCTAGATAGCCTACAGCGCAAAGTTTGTTGGTAAACAAAAGATAGTTGAAAGCCTTTAGCTTAGGCCCTTATTTTTTGGTGACAACTTAATTGAAATAGCTATATATGAAATGCTAAAAAGCAATACTGCTTAGGTCTAGGTCTTTCTGTGTTTTCTTTCCTACTACACCATTATTAACATTTCTCTGCACATCATCATCATCATCATCAATTCGGCCTCAGCCGGCGAGCCACAATCTTTTTTTTTTTCAGCATCGTTATGGGGTTCAATAAAAGTATGATATCTAAAAGTAAGATCAACTTGGTGATCAGCCAGAGCAAGAATTTGCTTTTTTTTACGCAGTGTCGTTCTTGTAGATTTGTGATCAAGGCAAATGCTTTCCAGTCGTAAGGTAGGCGACTAGTTTTCTGTTTAGTTGCCCTTAGGTTGAGACGAGAGACGACCCGGTGGTCTGACCCAATGCTGCTAAAACTGCTGCACGGCTCCGGATTGATGATATACTGCTGTGTCATTTTTTTACGTACTAAAATGTAGTCCAACTGGCGCTTTACCAAAGTAGCCCTGTCTCAGTGAAAAGTCCAACGCTTCAAGGCTTCCAAGACAATTTTTGACATGTTACTAAGAAGCAGGCCAACTCGACCTACGGGAACTTGTGCTTCGTTTCTCCAGGCAGGAGAGGAGGTGTTGGTCTTTTTCCACTTTCTTAAATTGAAACTGTGCCTGGTGAACCAGACGGTGTTCCTGAATTCCTAGTATCTCAATTCCGTATGTCTCCAAACAGTTTGCTAGTTCCTTTGCTGTTTCTTCTGCTTTTATGGTCACCGTGTTATGGTACACGTATTGAATGTAGCCATCGTAATGGCTCTTCTACATCGTATAAGTGCTCTGCATGGAGCTGGCGCCACGGTCAGAGGATTCCCTTCCAGATGGATTTAAGGACCCATCGTCATAAGAATCCTGAGGGCGGAAACTAACACCAACATGCATAGCTGGATTTGAAATTATATTTGTATTAATCATCATCATACTATACATGGCGTGTCGACTTTACAAAAAAGGCGAGAAATGTAAGTGACAGGGTCGCAAGCCCTTATTCCACAACTGACATTAATTTCTGTTATAGAAGGAATTGTTCAAATCTCACCAATTAAAATGGTCTCTTAAAAACGTACGTGTGATTTGAACTCTATGAAAAAATATTGAGACACTGTTTCTCTGAGAGATAAATTGCTGGTGCAAAACCTAGGTGGCCGCGCGCTTTTTCTCGCTTCTTTCCTGGGCACGCGCAGTTACTCCCTGCATCGCTAAAACATGTTATCCATTACGAATACTGAAAATCAACAAAATGAAGTCCTGTGGCTTTTGGAATCACTATATATGCATAAAGAAACTTTTAAACTCTGAACTTTTGACATTTATGTTGATCTTTGATCTAAGTTGAAAAACAAGCAAATGCGGAATGTGTTCCATAGACAGCTGTCTACTTTGCTCATGCTGCTGTGATCTAAGTTTTGTTCAATTCTGTTCCATATTTTCATTTTTAGTTCTAGAGAATTAGATACACATGTGCGTATTTAATGCTAGCTTATTTTTTAAATTCTCTTTGCTGATTTTAAGGAAAATTTCCTGAAGTATATAGGGTGCCATAAGGCTCTTGATTGCCAAGGGAAGGGCTTCAAAATAGCAGTCTGACTTCTTATCATAAAAACATACAAAAAGGATTTGAATGAGCATTCTTTCCCATGCAAGTTCGCCACAAAAAAAACCATTTTCCTGTAAAAAGCGATATTTGAATGACCAAATATTATTCATCGTGTGTGTGATTATAAATGCAAAGTATGACCAGTTAGTTGCTAAGATTTTATTCAAACATTATTAAAGTTGTACAACTTCAGGCACAGATCTTTCGTCCCAGTGATTGAGAAGGCGGGATTGGATAGTCCATTGCGTTAAAATTGATTTCCATTTTATACATAAATTCTAAGGCTGTATAATTCATTCACTTGCTTTGGTCTCAGCAGTAAACCGTTTGTCAACACTTTGTGAACAGTACATGGCTGCAGCGCTGCATAGTCCTTCAAGTCTCAATCGAACCATCTAAAAGTAAACAAGCAAGTAGATAAGTAGATGAATATGGGGAAATACGAATTATTATATCGGGGTGGTTATCCCGATCCCGGCCATCTTAAAGTCTGTTCTGTTTTGTTTTGTTTTTCTTCAAAAATACAAATGCTGTCTCGGAGTTTGAGTTATTTCAAACAAAGGGAGTCCGAGCAATTCTCGCCTTGACAAAAAACCCTTTATCTGAACATGCCGGTGGTTGATCAATTAACAAAAAGGAAAAAATCCTCGCGGCAAGTAAGAGAACAATACATCAAACAAACCGTCTCATTTCTTATGAAACAAACTGAAATTGACACGAAACCGCTTGTTGAGAAGTGATGACTGACTTAACCATTGGGCCACTCACAAATTGTCAAAAAATAAATAAATAAAAAAGTGAAGAGAAAATTCATTAATCTACAAGAAAATGAGAGAACTGTTCTTATGCCTAAAGAAAATAATCACAGAGCTCACAGGAAAACTTCAGTCTTAATTTAAAATATTGTTCTTTGGTAGTTGTTCAGTTCCATTAGCCAACTACTTTTAGATAAAGTCTTTTTCGGTGATTGCTAATTTTTTGATGCTCTTGAGATTCTCATCAAGGGCCGATCCCCAATAGCAAGGTGTAATGCTAAACAAAGTCTTATTACTTAGACATGTGGGTATTGACAAAAATACAGGTTAAAAGAGCAAATGGGATGGCGAAGTAGATAGTTCGAGGACCGTGTACAAAGACTAGTGATTTTCTTTGGCAAATGCGGTAGAATACAAGAGAATTGACTAGAACAGTAAGTAGATTTATACCCAACCTTCGTCCGGTTGCTTGCGGCTTTCAATCAGAATAAAAATACCTCTTCCTTCAAACAAGCTTTCTTATGCTGGTTTTTCAAAATATTTTTCCGGTTCAAATGAGAAGATTGAATATGATGAAAGGTAAATCATTGTTAATTGAAGGCAATTCACATCGATTCAATCCGTGGTATATTGTTTTGCTTCAATTTGATTTGAACGCCTCTGCAACCACGACTTTAGAAATTATCTTTAATTTTACTTTATGAGTTATAAAAAACCAAAATGATATTCCATAAAATTGAAGACTTAGATATTTGACTACTGAATTGGATTTGGGCACTAATCTAATTGTACTCCATGTTCTGCCTTTCGAGCAATTTAGCGAGTAAAATGCGAAAATCGACACAAAATAAGCTCACAATCTGTACTTTCATATTCTCGGAATTTTTTTAAAAAAGCTAAATTTTAACAAAGGTAAGTTTTGGAAGTTTTGGGAATACTACCTTTTGACTGATTGAAGGCGACTCAAAATCACAATTAATAAGTCCTCTCTTTAGTTCAAAGTTAAAAAAATAAACGACCAAAACCAACAAATTTCCATTCATTTCTTACACCAAAAAGGACGGACGTATAAAGTTGCAATTAACGCCTCTCTTAAAACTTATCTTTTTTGGTCCCACTCTTTGGAGATAGTTCAAATCACTGCGTCTGTTTCTAAAAAAGTCCTTAAATGGAAAGTCGTTGGTCTTTACTGAGTAAATGGGATGGAATTCCGTGATATCGAAGAAGTAATGGAAATATTTTGAATTTGAGAATACAATAGCCCACACAAACAGAGTATATCGGTATAAATCTGGAGAACAGTCGAGATTGCTCGACGAATAACAGTAACATTTACGAGAAAACAATGGGAAAATTAGAAGTTTTAAAACAACAAAAGCGATTTCAAAACCACAAGAATATCATTGCCGTTGCCTTGAGCAAGAAAAATATAAAAATGACAAGGACAGTCGTAGCAAAAAGGGGAGGAAGAAAAATCAAACAGACTAAGAAAAAATCACAAGTTAAAAATATATATTAAAAAATGAAAGCAAGCTAGTTAAAAGAATTTTCTATCAAGATTTAGATAAAGTATAAGGAGAAGGTCGTAATAACAAACAAGAAAAAAAGAAATGATTAAAAACAAAATGAAGTGGAAATATCCAGAGAAAAACCGAAGTTGCCAAAGTGAAAAGCAAACTTACCCCATTCAAACCCCGTCTTCCTATATTTCCAGCTCCTGCGGTGAAAGCTTCGCTGTCAGGAATTAACGTTGCTGCTAGTACGACGACAAGTAGGGCGATAACTTTGGAGTTCATTGTGGTTTAGGAGTAGGTCTTGTTGGACGAGATACTAAGACTGTCAGCTAACTTCTGTGCCTAAAGCTCAAAGCATGGCCGATTATATACCCGATTTCTGCTTACTAATGAGTTGACGAATTTGCTGACTTCCTATTGAAGATCAAAAGATCCAATTTGGAGTACAATAATTGAGTCCCAAAGTGTCCGCCCACTTTATCTGCAGATTTCGAAGTGCGCAATGGCATGGCGTATTTCCTCTTCCGTAACCCCCTACAGTAAATTGCCTATGAATACCTTGAATTACGAGCTCGAAATTGACCCCAAACAATTCATAATTCATTAAACTCTTATGTCAGAGATCGTTAAGGCCATACAATGCCCATGTCATTACAGAACGACAAATTCCTGCTCTGAACGGAATTCTGCAGAGAATAGAGTAGCTTAATGGTAATTTTGTGTTATCGCTTATCCATCTGTGTGAGGAAATTGAATGTGTCAACACGAGTTCGTCAAGGCGCCGTTTTAATCACGACGATAAAGAATTTATTAACACAAATGTATAAGCAAACACAGGACCATCTAACTAACTTATGAAAGCATTAGAAAATTACTCTAGTAACAAGCAAGAAAACATCCGAATCACGTCAACATTAAGCAAAACGAAAGATTGACCTCATGTAATTCTCAAGTCACTCATTCTTTAATACATGAAATTGGAAAACGACAGAAATACCATTAGGTCTTGGAGATGTGTATGTCTTCTGAAGTTCCTTCCCTTAGAGCTATATTTTTCAATCCTTTCAAGGCTTTTACGAGAGCATTTTCTCTCGGTTTCTCCTAATGAGCTAATCGCTGAATAGACAAATTATTGAGCACTAAAGTGTGGGGAAAAAACAGCATCAAATTTTGTCATTAAAGCTCAAGTTGATATTTTGTGTGAGTACACGAAAACCATTTCACAGTAACAAAATCAAAATTATCTTAAAATTGTTATAACAAGTGAATAATCTTCCAAAGTTCTCGTTGTTCTAATAGTTATTCTTTGAGGTTTTTCGTTTTCAAAGAAACCCCAACAGTAATGGTTTTGTGAATGTCTGGTATAGTTAGGGATGGAGTGCGCGAGGATTTTGAGCGCAGAATGAGTGTTTTGACTACACGACTACTGATTTTCATTAGAACAGCAATTACGAGATATTTGATTTCTAAAACAAAATCAATGCTAACCTTCTCTTTATGAAAGAAAGAAACGAAAACACGATAATGTAGCACAGTTTCTACGTAGTACTATAGTGTATTAAAAGCCTAAAATCGTCAAGTGCTCTTATAAGACTGATTTTTGTACTGAGTTTATTCCAGATTCTACGTAAAAATCGTATGCCAATGGAAATTACAAGCACTGAAGCACTCGATTAAAAGTACTGCTACACAAGAATTGCTTCCTGAAGAATTACTGAGATAACATCTTTTACGAGAGCAGTGCTTCCAGACTTTGGAGAGCTTGTTTTTTCGAAGTATTTACGGTGACCAAATATGCTGTGATACAACTGGGATGAACGTCATATTTGTGGTCCCATGGGGTTCTAAATAGCTGGATATATGAAATATTTTGATGGAATTGGAAAAACTGAAAGAAATATGAATATAAATGTTCTTTCAAAGAGACAAACTTAGATAAATATGAGAATATATGTACTTTAACAGTGAAATTATATAAAACCAAAGGAATGTATAGAAGACGTTTATTCGACTTGTTATTAGAAAATATTATGAAAGTTTATTATATGATCATCATTATCATAATAACATAATGAGAGCGCTATTTATCTCAAATATCAGACATTTGAATGTTGAGCCAACACAAATTTATTCGATCTATCTATATTCGCTACACTGTCAGACAATCAAGAGTTGCAAAACATTCGCAAAACCGAAAAAATAATGTGAAGAAGGTCTTTTTAATGAGTCATAAATGAAGTCAACATTTTTGAAAAAAAAAGCAGAATTTAATTGAGCGAATAAAAGAGTTGAAAAATGTATAACAGTGTAAACAATATGCAATATTTTCCTAACATCACATATTTACAACAAATTCAGTGAAAATAATATATCATGAAATAACATTGATTCACTCCTATAAGCTGAAGGCAAACGTTGTTTCTGCCCTTTCACAATGTACTAAGTATTTCTAACGTACTTATAAATCTAATCCAAAAGTGTTCACCGTATCCAATATCCCCCAATTACAAGCTTTACGATGAAAACCCTTTGAATGCTTCCGTTCTTCTACTCTGAATGAGATAAAGTTTTACATTTGAAGAAATTATATATTGGTCATCACAATGGTAGATTGATTATAGGAAGTAATTAGGGACCTTTTGTCAACTCTAATTTACTGTTATTGTTTATTTAGTTCGCACCTCAGAGCTGTGTAAACAATTTGCTATAGGTTACTCGATGGTCAATTAGCAAGGAAAATTTAAACTGAAACCAAAAACATCGAAAGAGAAATTATTCTTTTTTTGACAAATATTGTTCTAGAATTTCGAGAATGAATTACAAAGAAACCTACGCCATTCTCAGTAAAGTCGTCGGACAACATTCGTCTGGCAAAACCGCCACACTATATGAAAGTTCGAGTCGGTGAAAAAGCAAAATGCTAATGTAAAAGAAATGTTTCACCACTCTCTGTTTATTTTATGTAGTTTAGTGCGTTTGTTATGATAGAATGTTTCAAAATAAGGGAAGAAGACATGCAAATATTTGATGGACTGAAACTTGCTCAACAAGAAAGCCAGCTCTGAGCTAAAAGCGAAAAACTGTTGAGCAACTCTTTGAAGCATTTTAAGAAAGACTTCACATTTCAAGTGCCGATGAATTTATTGAAAAGTCTTAAAATGATTTTACGATGGACAATAATCTTTAAAGCAACATTGTTTTGTTAAAAATCGAGATAATGTGACATGGCGCGCAGATTTTTTACGATATCTTGTGGCGGCAACATGTTGAAGGATTTAAGACGAACTATTTTTAAAAAGTTAGAAAATAATTGCCTCTTTATGATCAGCTCAGTTAAATTCTTTCTGTGGCGTGTGCCTTGTTCACGATATGTCAACTCTTTACGCCATGTTGCGAAAAAATTCGTCTAGTGTAAAATCCCTTAAGGACTTAGGAATTGTGGTGCCATCCGAAGATTCTTGTCGACTTTGTTGCATGTCGTAATAGTGTTCAATATACAGTCGTTTAATATAGTTCGATGTTGGCTGCTTTGTTATGTAAAAATGGCAACTCTTTCCTATTTATAAGGAGTAAAATATTGAAACTATTATAAAATAGGCAAGGATATTGAATGTTTGGACTTGGAGAGTGAAAAATACTTTTATTTCTGATTAATGTGAAAATACTTTAGAAAAAAGGTACTGAGTATTTTTGCGAAATACCGAAAATGAAAACTATATAGATTTACAAATATCGAGTCTTTTTCAGTGAAAAACTATTTCTGTCCTCACAAGTTGAGTTCCGACGTCAGAGCGATTGCAGTTTTATAGACAGAAAATAGTCGTTGTTTTACGATAGTCAGGCAGCTTGATATATAGTACGCTTTTAAGTATCCATCATGCTATTTTCCTAAAAGAACAGCTCTCACATCTCTAATAGTAATGATGGTTGTAAGCTCAATTCTGTTCCCAGTCAATTAGTATAAGCAGTGAGTGCTGATGTGTCTGACATGTTATAATTGTGACACAAATTCAACAGCTGACAAAACATTACCGCCCTTTCCGACTAAGCAGTATGAAAAACTAATTTTGGAGAAGAAAATGAGTTTTCACTTGCCTATGGAAATATTAGATTCAAGATTCAAGATTGTTATATTTTTCACATCTTACATTTACAATTACAATACGCAATATAGATATTATAGTTTCTAGTGAGATGGAAAGGAATGCGTCAACAACCATAGAAGTTAAAAACGACGCGCAGTTCTCCTTTTGCAACAATTTTATAACAGATGTATTTATATATGTACGAATGGTCAACTATGTTGTAATACTACTTTTTGATATAAAATAATCGTGAAAAATAGTACTCTTGTAAGTTGATAGTGTAATTTGATGGAGATGGGGCTAGAGAATGATATAAGCACAAGACCAACAAGAAATATAACTTTATAAAAGCTAAGAAACTACTAGATCAGTAGCACACAAAACACCTCTTCAGTTTACCAAAGCAGACAAATGCTGACCCATTATCATATAAATGTTTTACTAAGGGTGGTGAAAAAAACCCTAAATACAATAACAAAAAAGAATCTTAAGAGTAACAATTACGTGTTTGTATTGCCTTCTGAATAAGCAATATAATGATAAGTAGAAGTGACAGTTTGGGCGAGATAGTGTGGAAAGGAAAAATAAACTATATGACATATGTGATCGCTGATGAAGAGAAACAACTGATGATTTCAACGAAACGGAAGTCTGCAATTTCTCATCCAGAAAGCTCAAGAAAGAAGCAACATGGAAATGAATTGCAAACTCAAAATACGGCCAACCTTCACCAAAAGCTATTTTCAGATACTCAATGTTATATCACAAAGAGTTTATTTTTGGTCAGCTGGGAAAATTAAATGATAATTTCGTGTCCGGATACAACTGATTTGAAATCTTTGAAAATTAAGTTATCGTGTTGAGTCAGTGCGTTCGACCAATCAACGTAGTTTGCTTATATCTTTGCTGCTAAAAATAAGTTCAACTCGCTCATCACTCGAACTTAGTCTCGATCGTCCAAAGGTTACTGAGTTAATGGATGATGAGGAAAGTCGAGGCAAGAATATTAGGTTGCGCGAACCTCTCTGGGCAAGAGGCACCAGACATCTCGGTTCAAAGTCTTAATTCATTAGTTGACTTGGGGTCATTCACCTAATCAACATATACTGAAACGTTTAGGTCTTAGGTCTCCCGTAAGTTAAGACAAAGTACGTACAAATGGAACAGGGTGGTGAAGAGGGGGCACCCATCACGAATCACGAACCATTTTTTCGCAATTTCACGGATCACGGAATATAATGATAAGCTATTTCACAAATCATAGAAGATTTTTACTTTTCATTCAAAAATATATACTGGTTTTTCGTTCCTAAGATTTTTTGCACGAATTTTGTCCTTATAAACGGACCAAAAGTACGTACAATCGAAGGATCACACTGTTTTTCGTTATCTCTTTTCTGCGCGTCGCATATTTCACGAATCGGCATTTTTATAATCACGAATTCTCGGCAATGAAAAACTGCAAATCCCAGTCACGGACAAAGATGATTTCACGCATCACGGCTAGAATTTTTAGCTTTTCACGAATCACAAGCCTAATTTAGGCTGAATCACGGGTCACGAAATACCTCTTCACCACCCTGATGGAAAGATGTTGTCATTTTTAACATTCTTTAGATAGGCCAGTTTTAGTGCTAGAATGACTTGGTGTCAGCAAGTTAGATAAGCAAATAAACAGATAGACAAACAAACAAACAAATCAGCAAATAAACAATCAGTAATAAATAGTCAAGAACAAATAGTCACATTAATCATCATACAGTCGTTCTCAAAAAGGTTGTCCAGCAACATACCGAGCCGTTTTATAATCAAGAAACCATGATTACTTTAATATCGACTATGATGTAGACGCATTGTAAAAAGAAAATACAATCAGAAATTACAATGTTTGTAAAGCAATTTTCTTGTGTCATACAATCACTATATTTCTCTAAGTATTTAAATATATGAAATGGACAACGTTTTTGAGAATGACTGCATCACTTAACGCGAACTGAAGTTTTGCCAGTCTTGAGCTTGCGCTGACATCCTCATATAACACGACATGCAGGCTACACTCGCAGAGTAATAGTGCAAACTTATTAAAGTGAAATTTGAACTTTTTTTGACAAAGAAAATTCGATAACGACGGAAAGCGTGTCAAATAATAGGATGGCACCTAAATGGAACGTTTTGGAAAGATTCGGGTCTTTCGATTCTCATATTATTCTAGACACTGGTTTACTGAAAAAATACAGCTTTCAGATTCGCAAACACACCATCTTCTTAGTGTGACATAACTAATCTTTTATTTAAATTCGGTGTTTTTTTACCAGACAGCTGCGTCCTATTTTGTTGATTTTGATGATTCAGTAGCTACTATATCATTTCTTAGTATTTGTAGTTTCTTTTTCCTTAATAATGACCGCATGTTTCCGACAAATGGCGCCACAGAATTTCCACTGGCTGTTGTTCTAACTGATGCAAAGTATCCACAGCCTTAAGCATTTATTTATACTCTCAATAGACTCAATCATTCACTGCTGAAATGCTACCATTTTGAGAGATGTCGACATAATCGCTTCTTTTCTATTCGTTATCTTTGCTACTTTGAGTTGATATTGAGTCTGGATGAAAAGACACATTTTGCTATTAGTCCCTCAATCCTTAAAGCCCTGGAAACAGTGAATTAAAGCTAATATAACGTATCTAAACATCGTTTAATTTATGAAACCTTGACCTTTCGTCTTTTCTTTTTTACTTATTCATTCACCCATTCATTCATCTATTCATTCGTTCTTTCGTTCAATTCGCTGGCTCACTTTTGACTTTTTCCTTCTTTTTTATTCATTCATTCATCCATTCATTCATTCATTTATTCATTATACAATCAACAATGCATGTAACTGATAGCCATGTACGGGGAAGCGGGATGGAGTTATTTTGGGGTGTTAATTTTCTGTAAACATTTGTAACTTTGGCGAATGCGTTGGCGGTGGCTGTGTATCGTAGTAATAAGGCAAAGATTTTCTTTTTCTTTTTCCCTGGTTTGTTTTTATCTTTTGTGTTTGTTTTTATGTTTGATATTTTTATTCACAACCGTTTCATTCTTTGTATCTACTCACTGCCAGCATTTTCTTTACTTGCTCGCAGCATGGTTCCCTCTATAGATGAACCATGACATGTATTTATAAGTAATTAAGTAGATCGGTAGTTTCTATGAACCATTATTCCTGTTTGCGCTATCCACAGACAGACTGTCTCTGTGCAATATCGTCAGCGCACGACGACTGTTCTACTCATATACACTTATGAGGAAATAGAACGCTCGGCCGCAATGTTGAATTATAGAAGCACGCGATAATGGTAAGAAGAGAGATCTTCGCGACAACTAGTTCGCTAACGGCTGGTTAAAAGTACACAAAGTATATACTTTGTCCGAGCTTAGAAAACATAAATTCCAATCCAACAACATGCTATTTAGTTTTTGAAAATGTATTATTTTCAAATATTGGGATTTTAGGGGAAAATGACAGAAGCTTATATAGTCTGGACTTCTACGTCCAAGTCCGATTGAAAAACAAAACAAAACACAACACAACACGTGCACAACACAACAAAACAAAACAAAACAAAAGACAAAGACAAAAATCATAGATACTCATATCTGCATATTGATTTTCAAACCAGTGTCTCAATTTGTTTTTGTATCTTCATTGGTTTCGAAAATTTGTGGCTTCAAAGTTAAAAAGCCATGTTAGCGCAAAAATATCAAAAAATGAAAAATATTTATCCAAAGGATGCATATAAACAAATCTGAGTCACGGTTTTAAAGATCTCGCACTACATGCATGATAATTCTGAAATAAAAGGGGCATGGAAAGTCATATATAAAGTACCCTTAAATTTGATTATTTGCCATTTATCCCAAGGACTTCAACATATGATAAGAACTTTACTAATCTAGTAGCTCTGTGTTTCTTAAGCTTTCAGGGAAAAAACTTTATAATACTTTTGAGTTGCCGTTACGGCGAGTTGGTCTGATTTTGCGACAAGATGTCGCGAATTAAGCACATCTGAATTCATGGCTCCTGGATCCGGCCTTCAACTGATGTAATTCGTTAGTTCAGGAATAACTGAGCGATCAATGGATCTAGTATCCACTCGCTCGTGTCCTTGAACTCTCTGGACTCCGAATCTGCCGAGATATTCTCTTTCCCTGCAATATGGGAAGCCATGACCAGTATGTCTTTGGCTTGGCACCATTCCCATAGTTCTAGGGTTAGGGCTAAGAGTTGGGGGGAGCGTGTACCCCCTTTGTTGTTGATGTAGGAGATAGCTGTCGTGTTGTCTATTCGCAGCAATATGGTCATGTGAGTTTTGTCTTTCAGGATAGACTGTAGAACTGCAGCCATTAGCTCAAGATAATTGATATGCATTCTCGCTTCCTGTTCTGACCATTTGCCATTGGTCTTGATTGAACCCTGTACTGCTCCCCAGCCCTTCTTTGAAGCGTCCGTTGAGATGGTCATATCTGGGGGTGGAGGGTGAATGGGGCTGCCGTTGACCTCGTGAATGTTCCTCAGCCACCAATCCAGCTCTATCCTGGATTTTTGACATATGTTTATGCAAGAGTCGTAAGATTTCTTGCTTCCTCGGAGACCCTTTATCAAGTCGATCTGAAGATGGCGAAAATGGGGTGGCGCTCACCAATTGAAATGGCTGGCCGGGCCATTTGGAACAATTTATATAATTTTTCTGTACTTTTTCTGTAGAAAGGGATGTTGTCATGTTTATCGAGATGATGACAAAGCCGAGGAACGTGATCTCCTGTGTTGGGTTCATGGGAAATTTTCTCATAGAAAGCCAACAAAACTCAGTCTTGGTCTTGTTAGGCGCACTCTCAAGTTATGCACCCCAAAAGTGAAGGAAAGAGCATATCAAGTACTTGTCCAGCCGATGCTCGAGTGTGCAATGCATGGAATCCCAACACCGACAGGGATACTGAAACCATTGAAAAAGTCCAGTATCGGGCTCCACGATTTATTACGCTCGAATATAAAAGAACCGCACTCTCAAGATCTTGTTAATCAACTTGGCTGGGACTCACTGGAATCGTCTACTGGTTCAAGCAACCCTCTGCTACAAAATCAAAAACAACCCAGTAGACCTCGCATTTCCGTCCTGTGTCCAATCAGCTCCATGCTCACGCATATAGCATTATTTAATTCCTCCAAACTCAAGCAGCATCTTGGCTTACAGCTACTCCTCCTTTGAACAAAATGTTCGTGTTTGGAACAATCTTTCTAAAGAAACATTGCAAGCTAGCAACATAAACTCTTTCAAATCACAAGCTATGTGTGTGATATTGCTCTATTGGCAAAGCATTCCAAAGTTGGGGAGCACCTATAGAAAATGCCCTATACCCATACGATTTTAAATTAAATTGTGGAACCCTAAGTAATAACATATTTGCTGACCTAAGATTACGTTTGGGTGAATACATCTCTAATAATTCACTGAGATAGGAAGGTGCGGAGCCATACACTACCTTATCAGCATATAACAACATCTTAAATTGGATACGCTGTTCCACTGGAAGCCAGTGAAGCTCCATTAAAAGAGGAGTTACGTGACCAGATGTCTTAGAAAGAGTTACTAATCTAGCAGCACTATTAAGAACATATTGCAAACGTTGAATTTTACACTTAGAGTACTTAGGAATACCATAGAAAAGAGCATTGCAAAAATCTAATTTTGACGTAACAAATGCATGAACGAGGATTTTAGCCGTATCTAAGCTAAGGCATCTCCTAATACGATAAATAGCTCTTATTGACTGAAACAATGGTACAATGCGTTCCCTTGCTACTTGAGTGCTTTCCAGTGGAGGAGCAGGACTTTGCTTTCGATGAAAGACTAACATCTCAGTCTTGTCGTCGTTCAACTTTAAGTTGTTATGGAGCATCCATGCAGAAATCAATATCAATTAAGCACGCCTCGAGCTTTGATCTTGCTTGATCAAGGTCGATCACCAACAATATTAATAGATGCGTTGAAGGTATAATGTAAATTTGTGTGTCGTCTGCTTACTGATGAAAAGAGACATCATGTTGTCTGATGATGTCCCCCAGAGGAACCATATAGAGAGAGTACAGCAATGACCCAAGGACAGATCCCTGCGGTACCCCACAGGTGAGATGGCGAAGAGATGATCTGTCATTTCTAATGGATACGAACTGCGTTCTGTTGGTAAGGTACGACTTGAACCATTGAAGCATTTTTCTTTGGATACCAAGTCGTCTAGTGAGCCTATCAAGCAGAATACTATTGTCGACCGTGTCAAACGCTGCTGACAAATCCAACATCAGTAGAATAACGCACTTGTTGTTGTCAAGAGCACACAAAATGTCATTTTGCACCTGATCAGTGCTGACTCTGTACTGTGGCCAACTCTGTAGGCAGATTGAAAGGGTTCAACTAACAATTGACCTGCAGATACATGTTAACTTGAGCAGCAACGATTCTTTCACAGGTTTTGGACACAAAAGACAAATTGGATATTGGACTGATATTTGGTGGATGAGGAGAACCCTGATCGGTCCCTTCCGTCATTGGAGATATTATCATATTTTGATTTGGTTTTATTAGTGGTTCAATTTTTTACCAGACCTCTAGACAGCTTAGCTTGCTTGGAAGCGATGGATGGGAATGAGTTTTTCCGTAGGTGTCCGCGAAGCCAAACCGCCGTATCCTGAACTAGTTCGTTGCGTTGGCAAATCACAGTGAAAAATTGAACTGGGATTCATGCATAACGTAGAACATTTCTTTCTTTCTTTTTTTTCAAGATCAGTTTCAATAACAGTAACAAACTTTTTGTTTTGTTTTTTTGTTTTTGCTTCCAAACAAACCAGGCCGTCGCCATGAGCCACGTTTTTCATCCTTCGTATAACCAGACTACGCCAGTGTAGTGATGTTTGAACACAAGCTATCGGTAACCAGCTGCCAACAGATAATTCAATTCAACAGCTCCTCGTTTACCAGCAAAATTCTTGTCAGTCTCTTGTAGACTTAAGCTATCAAACCGAATATAATATACACACCTTTTACCATGTTGAACGCTTGTTTGATCCACCAAATTCACATTTCCAAATCTTATAGAAATGTAAGCTATATTTTTTCTTTTTCGTCAATTTTCAACTCATTGTTTCATACGTCCACTGGAATCAACGGCCGAACCAACGGAACCAGCTTTAAAAGGTACAAAACACATTCAAATTATGTTTAGATGTTTAGATGGCATGTAGTACTTCAGTTTAGTTTCCATCAGGTATTTTTTCATCTGAGATACATAAAAAAACATTTCCTACGAACTTAAATAATATGCGGCATTCCACTTGATATATTTAATTTGTAGATTGTTTTAAATTTCAGAGATAGCCAGTTTAAATATATATTTTTGAAAGCACAGGAGGACAAACATTGGCTATAATGGCCAGTATCTAAGATTTTCTTTAGAAAATCATTTCGATTATTGCATATGCTTAATAGATTAGTTATAGAATCAATTATTCTATTAAACCATTTATTTTTTATTCACTTCTATTCATTGCTATTTTATTATGAAATCACTCTGCCCAAGAATAGGTTTGAAGACTTTTCTCACTTTATCTGAGATAAAAATACAAGCTATCTTTATAACATAAATTAAGGTAATTTAATGTGTCTTGTACCTGGTTCCGTGATTTCGAGATTAAAATCACACTGCTAGCTGATCGGTCGATAGTATGTGTCGAAATATATTTGCGAAAGTTTTGAGAATTTAAGTTTTGAAAATAACAATTTCATCGTTTTTAAAACATCTCTTGCGATATCGCGTAACGGCTTGTGATTTTCACACTTCTCGTGTTTCTCCCAACATCACGCGTGCTCTGATTTCACCGGTAGAGTAATAAAAAGCTATTATTTATTGCTTAAAAAAGATGTATAGGAGAAAAGTAGCGCTGAAACAAAACAACAAAAAACAAACAAACAACGCGCACACACAAACAAAATTAGGAAGAAGAAAAACAAGACGGTCCACAAAAACAGTCAAAACGTGCCAAAATTCGGTTCTACCAATGTGCGCATGACACCATAACGTTTTCTCTCCAAAGGAGTATGGGTGGTCGGATGCTTGTTTTAACAATATTTTTCCCATCCAAAGTTATTTTGAAATTGTTTTCTAAACCCAAATATTTGACAGTTAAATTTCAGATACCTATACCTTTTATATGGTAAAATTCTCAATCTTGCTGGAATTTACATCACCTGAAAGTTTTCAATAGAATATTCACTGGTTGAGAGCACATGGTGGTCAAACACTGACCACCATTTGAAGCAGATAATGAGATTCATCAGCTGTTTGAAACCCAGCAATAGTTAGTAGAGCTTGGAATGTCCATCTCGCACTTCGCATGCGCGCGCAAAACCAATGACGTCATATGACACGACAAACGCAACAAATTTTCAAATCTGGTGGAAGTTCATTAGAAGC
Source organism: Telmatactis stephensoni (assembly GCA_029948255.1). NCBI lineage: Eukaryota > Metazoa > Cnidaria > Anthozoa > Actiniaria > Isophelliidae > Telmatactis > Telmatactis stephensoni. The sequence continues at coordinate 588,830 of JALIZF010001770.1, forward strand.
TTATATCGACAATACGTATCGACAATGTTTATGAATCCTTTGAAACTGAACAAAGCCTGCAAAGACAAGGGACAATTCCTTCCTGCAGATTTGGCAGCTGCTTGCGCAGTGTATCACGAAAACAAAGCAGAAGAAATGCGGCTTTTGCAAAAACTTTCAATCTTGGAATTTGAGGAAAGAATCGCATTGAAACACATCAAACAGAAGCAAGCACAACTAGAAAGAGACATTAAAAAACAGACAGATGAATACTTCAACTGCCATCGAGTGTTTTCAGAGGAATCCTTGATTTCGTTGTCAGAATTTGAAAGTACACTGAGAAAACATTACGTAGGACCTTTTCCTACCAAGGCTAAGCTTCCAAGAGCAAAGCTGGATCATTTGAGAAATCGTCTACGAGAAATGCATTCTGGTGAGAATTTGATTGTGCCATCAACTAATAGAAGGCAAGCTATCACGCAGTGGATGTCTAGTCCAAGCTTAAGCCAACAATCTGTGACTTTGCCAAAGCAAGATCAAAGGGACGTAAAAGCTCCTCAACAAATGCTTGTTGATAAACAGGAATATCAGCCATTTAGAAAGTGTAAAGAAACACAAAGAACTCAGTCAGCTCCTGCACGAAGGAAAGGCCGTAAGGGAGGAGACGGTGCGGAGAAACGCCCAAAAACATGTCTTCCCAAAAGGGGGAAACAGAAACAGAAAGTGACTCTAACATCTGGTCAAACTAAGCGACCAAAATCTCACATTGAGCTAGCAATCACAGGTAGATCCTCAACTGCGGAAAAAAGAGCTCGTTCAGCAATAACTAGCAAACAAAAACAACAAGACGAAGAAAAAGCGCGCACAAAGACATCACTAAAAAGTGGAAGTGCAAAGATCCGATCGTGTAAAGAAGTCAAAAAGACAATAGATGAAAAGGCACAGATAAGTACAGATCAAGATTTGCAGCCTCAAGAAATAGGCCACAGACATTCCTTTAAATATCCAGTCAAGTCCAGCGAAGAATTAATTTTAGAACAAACTGATGTAATAGAACACTACGGAACAAAGAAGTTTAGGCAAAGATCAAAATCCGAACCTTACAATCGGCGACCTCGGTCATTAAGTACAGCAGCAGCACCATGTACATGTAGACGGTTTGTTAATCATCAAGGCAACGCACCATCAAAACGACGCAAAGTATCGTTTTTCAAGAAAAAGTCATTGAGCAACACCTTATATGGAAAACAGGCGGAGATAGAGTTTGACATGAGGAAGAAAGTCGTGGAATTTATAGACAATCAGGAAGAGTCTGAGAATGAACACTAGTAAAACAACATTTGTGCTTAAATAGTTTGATTTAATTTGCACATTGCAGAAATAAAAATATACTAAATATATGTATACCTTAATGAGTGCATTTCAAGTGATGCATTATAAATAATAAATAAACGAAGCCTTGGAGTGTATACAAAAATTACAATCTACCGTAAATATCAAAATACTATTACAACAGGCTTTGTACTCACATTGTCGTACAAGTTTTTTTTTTTTTGTATTTGTTTTTTTGCGCCGACAGAGCATTTTTCGTATAAGTATGAAACGGACTGCACCATGCCGTGTCCGTGTCAGTGCCGTGATATCTACAAAAACATTCAAAATTCCTGCCGTAACCGTGCTGTACCGTAAACGTGCCGTTTTCACAGTCATACGAAAAATACTCTACAAACGTTACATGCAATTTCAATAGAATTTTGTCATGGCATACTTCAGTTGGCAGCATAAATTACATTTTGGTGGCTATTTTTGTGTTCTGCAAACTCTTAGTCCAGTGACGCGAGCTTAAGAGAATGGTACTTTCATTCGCAAAACAATTCCGTTGCAAAATTGATTCTTAGTCTTATTTATATAGCTAAAGCTGTGAGCGATCGAATAGTCTACGCTTCAACAACATCGGTGTCTTGTACTGATGTACACTCTAGTCCTTCATTTGTCTCACCAATAGTGTCCTGGTCTGGTTGGTCCGATTTATGGCTGTGAAATATTACAGCATATTCTGGATGTGACTTGGCGAATTCGTAGAACTCCTCTGAAGAACAAAATCATTAACGAAAGGTGATTTTAAAATGAATAACAAAACACGTGACATGCGTCCTCTTCCCCGTTTTATCTGCTAATAAAAGGGAACTTTTAAGTTCCCTTTAAAAGCGCGAGACGTTTTTGCCAACACAGTCGTCACGCATACGTTTTTGATCGTGCGCGCGCCGTCATTTCTCGTCAGTTGAGGCCTTCTCAGCTCACGTTCTAGATTTCATCTATGTCGGGGTGCGCACGAACAAAAACGTACGTGTGTCGTCCGTGTTGACAAAAACGTCTCGCGCTTAAGCTCCCTAATACCTAACACTGCTTACTTACCAAATGTGACTGACCCACGACCGTTGACGTCTATCCTCTTGAATATACAATGGACATCAAGTTCCCTTATGGTAGGGTAGGCAGTTTGGAGAATATGCTTAAATTCAAGCTCACAAACGCGACCATCTTTATTGACAGTCAAACACCTACATATCGATCATGAAATTACTACAAACCACCAGAAGCTTAAGATATAACTTGTCCAAAAGCCTTTCCAGGGTCTCCAGACTACGTGACTAAACTAAAAGGGATTATGGACAACGCATGTTTTTGAGCTTCGACATTTACAATAACAACAGACTTAACAAACGCAGAGCCAAAGAGGATGGTACGCAGGCTCATTCTGTCTGTCAATAGTCGATGTTCTGAAGAGTGCAAAAACAGGTGAGAACATGACATTGTCTTGTTATGCAATATATAAATGTGATGTTTCCGTCATCTCACGTCCCGTTCTCTCGTCACGACCACCTAATGCAAAGTAAGGGTGTGTTGATGAGGACAAGACATACCAAAATGGCAATTATGTTTCCATCAATGTGTATTCGTGGTTTTGGCTATCCCTACCATGTTCCTGTGCACACTGTCGTCTGTTATCGTTTGTTGTTGTTGTTGTTCTTATTTGGGGTAACCATTTCTTACTGCGGTAAATACGTATTATAAATTTCACTAACCTCAAAAGCCATTTTAATAGCTTCATCACTATTGGCTGGTTTGGCGACCAGAGCCATACCAATGATATACTCTCTGAAGTCAACATCACCAGAATCATCCTATTTATAAAACGTTAACTCGTTAGTTTCCCGCTTCTTGTTCATGATTTTAATTGACGCACTAGTTTATTAGTAAGGGTGTTTGCGTGCTACTATAAATGAACAGGCTTGGCAAGTACTGTGCGCGTGGAGAAACGCGCCCCAAGAGATTGACACTCCGCGCGCACCCTAATAAAAGCCTATATAAAATAACCACCATATAACGCGCGCTCTCATTACGCGTATACTGCGAACTCTAAATCTGCACACAGCACACGCGCGCACTTTTCGAATTTTTTGTCAGTCTAAATGAACACCAAATTTCCTCGAAAACAAAGCTGTATTTTATAAAAGTCATCAAAAACTTGCCCACTGTGCTGTGTGCAGATTTAGAGCACTTGGCATCTCAGTGTAATGAGGCTGGTTATCAGTTATGATGTTGATAATAATGATAAACAGATGATAAGACCTGATACATGATGATTGTAATCACAAAAGTGGTGGTGGTGATGATGATGATGATGATGGAGATGATGATGCGATGGTCAGGTAGAGTAGTAATGATCAATGGTAGTGGAGGAGTTGCTGATGGTAAGTTATGACCATGACACTATTGTCCTACCCTGTCAAAAAGAGAGAATAATTCCTCTAGATGAGGTGAAACTGGTAGGCTGAGATACGTGGCAAACTCTTGTAAATCTATGCGACCATCAGCATTGCTGTCTATGTCAGCAAACTTGTGCAGTAAATCCTTCATACTGTCCAGGCGAACACTATTAACACAAAGATACCCTGTTGTACAGTGTAATCCTGAATGAGCAGATCACTGTATAATTTCAAAGATTTTGTTATACACTGAAGGAAACTGCAGTGTAATGAAATTTAAATCTCTAAGTGTTGTGAAGTTTCAAACCTGGATCTCATTGGCAAGCCAGGATCAGTTTCAAAATATCTTATCAATTGTCAAATATTAAAATTCCTTTGAGAATAGCAAGACATAGCCTGCATTACAGTAACAAAAATCTGCTTATAAAAGATTTTTGTAGAAAGGGTTCTGCAGCAGAGGAATAATACAACTTGTACAATTTGATTACAACTATTATGATCAGCTTACCATAACTTAGAGCTTATCTTCTGGTATTCTACAAGACCAGCAGCAGCAGGAAGTCTCTTCTGGGATGCTTCAAGCATCAGTCTACAGTCCTCAAATGTGTGTTCAGTTACAGATACATTTAGAGCACTGCAGCAATAAATGAAACACACTGGTTAACTTTATATTTTAGAAAGACACTAATAATTATACTTGTATATATTATTTCTAGTAAACAAAGCAAATTAGCATTGATATCTAACATTTTTACAGTCCCTTAAGCAAGAAGCTTGGGTCTCCAAGGATACTAATGGTGTGGCCCTTACACTCTCTATCGTTAGTATTCTGTACGACAGGGATAAGTGGGTGGCAGTGTTGGCTGCGCGGTTAGTGCACCAGCCTTTCACCGCTGTGGTCCAGGTTCGAATCCCAGCTCGAACACTCCGATCATATGTGAACAGAGTTTGTTTGATGTGTTGTTCTCTACCATGCTACGATTGCTTTTTCTCTGGGTTGTCCAGTTTTTCCTCCCTCAGTAAAAAGTCAACACCATAATTATGTGAGTTCAGGTGAGGAATGTATGAAAAAATATTTAATTAATATTTAATGTAGAGGTAGTGAATGTGAGAGGATAGTGTTCCCCAATTAGTGCACAAACACTAGAAGACATGGACACTTAAATAAACAGTTTTTTAAAGAGAAATTGATGGCCACACAGAAGGCTACACACTTATAACCAACTTTATCACACTTGCTTCTGAAGAAGCATGTACACCAGAGAATGAACTATCTCACTCTACCATTTGAATACATGTAAAATACATGCACATCCCATATTTTAATTCTGTATGCCAAGGTATATATCTAAAATGTATATGTCTTTAAGGTTAATTTTTCCACCCATTTAAATTGTTTTAGTTTTTGAACTGATGCCCTGTCATTACAATCTATTAAAGTCCTTATAACATGTAATTTTTTACAATTTAGAATAAAAGTTTAAGATACCAAATTATTTTTGTCGAAAATTTGAGTTCGATATTTCTACGCCATCATACCGTTTTTGGCACAAAAAGCTAAAAGCACATTCAAATTTCCAACTATCAGAAGAGCCTGGGACGAGGTATGCCGTGACGTCAAACACGGGACCTGACGCTTGTTTGATGCTGAAGGATTGTATGTTGTTTTGTTGGTTGTGGTAGGAAAATCTTAAAAAATGGTGAGTGATAACGAAAACAAGAGAAAAAACAATAAAACTTCGATCTTTTATGACAACTTGACTGTATATTTTTACTGTAATGTCTTGGTCGATGAGCCCGTGTTTGATGTCACAGAAAAGCTCAGCTTAGTCTACAGTGAGCCACGGAAATTTTTCAACAGGAAGCCCAAATATACACTGTACGTTTTTCGATGTCTTTCGGCAGGAAAAAAACTTACGTAGCATCATGATTTGCAATTCAGACTTGCAAAAATATTTTTTCTACATCTTAAACTTTTATTCTAAATGTAAAAAATTACATGTTACAAGGACTTTAAAACCAACCCATACACACACAGCTTACCCACAATTATACCCATAATCTGGTATGTAATACGCCCCTCAGAAAACTTTAAATGTGGAAAATGTTTAACTGCAACATTAGAAATGAACATACCTGGCCATTTGTACTCTAACATTTCTAGCAAATAGTTTTGCATCATTACTTTCTTCACATGATGGTTTGTAGACTGGAAGTATCTATGTAAAAAATAATAATTTAAATGAATGACAAAATGTCCGATTTCATAAATCATTATTTTTATTTATTAACTCGGATGTCATCAAAAAAGGCGCACTCAAAGCTTCAATAATTTTTTCTAATAATGGAATCAAAATTCTGAAGAAAACCTTTACAAGTGGATGGGTTTATTATGAAGATGTAAACTAACAAATATTCATTTTTAGTGTACAGTTCCTAGATTCCTAGAGGAAGTGCAAATGAGTTATGTTTATAATTTCTTCAAAATTTTGTACCTCTATTTCCATAAAGTTATGAAATTGACACAAAGTTAACCAGACCAACTTCATCCTGTAGGCATAAATATGAATGAATGAATGAATGAATGAATGAATGAATAAATGAACGAACGAATGGACAAATGAATGAATGAATGAATAAATATCTTTCATTCATTGAAATGAAAACTTCAACTAATCAGTTTCTAGAGCAAACCAAGGGCCTGCTTCTTGCAAGGCTTTCACACTTTTAAATTTTTTCTATTTTTGCACCATTCCAGTTTTCCCTTGAACCAGTCCATCCTTATATTGGTCATTTGCTGTTTGTCATGGTGTTTTTCCTGTTCATACATCAGTTAGCCAGCAATCAAATATAACCCCTCAATTACTTTTATTATATTAGTTTAATACGAACTCAACAAATATGTACTTACGCACTAGGACCTGACCAAGTCCATGTCAATGTATCCTGAAAAATATAGAAAAATCAGATTGTTTTGGACAACATTGTTGTAATTATATTATCAAAACAAAGAAATACATCACAACCACAATTTTAGACAAAACATTTTATTTTTATGTATACTTGTCTAGTGTTTAATAAACCAGCAGGTTGCTGTTTTATTAAGCTTAAACCCACAATTGAAAGAGGTCTTGACTATTTGTCAATAGGAGCAGCCTCACTTCAACACCTTTGGTGGCCATGCAGTCAGTGATGGATTGTGAAACTCGGTTCTTTATGAGGCTCTAAGTCTTCTTTTAAATTTGAGTGAGACTTTGTCTCTGTTAAGGCTATCACCTCATTATTAGTATTATTTATATAAAGAATAAAGCCTAATGCATGTGACCAAGAAGGTCCAAGTGATTGGACTAAAGGTTAAATGAATTATTAATGAGTTTTTGAAATACCAGTTTATTAGGATATTTGATAACAACAGGCTGTACTGGACAAGCTGCATAGAAAGCACCTAGAATGTCAAAATAATAACAAGATGTACATTAATTTAATTTTACTTGTTTCTTTATCCTTTGATTATTACAATAATAAATTATGTGCTATAGAGAATATTTCATACAACTGTGAAGTACTCCAGGCATTGACTGTGTTGTGATGTGTCTGTACAGCAAACTGTGCAGAATGTCACATGATATGAAATCTGCTCCAAGACCATGGGTGGAGCACAACATTTATAATGTGTACACCTATAAACTGTACCTGGTTTAAATGTTATTAGACACTCCCTGTTAGTGCACGTTCCTAGGAGAAACATGGAAATGTTATACATCATTGACAGTGCATTAAAAGATAAGTTATGTAACATTTTTCACACAATTGAATTTGTATGCTTTCTAGTGAAAGTCCAGGGTGAGGAGGGTACTTCTATAACAGTTTAAAGGGGCAGTGTCAAGCCTAGCGCATGCCAAATTACTGACAAAACTCAAAATATCCAAATATTTCCCTCTTGAATGTCTTCTTTAAGCATAATTTGTGTGATTTAGTTGCCAGAAGTAATAATTTAGTTTGAGCTCTCCCCTCATCAAAAGATGAAAATGGTTGGTCTCTTCAATGGCTGAGATTGAACACTAAAAACAATTTTGGTTTAAGTAACCTGAAAATCATTCTTGTACTTTTGGCAACTGCAGGCCCCAGAGCTTGAACTGCATGCCCATCATACTTATTGGACATTTTCAAGTACGTAGATACCAGAAGTCTTTTTGCAAAATGTGTCATACAAAAATGTAGCCAATTTTGTGACATCTGAGGACCATAGTAATAGCTTGGAAGTAAATTTCAATTTTGATGCTCTTAAAAATACCATTACTTACTAACTTTGACCACTGAAATATGATGAACATCCCCAGAAAAAACGCATACCCCTGGGACTGGATTTAATGCTTCTGCGATAACTCCCTTGTGTAGCTGACCTTTATACACCACCATCAAAATGCTACTGCTCATGGGGTGTCACAGCAAAACATTTGTCATCATGGTAAACTTTCTTCTTGGCACAGCAAAACTTTAACTCTCACAGCAAAGCTTTTTAACTTAGTAACAATAACACTGATCACACCCTTATAAAACACAGCTAACAATTTTTCTTTTTAGGTTAATCATGACCATAATCATCTAACAGTTACCTTCAGGGAATATAGCCAAGTATGGCCATTTTCCCTTCTGAGAGTTGGCTCTTCGTTTTATTTCAGCAATGGTGTTTTGTCTTGACTGAGGATCAGTTCTTGACACAAAGATTGGTTGTAAACATTGTATTATGGCTACAAATACCAACGAAATGGTAACGTCAATCAGAATTTCTTGTGCAAGGCACTGGTACTTGCAGGATCATACAAAAGCATTTCATAAACTGCGTTATCAAAGAAGTGCAACATTCAAAACATCTTGCTTTGCAGGAAAACAGCAGGATGTAGTCCAGACAAATCTAAGTACGGCCAGCCCTCAACTAAAGGTATAGATGATGCATGTTCTCCTTGCAATGTTATGCACAACACAAAGTTGCACCATGTGTCCACCCCTGCAACAGCTGTGTGCAATGCTGCAAAAAAGTTGCTGACAAAATCAAGTAATAGAGCTTGATTCTTCTCTGCATTTGCACATGTATGCAACTGTTGCATGTATAGACACATGGTGTATGCATGCACTCTAAGTTGCAAGTTGCAGAGGAAGTTGCTGCAAAAGTTAATATGTCATTGCACGTCATTGGATGACTAGACAGGGATTAAGTGAAAGCATTATAAATGACTTCAGGTTGCACTTTAATTCAACTAATGGACTTCAAAATTAAGTGAAAATAAGACACATCTTATCTGAGGCACAACTTAAATAAGACGCCAACCTCTCCTTACAAAAGGCATTTTTCACCTAAGAAGTGTGTTATCAAGGGACAGCATCCTTAAGACTATAAATAAACCTGCCATTTATATGCAAAGGTTCACCCTTTATCTAAGTTGTGCCTTAAACATGCACCTAATTTTTGCTTGTATGTATTTGTGACCCTGTTCATAAGTGTACCACAGACTACGCTGTATACATATTGTCTACAAAAACATTCCAAAATTCCTGCCATAACCATGCTGTGGTATTACTTGTCATTTTAACAGTCATGCAAAACCCACTGTAATGTGTAGTCTAATAGAGGGAATTTCGTATGACTGTGAAAACGGCACCGCATGGTCATGGCACGGTTGTGGCAGGAATTTCGAGTGTTTTTATAGACAACACGGCACTGACACGGACACGGCAATGGTGCGGTCCCTTTTACCCTCATACAAAATCTGCTTTAAACAAATTAACAATTACCTCCAAGAACAGGAATGTCCTGATTTTCTTTTTTAGATACACCTGAAGGCAAACATATCACAGACAATGCTAGAGCATCAATAAATGATGAATGTGGTGCAACTACAAGTATTGGAGCCTCTTCTTCACTGACAAGCTTGCCTTTGACTGTCACCCAATGAAAGCCACAGAAAAACAGACAGCCTCTAGCAAAAAACCTTGTAGGAGCTTTAAGTACCCTGAAATGATATCCAAACATAATTTATAATGAGTTAAAACTTCTGGATTTGCATAAATATACATGTATCAAAATTGAAAGCAAAACAAAGACAATTATGAGAGGAAATTGCATAACCGTGCAGTGCTATTTTCACACTCATACGAAATCTGCTCAAATGCAAGGACAAAAACAGGATAGTACTGAGAGAACAACGTACAAAGGGAGAGACCAACTAGCTCACATCAGACCACAGCAGTGAGAGACACTTGAGGTAAACCATAGTCCAGTCCCAGATGCTCTTTATATATGCCACCCTTGCTACCAATTACATACATACACTAACTTATATTTTATTTTAAAATTATTTTCAACATATTCAATAGATCCCTGATCTTACTTTCTAATACCAGTGAGTGGTTCATTCATGTCTGCCTCCTTCAAACAGATTGTTGCTAAGGCAGCAAATAAACCAGCAAACAGTAGACATATTGACGCTCCCAGGATTCGTATGGGAAACAAAGTCAACGAACAGATGGCAACCTACAAAGATATCAGTGAATGAATACAAACAATATAAATAACTAAACTTTGTAAAATCAGTTAATCCAGCGGGCTGTATATTGCTGTTTAAAAATGATTAAATATTAAAGTACTAAAACAGGTGCAAATCGTTGCTGGCTTGTGAACACCAGTTAATATTTCTTTGAGAGAAAGTCAGCGCGATTTTAGCCGTTTGTTTATAAAGCACATTCTGCATTAAAAATAACTTACCTTGATTTTTTCCAGACAAGAGAGTCGTGGTAGACTGTAGGAAAATGGATTATGTATATGAGGAACAATCAGTGATTTCTGCCTTAGAAAAGGCCGTTCTTTGAGCTTTGAGCTCATGTTCTGGCGCAAAATTTAAACTCTGATCTCCTGTTGATCAACATAAACATCTCGCTGATTTGCAAACGTCGTCGTCTTCTTCACCACGGGTACGGGAAATGACCCGTTCAGCTCGGGAAGCCATATAAGGTTTTATTGACCATATTTGGTACTTGGGTTCCACCAATTTGGAATTGGGTTTCCTTTGTCCTCAGCAATTTCGCGCCAATTTTCATAAAAGTAAAAAGCTTTTTGTTATGGCACTAAAACAGATATCACAGTCAGAATCATTCGATAAAAAAACACAACGAGCTCTTCTACTCACTCAGCTTGGTAGGTTCGATTTCTAGCCGCGAATAGTCTGTGTACACAGGCTAGCCGTGAAGGGTTCCGGTTAAATTTCTCACTTAAGGTGGCTCGACTGAGTTTTGTTTGAGGGCACCCCCGGCGCTTGGACTAGGCGAAAAACTGAAAAAGTCGATCGCAAAAAGTGCAGAAGGCATTTTAGAGTAGAAGCTGGTAACATAACTATTCCAAACTAATTAATTTTTCATACTGAATCCGAATATGACAGACTACCAAGACATATCTGTAATCTTATACGTGTAAATGACGTATTTTGTAAATTGCTACCGACAGTGATCTCATACTGAGCTTTTATCATGTAACTCCAAAAGTTCCCAAACATAAAATCAATGACCACAGCTGGGAAGAGCACATCAAAATCAGTAACAGATACTGAACTGTGAAGTTTGAAGGATGTAAGTTGAAAAATCAAGGAGATGTGAATTTTCAAAAATCGCCGAAATTTGTTGGTATCTCTTGCATAACAACAAGTGTTTTCATACAAAATTTCGTTTTATCCTTCAAACTTCACGGCAGTTTTACTGATTTTGATGTGGTCTTTCCAGCTATGGTCATTGTTTTTGAGTTTGGGAACTGTTGGAATAACATGATAAAAACTCAGTATGAAATCACAGGCCGGCAGTAGCAATTCACAAAATGCATATAATTCAGTACACGTATAAGATTGCATTAATACGTCTTGGTAACTGTCATATCCGCATTCAGCACGAAAAATAAGTTTAGAATAGTTATGTTATACCAGCTTCTACCCCAAAATGCTCCAGGTGTCTGACTTTTCGAAAATGCGCCTAGTCTAAGAGGGATCAATTGTTTTCACAGAGTACAGGTCTTCAGTCATAAAGCCAAGAATTCCTATATATATATACCATTTTGAAAAACATGGGGATGGACCTTCCAGATTTACCACCCACTTGGTTTGTTTACAGCGGGAACATAATCATCATTTCTGACACTGGAAACAAAGGCATCAGTGTTTGACTCAATGGGGAAGTCCCTTCTTGGTTCTTGGTCAAGATATTAATCTATCAAAGCTAAAGAACCCACAGTCTGTATACAGACTATAACATGTTATATACAGCAATGGACAACTCATAGTTCAGACAGTGGAAGCAATGGTCTATACACATTTACTCAGACACGTGCATATGTAACTCCTAGATGATACGTTTTCTAGATTCTTTGTTCCAGTAGATAAAAGTGGATTCCTCTTTATTTGTGAGCAAACTGTCATCATGTAAAAATTATTGATCAAAGTATTCCCTCTGTACAAGAAGTGTTGTACCAACACATTTTAACTTATCATTATTATTTAGCGAAAACAAAGAAACATTATGATTTTTAAGGTAAATATATAGATTTTATAGTTTTAAATAATTTTAATATTTATTTATTTAGTTATTTATTTGTAGTTCAGTATTTTTATTATTTCATTATATTGTTATTTATATGTTATACACGCCCCCACAAACTGTATAAAATCATTAACAAGCTTAGCGCTGTTCCTTTTGATCAATATTTATCTTATAATTTCAATAAAACTAGGCGTAATCATGATTTAAAGCTTAATGTATATTTTCCTACTACTGATTGCTACAAGTATTCTTTTTTTCCCCACGTATACCATATTGCTGCATGGAATGATCTTTCAGGTGTGTGACCGTTCGTTCTATACATCGTTTGCAACAAGAAATCATTTAATTTATTTTAATTCAGTAGTACCGCCTTGGTGTAATGTGAACAACTTTTCCAAGTAAAAAAACTGAAACAGAAACAGAAACGACTTTCCCGTACATGAAGCTCACGATCGAAAATTAAAGCAGTCCACATCACTTGATCGTGAGGCTCAGTTGCCTCAGGCTAGTTTCCTGACTAAACCGGCACAAAATCACTGATAAGTAAATGTGACTTTCTGAACTGCCGAATAATTTCTTCATTTTGTTTTTGTTTTATTTCAGTTGAATTATGTTGCGTCAGGAGGCGCTACCGTGTTTGAAATAGCCGGATTGACTATACGACCATCAAAGGTTTGTTAAGACTTTTATTTCACGCAGAAGTTTCTGTCGCTGCTTTAAATCATCGAAACAAATACCTTTTCAGAGCGAAGACTCTGATAATTTGTGATTCAACCAAGTGTTTTTGGTGTTGTTGTTTTGTTTAATTTTGCTTTGCTTTGCTTTGCTTTTGTTAGAAACAAATCGCACCATGTACTGGGACTGGGTCATAATTGAATTCAAATGTATCATTTTTCAGGGCGATGCGGCATTCTGGTACAACCTATAGGCGGTGTTACATACACGAGGCGATTTTTAACGACGATTTTCAGCGCAACGCCGGGCGTTGCGTTAAAAATCTTTCTCGTGTAACATGACACTTGGAACAATTTTCCTTGCAATTTTCGCTTCGGCAACGCGTTGCGAGTTTTTAAATCCATGTCAGAAACAAGCAACGCAAAATATTGCAAGTTTTTGCAACGTTTCGCGGAAAATGGGTGAAAAGAAATGGAGAAAGAGAAGGAAAAGAAAACTCGTTTAACAAGTTCTTAACAAGTTCTTACGTGCGGTTTTGCTACAAAATGATATTTCTATTAAGAATTTGAATAAAAAAACTTACAGACATATGCTTTAAAAGCTCGTGTCTTTGGCGCTGGCACAGGTTCTTTATCAGCACGGGGTTCCCAACTAGCAGAGACTCAGCAGATTAGGGTTAGGGTATTACGAGGTTTTCTTGTCCTCTTGCCCAACTAGACTTGAAAATACAACTGATGAAACCCTAAGTGATAAAGTTTACTAAATCTCTAAATGTACAACTTTCAGTTGAGTTAAGATATTTGTAAACGAGATACTTAACTTTGTTGACATTTCAAATCTTCGCCCTTTGTCTGGATAATCATCGAGATCTGCTTTAGGACTACTCTTAAACAGCAAATGTGCTGATTACCAGTTGCAAATCTTCATATATATCCAGCAGTAGAAAATAAAGATCCATACTAAAATACAGCGTAACGTCTTCACGTTACAAAGGAGCTCGATGGACCTAAAATGCATATTGTTAACGCAACTTTGTTGATCATTCTTCAAAATACTCGATTTTAATTGGTTTCACTATGTCCCCAAGGATTTGAGACAAACATATTAGCATCATAATGAAACTTCGCCGAATAGACTACCCCAATTAGACATTAAATTTATTAAGTGTCTAGGTAGCGCAGCGGTCTAAGGTGATATCTAAAGGTATGGATTAGGGTCCGGATATCGTCTCCCTCCCTGGCCTTCGGGCTAAGATAACTGTTTTATGTAGCACCGGGATAGCGTGGATGGGGCCGAAATCTTCATCCGTAACGTAAGTCGATTCGATGTCTCAGCTTCCTTGAATGTCTCGGGAGAATCGTCCCAAAATTTAATTTTTCCTTTTTTTATTTTTCAGTTAAGTAATCATTTCTACTTTGTGTCCGGGGGGTGCATATCTAACAGGTTCGAATCGTGTCGGGGGCGAATCCTTTTTCGTTTTCTTTTTTTCACTCTTTTTGTATAACTTTTTATTTTTTTACCTGAATACCCTGACTACTTATTGTCTTGCTACGGATACTGATGTTTTTACCTCAACTTTTTTAATTATTTTGGATCGTTCATAAATATGTTGAGATTGATTAATATTCATGATTATTAATATATGGATATCGTTTAATTTCTCTATATTTCTTAAATGTGCCATTGAATATCGAGCGTTTTTTATGCGTTTTGCAATTGCCCCGCTAAACAATTGTCAAATTAATCAAGACATACTATTTTTTGTAGTTTAATTCAAGCAATAGGTATATTTCTGGCTTGTGTATACTGTTCATCCAGCTGGGTAAACAGTCGCACGAACTCTGACAGACCTGGATTCCCCTCACTCTTTTTGGGAACTTTTACGGAAACAGAACTTAGGGTAATGGCTACTCAAAATGTAATAATAACTCAAATAAAGGTTTGGTTGGGAGTAGTGAGAATGCCAACGCGCTTGCGCAAAGGCCGGCAGGCAAAGAGAGAGAAAAAGCCTCGTTACCTTTCCCAGGAAGCCGACGGTGCGCTCTTTGCCCTTCTCTCCATAAGTGCTCAGTTTTAAGGGTATTTGAAGCTATACTTAAAGCTACACGGAATGGAAAGAAGTCGAAACAAGTGTGAGGTGATTGGGAATCGAACTCGGACTTCTCGCTTCAGAAAGCCGCGCACTAACCAACTGAGCTGCACTTGCTCTATGGGTCGAATATCGATCTCTTTTCTTTTGAATTTTTCTTTACTTGCCTTCTTTGGCCATAATCGCTCCGATCGAGTAACATCTTCTATTTCAGTAAAACGCGTTTTCCTACATTTTGACAATTTAAAGATGACAGACACGAACTCCTAATTAAAGTTTTCTTATTGGTTCTGTCCAAAGGCCTCCAAGGACATACTATATAAGTCTCTTGTCAGACCAAAACTGGAATACGCTTCAGAAGTCTGGGACCCACATTTTCAATGTGATGTCAAGAAATTATTAGAAAATGTACAACTCGCTTTTCGCCGTAAATAAGCTCGATTGACGACAATGTACAAAATTACAAGAAACATTATTTATATAGATAAATCTAAGTGTTTAATCCCATAATTTTAAATATTTCCTTGAACAAACCAACAATGACGTATTTAAATTTGCATACTTCCCCAGGACAATTAGAGAATGGAATAACTTACCTGCTGACATTGTGTCTTCTACTAGTGTAGATGTATTCAGGAAAAAAATAAGTCTTTTCTTGAGGCAAGATTAAATTTATTATTGATTTTTTACTTAATATGATTTTTAAATGTATATATATTTTTATATTCAGATTTGTTAATTGCTGGGAGCGAAGCGAGCAGCAACACTATTCTTGGTGTGGGATTCCTGTGCGATTTATGACGTCACCTTAATATTGATCCACGAACTCGATTTTTATGTACGGTGGTATGTTCATGGCGAACCTTGACGTCACAGGGATGAATTGGGATTCCTGTGCGATTCCATTCGAGAGGTTTTATGTTTCTCGAAGTATACATGAGGGTTACAAAATGCTAAGTGTATTTTTTCGAGAGGGAATGTTCTGTTACGGGTCATTTTGCGTATTACTGTTCGAGTCGAAGCTCGTCTATGGGCCGAATCAATTCAAACCAAGATAATAAGTATAAAGTGAGGTCGCGCTGAGAATCTCTGCAATATATTTGGTTACCCTATGAAAGAAAATTTTATACTTTGTATGTGATGGAATTGTATTTATCATTCGTTTAATCTAAAGCGTCAAATACAGTAGACAATGCGGTATCTTTGACCGTGATGCAACGTACAACTAGCTTTTTAAAATCAGTTAGTTTTATAATCATTGCCAACTAACGCTAGCCATTTGTGATTGTTTGAAAAATTACTTTTACTCAAAGTGCTAAATATTTTGAACTGTGACAGTGTGTCCGACACTGATCCTGGAGAATCATGTTTTGTAGTTCAACATATATTGAAGGTCAACTAGCAGTGTTCGTCACACAACGCACAAGAGATAGACAAGAAACATTTCATATATCAGAGAAAGCGGTGTACTTTCGTGAGTTTTAGGGGAACAGTTCTGCTAACGTGGATACACCAGCTGTTTTCTGCTCGCAGCACTTCACTTTCTATTAGAAATGGCTAGTTTATTTATTATCATTTTTTTTATTTAAATAGTTAGCGTGATAACTGTAGTTATAGTTCTTGCTAACTTAATAAATGTAGATGTAGATGTAGATCTCATTTCTGGCTCGATTCCTTCAGTTACCGGACAACTGCCTGAGATCTCAAACTTCTTCCTGGAATTAGCCTCCGTAAGCAGGTTCTCTATGGGAGGGGCTGCGCAGATTACTTGTACACATCACCCCCTGTCTACCTGTCAATAACTACCAGCTCCTCTATCACCATCACTGTGCCACTCCCTTGCCCACTCGCTCCCTCCATGACCGGAAGTATGTGCTTTGCCTAGACCTAACACTGATTTGCACTTTTTTAGTTGAAGTCCATGCAGGGGCAGATCCAGGATTATCAGTTCAAGAGGGGTGTGGCGTTATATAAATCGGAAACCGTCCAAAGGATATTTTGCAAAAGTATTGAGAAGAAAAGGTAGCAGAGTCGTCTCAGGAGGGGTATGCACCATCTCACCCCCCCCTCCTAGATCCGCCAATGGGATATCCTAGTTTGCTTGACTCATTTCAAGTTTAAACTGATTTCAGACATAAATGTAACTTTTCTTGGAATTTTATTTCTAGTATTTGTACAGTCATTTGTAAACCTCAAATTTGAGTGTTTCTTTTTATCGCGAGTTATCCATACCGCCCTGGTATATTTTTGACATATACCCCCTTTTCCCATAATTTGTATAAACTTATAGAATAATCAATCTAATGTTGTGAGAACACAGCAATAAAAAAATTGATATGAGTTAAATCTAGCATGAATAGACAATCTGAAAACTCTAAAACTGAGATTGAGAAATAGAAAAATGAAAAATGCACATCAATTTTCTTTGAGACAAGACTTCAAGCTGGAACTGGACCCAATATTACATGAAATTCTCGCAACGTTTTGGAGGTCGTATGTCTTGTAACATTTATTTTATCATTTATAAGAGAAGCCATAATGTAGTTAATAGTGCGTGCCACTTATTTTCACGACAATATAATCCAAAATCAAAGTGTTGCAAACATTTCATGTAATATGAAGTAGATTAAAAATTGTGGCAACTCAAATCCTTGGAAAAGTCACCAATTTCTAGAAGTAAACACACAAGCCACTTACAAGCTCCACGTTGTTTTATTCATATTATTTATTAACATTGATTTTGTACATATATACTAAAGCTTGACAGCACAATCTTCATCAGTTACCTCTGCAGGCCGACAAGGGATTTGGTACCTTATTCAATCTATACTTTTACCAACAGGTATACAAACTTTCACGATCATAATCAAAAACGTAAAAGAGCGATTTTTAATAAGATACTTAACCTATGAAATTGGGTTATTTTAATAACTATAAACTATAAACTATAAACTGTACAGTTTAAAAACTGTACACATTAGTCTAGTCTTCTAATGAACCATAAACTGGTCAGTTTATATAGTTAATTTATTCATTTTTTACAAGTATATGAACTACAGCCAGCACAGCAGTAGACTTCTAAGGTGAACTTTCTTAGTTGCATTTTCAATTCATCATTAACCTAATAACTATAAAGTACGAGAAAATTGTCTAGTTAGCCCTAGTCTATAGAAAATTGTCTAGTTATATTGTCATTAAAAACAGTACCATAGGATGTCTATTTCTATGAAAAAAAATCTAAAAAAACAGTGCAATTTGACCAATAATGGTTTATGCACGTCACATACTTTCTAAAGGCTGGTTCACACTAGCGTCGGAATCAGAATCGGAATCGTAAGAAAACAACAAAGAATTTAGGGATTAGAATACAAAAGAAAGGTGTTTTTCTTTGTTCCTTCCTTTGTCTTTGATTATGCTTATGCTTGGTCTTATGCTTCTTGCGATGCTTATGTCGATGTCTTATGTCACACGCTTGACTTAACTCTTTTGTCTTTTCCTTTGTTTTCTGCTTCCGATTCCGAATCCGACGCTAGTGTGAACCAGCCTTAAGAGGTACAATTACCGTATCATCTGAGCGGAAGCCTTTTAATTGCGGTATACACAATTGAGTTAAATAATGTTTTAAGCCTAGCTACATGCAATAATCCTCTTTGATATTTGTTTATTAATAAATTTGTGTGAATACTTAAGATTCTTTAAATGCCCAAACAAATAATGCAATAAATATCTGCATGAAGCCTAATTATACTGTTCAATTTTCTTCAAATATGATCTTTTTTACATTGTTATTAATAATACTATACACAGCTATTTTACACATTTGTTCATTTTGTTTATTTTTAATTTACATGAATAATTTAGCCAACTTAAATAATTTAATGACTCTACTGCGCTTCCATAATGGAACCTTTCTCTAACAGAGCAAATGACCGCACCCTTTGACAGTCACCTGTGCTAACATATTATGCTTATTATGCATATTATAGGCTATTATTGCTTGATATCAAATAAAATTGGTTTTGCTCCTTATCACTGTTGACAGCATTAACACCTTATGCAGTACCCATGTTTACTTTCTCCAAAAGAGAAAGCAACACAGTAAACTCTGAATGGAAAGCCAAGAACTCATTGAGTTGATCTGATGAACAAATAAGTTGATGAACAAATAAGTTGATGACCAATTAATATAGCTGCAAAAAATAGTTATTTTATATGTAGATCTCTGATTCTTATCAAATTAAAAAATAAAAAAAAAAACCGAACGTAAATTTTTGCTTTTTTTTTTGAATAGCAGCAATTCTGCCAAGCTGCACGTCTAGAATAAACCCTGTGTATGGAGCTCATGATAAATGCTTTACTGAGTCTGTGTTGCTAGTACTCAGTGATGCTCATGCTACTGGTGTAATTGAGGACTAATAGTATTGCAGCATTGTGTAGAAGTCAGCCAGTTACATACCATTTCTACTCATAACAAAGTTGTTGTTGGAAAACATGTCATCAATACATTGCAATGCACAATCCATTATCTTCTGACTGACAACTGAAGCCAACTTTTCTTCTGGTTTACTGTATTTCTGCAACATCTTAGACACAAAATATTACTAACAATGTCAATTAATTTAAAAAAAATCTTCATGGAATCGAAGTCTCATGCATTTATCAAAGTTAAAAAACAGTGGAAGGAAAGCACAGGAAAGGCGAGAAGAAAAGGGCCCAAAGTCATCTCAGGAGAGGAAATTTGGGTCAAAATACAAAGGTGGGGAAATGTACCGATTCAATAGTACATGGACAGTGACCTAAGCTCACCTTTAGAGTATTGTTATACACTTCTTCATTGGATGCTATCTTTTTTATGCAAGCAATTCCAACAAGATACTGACAAAAAGACACCTGACCACGACCTTCCTGTATTACATAACATAAAAACATAATGGACTATTTTAGAGCATTTAATTGTATTTATCATTTTTTATAACATAGCTACAATCTTATGCGCGCTCTGATTGGCCAGAAAGCTATGAACTATCGCCTACGGCTCGTGCTCTCCCTACACTTCTTTCGTGCTTTCGTCACTTCCTTCGTGCTGTATTACTGAATGGAGCACGGAAAAAGCTGTTCTATTTGTTAAATAGACGCACTTAAGAAAACATAAAGAACTCGTAACAAACTAGAGTCGCACTACGCCTCGTGCCACTCTTACGTTTGTTAATCGTTCTTATATTTTCTCTTGTGCGTCTATAACGCCATGGGCGCGCGGCTTCTGTTGTCTAATTGATAAATAGACAATGCCAACAATTCACCAACAGGCCATCAACATCAAGATAAACAGTTGACCAGGTCAGCCAACAGTTTAGGTATACAATAAAAGTAGTAAGATTAGAACCTCTTTAACAAGTCCCAATGAACTTTCTTTTACTTTTCAGGAAGAAAGCATTTTTCAGTGGCTTAAAATTGCTTGAAAGTGCATCATTGTCAAGTGAAAATAGCAAATCATTTAGGAAAGCTCATAAGAAATCTGTAAACAATGAGCTTACAGGATCAAAAGCAGTGAAAAGGAGTTTCAACGGAGCAGATATGGGAAGGTCATGGTACTTGACATAGTCCTCTAATGTTATCAATCCATCTTTATCTGCATCAATAACAGCAAATGTTTCCAAGTGTTCTTTCATAGTATCAATGTTCATTCTGCAAGAAATGTTCCACAATATCAATCAAATTAATCAAAAACTGTACGAATACAATATTGTGGGGTGGTGCTGCCCATGAAAACAACACAAGTGAAGTTTATGGAAACATCATAACCTTCAATTGCATTGTTTACGTGAGGATTCCTTCAACTGGCAATAATAAATCATTCTGAATACAGTAATAATGTACTTATGCTTTTAAACACTGCAGCTAAAAAGTTGGGAGGAACAAATAATCATAATCTGTAAATATTGGGTAACTAATTGGTTTGATTCAACATGATTATCAGGACCATTTTGGTTGAGCCATCAGATGTGTATTGGTCAACACGAAATTGAGCCAAAATACCTATGGCAAGATCAAATGAGACATAATATATATACCTAATCCAGCCAAAAGTTGCCAAATTATTATTGATCATCCTACTCTTTTTGTCAAAGAAGTGTTTCTAGACAAGTTAGATTGAAAACACATTAACTACAGTGTAATTTTGCTAGCACGTGTCCATGAGTTTGAGAAGTGGCAAAAAAAAAACGTTAACCATAATTTGTGCTCAAAAGTTTTATCTTCATTTTCAGACATACAATATTTTACTAATTAATTTGTCTTAAAAATAATGCTTAAAGATGACTTACGACCCATTATTTTCAACCTACTGTCAATGATATCTGTTCAGAGGATATCAAGATTCTCACTTTTGACTGGCTACTGACATTAGTGGGATGGCAATGGCCACTAGTTTACTTACCCAAGTGCCTTTGAAAGGTTTTGATATTCCACAATAGCAGCTTCACCAGGAAGACCAAGCCTGTTGGCTTCATTTATCAATATACAGTCTTCAAATGAATGGTTCAGACTCAGGAACTTCAAGGCAACTGAAAAGCCATGAAAATATGTTTTATGATGAAATCAAACAAATAAAAACAAACTAACAATGAGACCCTATGCTAACAATATACAAAATATAACTCTTAACATGTATTTGCATCCCACCAACAACTTATCACCAACCCTACCAACAACCAACTGATACCTTACCAACACCTGCTGACACCCTACAAACCTACTGACAACCTACATGTAAAAACAACCTGCTCTCACCCTACCAACAACCTACCAATTTCCAACTGACACTCTTATACCAACAACCCGACACCCTACCAACACGCTACTGACCCCCTATCAATAAGCTACTGACATCCTATCAACAACCTACTAACAACCTACATGTACAGACAACCTACCAACCCTACAGACAACCTACCAACAACCAACTAACAACCTACCAACAACCAACAGACAACTTACCAACAACCTACTAACAACCTACTGACACCCTACCAACATCCAACTGACACTCTACCAACAACCTACTGATATCCTACTAACCTACTGACACCCCTACCAACAACCTACAAACAACCTACTATCATCATACCAACAAACTACTGACATCCTACCAACAACCTACTGACACCCTAGCAACCAACAACCTACTGATATCCTACCAACAACCTACTGATATCCTACCAACAGCCGACTGAAACCCTACCATAAACTTACAGACACCCTACCTACAACCTAAAAACAACCTACTTACACTACTGGCATCCTATCAACAACCTGCTGACACCCTAGCAACCAACAACTTACTGATATCCTACCAACAACCAACTGAAACCCTACCAAAAACTTAGACACCCTACCAACAACTGACTGAAAACCTACCAACTATACCTACCAACACCCTACTGACACCCTACCAAAAACCTACTGACACCCAACCAACAACCTGACACCCTACCAACAACTTACAGACACTCTACTGACAACCTACTAACACACTACCAACAACCTACAGACAACCTACCAATAACCGACTAACAACCTACCAGCACCCTACTGACACCCTTCAAACATCCTACTAACATCCTAGCAACAACCTACTGACACCCTATCAACCAACAACCTACTGATATTCTACCAACAACCTGTACTGACACCCTACCAAAAACTTACTGACACCATACCAACAACCGACCATTACCCAAAACAAGAGTTTGTCGCTTGTGTGGTAAAGTTTACAGCAGCTGTGTCAGAAGTGCCATGTTATATGTCAGTGAATGTTGGCCATTAAAGAAAACTGACACAGTTTGCCTAGAGAGAAATGAACGTGCGATGCTGAGATGGATGTGTGGTGTCAATCCTGAAAATAGAGTCAGCTCTAGTGCCTTACGCGAGAGGCTTTAAAATCTGTGACCTTGACTGCATAATAAGTTCAAGGCGCCTGAGGTAGTTTGGTCATGTACAGCGAAGTAATATCAAAATCACCAACATGAAGTGGATGGTAACCCTGGCAGAGGCAGGCCGCACAAGACATGGAAGCAGGCAGTGGATGTAGATTTAAAGGCATGGAACATCGCCAACACTGATGCCAATAATAGGGAGAAGTGGAAGAAAGCTTTGAGAACGGCCATGCACCAGTCACACCCACAGCAGTGGAAAAATGACGTAAAACTGGATAGTGAGTGTGAGTGAATCATGCATCTAATGATGCACAACATTGCAAAAAGGCATTGCACAGTAGATTGTGTGACAACCCCAAAAACAATTTTCAATATTGGAGAAGAAAAGTTGCTTCATACTGTCAAAGCCACATGCTTTGAATAAGTCAGAAGACACATATGCTGACACAAAATATGTAGATCTAGTGTAATGTGTATTCATGTAAAATGTTAGGCTAAGTCAAGATATCTGTTATTTTGCAAATTAATTGTCAATGACATTTGTTTTAAATCTATTTTAATTAGTTCTTATTTCAATTTTTACCTAGCCATTTCTTTACGGACATTATTAGCAAATAGCCTGGGATTGTCCACTTCCTGAAATCAAACAGAAAGCAAAACCATGTAACAGTCTGTACAAACTAGTGATGACATAACTGGCATTTTTGTTGCTGACGTACATCATTATCAAAGCGAGATAAATGGTTTTAATGAATTTTTAAAATATGAGTTCAGTCCCAATGAGATTTTTTAAATTACACCCATGGAATCTGATTGTATGTTCAGTTTTAATCTTATTCTTAGAATTAATAAGTGAACATCTCATGAATAGGATTTTAAATGTTTATTATAAGCCACTTTATAATCAGAATATCATGCAAACAGTGTGCAAGTCATTGTTATGCATTGTTATGTTAACACACTGTGGTCTATCTGGTCTTGAGGTTATCTCATGAATAAGTAATAAATAAATAATTATTATCAGTGAGAATATTTTTACATATTCTAAAAACGTTTGTCTACCTGTTGTGTTGGGGTTCTGATGGGCATGATTTCAAGTTCAGCCTCATGAAGAAGCTGACACATTATTAACACAAACAGCTCTAATCTGAAAATAAAAATATATACTTTTAAAATAGTATAATATGAATTTTTCACTTTGTTTAATATATTTATGACCTGAGGTAGTTTTCAGGCTTGGTAAATAATGGAATAAGGATTAGACTAACTTAAAGCCAATTGGAAAGTTTATTAGCTAGCTGATACCAATTAAGCATTAACCGCATCCTCAGACTTTAATTACTAGTAGAAAAATGCTAACTAAAACAGCTAGCTAATGTACAACTTTAAGTTACTGCATGTACTGTACTGCATGTACACTAGTATTATAACTACGTAAAACTATACAGTTTACACTGACTGTTAACTGCTTTGTGACTGTAGTATACTTACCCTGTTGGTCCATCAAGAACCCATGAATAAATATCCTTTAAAAAAGAAGACATCTGTAGTGAGTATTCAAGATAAATAAGGTTTTATAAGATATACACATGTTCTGCATGTACCACAACATTTATGAGGAGTACTATTATATTGCCATAAAAGGACAATTAATATTTATATTCCTCATCATATTGACCACAACCCACAGTAATCATCTTGCTTTATTATTATTATAATTGTATTTTCAGTGGTCCATAATACACAATAATAATGTAAAAGACTGTAATACTTACAGGTTTACTGATGTACTTCAGACAGACTGGCTGTACAGGACAACCAGGAATAAATGCTCCTGGAAAACAAACACCACAACTTACAATATCTTATAAATAGCTAGGAAACACAGGACATAAGCTCAATATATATAATGATTGTGATAAATAAATAAACAGTATCATGCACCTACCTGCCTTAAAATGGATAAGTGAAGTCCTGTTAGTACATGTCCCTATTAAAGGAATTGGGATAATCACTACCGTCAGAACAGTGCTTGTGATTTGTTCAAATAACAAAGAACAGTAAAACAAAACAAAGGACAGAGATTAACATGTAGAGCAAAAGGCATCGTCATAACCACATATTCTTTGTTTTTGTTATTTGAACAAATCATAACCTTCGATCGTCCTAACGGTAATGGATGACTCAAGGAATCAACAATGGTATATTTTATGTGTTCACAATTGTTGTGATCGATCCTCAGACAGACAGACAGACTCATAGCAATTTCATAATTATTTTGACTGCAGAAAGCTGGAGAAGTTGGTCAAGTACTGCTTGATGATAGGATTTTTCTTAAGGCGTGCCTCTCAGATATCAATAAATAGTAACTAATAATTTAAACCAACTTTCTCTTATAGCACAAACCTTCAGGACAAATCAACAAATGTGGCCATTGCCCTCTTGTTGTGAGAGTTCGATATTTAACATCTTCAAGGGACTGCCATCGTGACTTGGGACATTCACGTCTAACTCCTATTGACTCTATTGCCATCAGAAGTGCTGTGAGTTTAACAATAGAAATAGTCTTGATGCATGTACTAGCTACTTGTATTTCCGTCACTATATGTGTACATGTTCAAGTACAAGCTAAGTGTGAATTGACTCAGAAAAAAATGAGCTGCAGATTGGGTCCTGTCCGTACATTTTTATCCAAGTCAATTTACACTTGTTGAACATATCTAATTATATACATCAGTTCTCTTCAGCTATACCACACTTTCAGTTGTACGCATAAAGTTGAGGGTCTTGGCAAGGCCCTTCAATAAACTGGTATACAGACCATATATGTACCACAGTACCACATTGTATGTGAGGATACTGACTGTAGTCATTGTAGCTTCTAAAAACACCCATATTCTATAGTGTTGCTGGAGGGATGGGGTAGTCAAGAGTGATTTAGCAAACAAGATGCAATACGAGAACAGAATGATGAAAATTATATTACTAACATTCCTTTGTTGTGTGACTGACTACTCAGTGACCATGTCACAATGCCACTTTCAGGACCCCGTGGATGATGTCTGTTTTACATCAGGTCATGTTTGCAATCACTCTACTTATGTATCACATGATCATGAAGTGGCCCAGGATCACATAAAATAGGCTGCTTTATCAAATGCAACAAGACATCAGACTGAACATGAAATAATATGATGAAAATATCACATTCGTTTGTTGTTTGACTACCATAATGATGCTGCAACGTCAGATTCAGGATGCCATTTTGCAATCTCTTCTTAATGACATCAATGACAATATAGTCATTTTGATCAAAATTCATCAGTGTAAGTGGCTAATACTCTTTCATATGTCATGTCATTTTTGCTAAACCAGTCTAATGTCATCCCTCAGCTCCCTTTATCTAAAACTTACGTGCAGTAATAGGACTTTGGAAGTTTTCTATTTTAGAAAGCCCTGATGGCACCATCTCTATCATACTCATTAGTACTGCATCCATGAATGAGGAATGTGGTGCAAACACAACTATAGGGGCCTCTGATGGTTTAGCAAGCTGTCCTTTGATCCTCATTTTATGGAAGCCACTAACATAAAGCAACAACCGAATGTGCAGCTGTAAGACTTTCTTCAGTTTCCTGATAGACATAAAAAGAAAATTTAAATTATTTTCTAGAACACAATTAATCATGCAGGAATTGTACAAGAAAAGTACACCACAATTAATGTTACAAGGGTTAGTTTATGTACAGTTTTAGTACATTTGTTTGTTTCTTTCATTGCGTCATGCAAATTAATCATGCGGGGAAAATATTTTTAAATTCCATTACACGTAATTGCTTTATAATTATTATTTACTTTTTGTATTTCAATTATTTTTCATACATAATTTTGAAGAGTGACACTTTATCTATTTTAATTTACATTTAAAGCATCTTTGGACAACATGATGCATTTGTTGCCAAAAAATATATTTTCAGAATAACCACCCCAGCAACAACTACTGATATTTTCCAATACCAATACTTCACTTCTATTTATCAATTAGACAACAGAAAGCCGCGCGCCCATGGCGTTATAGACGCAGGAGAGAAAAAAATATAAAGAACGATTAACAAACGTAAGAGTGGCACGTGGCGTAGCCGAGTGCGACTCTAGTTTGTTATGAGTTCTTTAATTATATTTTCTCAAGTGCGTCTATAATGCAATGGGCAAGCAGCTTTCTGTTGTCTAATTGATTATAACAGAGCCTAGAATGCCAAAAATGGAGCCGTGCAGCCCATGGGGAAATAGTTCATAGATTTTTCAGCCAATCAGAGCATGCATTATATGTGTCGTCATCTTAAAAATGAACGATTTGAAAAAGACGATGACAAAGATAGTGCGTGCAGCCCATGGGCAAATAGTTCATAGCTTTCTGGCCAATCAGAGCGCGTGTAAGATTGTAGCTATGTTATAAAAATGTCTACAGTAGGCCAACCAGAGTTCAAAGTGTGATTTTATATTACAAAAACAGATCTCATTCCTACAAGCACAGGCACGCACACTGGTACAACTTTTCTGCATCATTTTCTGTAACACTAATCATCCAACACAGAGTTGTAGCATTGTTCACCCTGCAAAGATAGTGTGCAATATGCTGCATGCAATTGCAGGAACAGAATCAAGTTCAACTTTGCAATTTT
Source organism: Telmatactis stephensoni (assembly GCA_029948255.1). Classification (NCBI taxonomy): domain Eukaryota; kingdom Metazoa; phylum Cnidaria; class Anthozoa; order Actiniaria; family Isophelliidae; genus Telmatactis; species Telmatactis stephensoni. The sequence goes on from JALIZF010001770.1 coordinate 616,536, forward strand.
ACACCCAACTAAAAAGGGGTGATTTGACACACTGATTGTACAACTGGCGTTGTGCACAATATCTCAAGTTCGTACCTAACAAGTTACCACAAAGCAGTCAGTGTGTCCCCTTTTTACTTAATGTTCAAAAGTTGCAAAAATCAAACTAAAAGTTTCCCTAATAGTTTTGAGCAAATGATTCCTACAGGATGTACAATTTTGAACAAAAATTGTCACTAGACAGTATAAAGTGTAAACTATCTTAGTTATTACCTTTTCCAAGGTGGAAGAGGCGTTTTATAGTCATGAGCATTGCCAGTACCATATGTTATGATTGAACTCCAAAAGATCAAGGACACAAACACAATAATAAAAAGAGGAAGACGAAGAGGGAAAACAAAGAAGAATCCAAACAAAAGCTGAAACAGAAATTAAACAAACTTTTCACAGAGAGAAAAAAATAATAGTATATAAATACAATGAAACCGGTTACTACAGCTGGTCTGCTGATATGAGTTGAATTACAGTACAGCAAAAATTCTTGCATCAGAGAGCAAAGTTTTTTCTCACTTCATGATTTTTTCCTGGTCCATCAATCACCAATGAGACATGAGCTGAATCTAAGGTAGCCCCATATAGTTTTAAAGACCTTTAAAGATCATTAGGAAAAAGTGTGATATAGCTAATATACAGATATACACTTTCACATCTCGTTCAGCCCACCATATGACTGACCATGAGTCAGGGAACCATTTGATATGAAACTGATCACTTGAAAGGATAGCAATGCACGGACCAGCTTTAACAATTATGTCATATATTTTTCCAAAAAATCAATACAAACAGGCATTTCCTACAGTGAATCTTTTTAAAATTCATTTTTATGGAAGTTCTTTTCTTCACCTTTCATTTGACAAAGAACAAAAACATTCTGCACTACAGAAATATATGGAAATATTTAATAACTGGATATTGATTTTTCAAAATAAAAAAAATTCTGTAGTGCCATTTTTTAAAAACATTATATCAATTACTGTATGCTCTCTATTAAAAAAAGGTTGAAAATTATGAAAATTATTAAAGGATTTTACAGTAGTTTTGGAGTTTATTGCCTAAAAAGATCAACTGTACAGTACCAGTGTGATATCACCAAAATAAAAATTCTTCAAGTTCCAGTGTTTCACATGCTCATGATCTTGTGTGCGCACAATTGCCAAACTATATGGAGCTACCTTAAACTCCACCCGCAAATTAAAGGTGACTGATGCATCAGAACAAAAGGCCTTTATACCCCAAAGCCCTTGACACTTTACAGCATAAACAGATTAGGTTCTCTCTTTTTTTCTTGTAGTAACATTTAAAGTGTACCACAGACATTTGTTAAGATTATTATCCTAATGCTAAATTAAAGGAGAAAGCAGTTTGATAACATAGCATTATTAGTATTAAATAGAGGTCTTTACATCCGCCATGCAGCTGTCAATTGTAAAATAAGTTATATGTTCTTTTTACTACAACTGTTGATCAATGAATGAATGACAATAAAAGGCAGTTACAATCTGGTGAAAGAGAGAAAAATCCTGTAAATTAATATTCATAATTGTCATCAAGTGACAGTTTTTGGCTTCAAATACCATAACCTTATTTACATAAAACATAAGAGTTGATGAAATCAGACCTCCATTTTCAACAAACTCCAGCAATCTCATCACAAATTCAAAAAATATATAAACCACACTTAACACTAAGGCTTGAAGTTAATGCATTTAAGCAGATATGCATGCTGAAAAGTGAGAATATTCACCTCGAATTTTTTGCTCCGAGTCAAATTCAATCGATGCTTGAATGGATTGCTTGTCCCTGTTTCCAAGGGTTTTGTAGTCTGAAAAAAACTTTCGATTTCTGTCTTTATAAGCGACTGCATTCTAAAAAATATGAAGTATCAATTGGACTTCTGGATATTTCAATTGAAGTTTGTTTTCGTGGATGTTTTTTTCGAGAACGAAAAGTCAAAAATATGCACGACGCGATAACGTTGTTTTGGTCGAGGAAGGAGAATGGGGAGTAAATAAACCCGCTGGCAGAAAGGAATGTGGGCTTTGACTTTCAAAAAAATTAAAAATTAAAAGTGAGTCTTAGGGCGAGACTTAAAATATTTGAGAAATTTGCACTTTTTACGGACATAGTAGTTTTATAATTAATAATTATTAATTATTAATATTAATAATATTTCTTTTCATTTTCTATTTTCTTTTCTTTTTTTTTCTTCTCTTTTCCTTTCCTTTCCTTTCCTTTCCTTTCCTTTCCTTTCCTTTCCTTTCCTTTCCTTTCCTTTCCTTTCCTTTCCTTTCCTTTCCTTTCCTTTCCTTTCCTTTCCTTTCCTTTCCTTTCCTTTCTCAGTTCCTTTCCTTTCCTTTTCTTTTCTTTCATTTTCTTTAACACACGCCTGCGGGCACCAGTTCCAGCCTTTTTCACCATATGGGACAGATTGCCATGGATACGATTACTAGCCCGTATTGATGTCACAAATGAGAGACTGGAGCAGAAATAGAACTGAACTGTCGGTCTCGCTTTCCATGACTAGCTTCCTTCTAGCCAGCATTAGCTCCTGCAGCTTGGTAGCTGGCTGAGACGCGGGAGTGTTTTTCATTATGTGACTACTACTCTATGATTACTTAGCTAACCAAACTAATAAGTTGTATTTGCTAATAGCGATTTTGTCTATACCGTTTCCTGTGTAATCAAGGTTTATTACTTTTCGATGCCTAGCAAAGCATTCAACTTGCCATGAATTTACAAACGGACGGGTCCGGCTCTACTCCCGTAGTATAGGGAGGGCAAACTCCTGTATAATTTTGTTGAGAGCTCCTTAAACGTTAAGTATGATGAACAGTCGGTGGAGACACGTATCGGCCTAACATCTTTGTATCACCTTCACAAACTTTGACCAGAAGAAACAATACAGCTGTGCGCATCAACATACTTGTGCCGTGCATGTGTCCATGTGTGCATGTGATGATCACGTGGACTGGAACACCCAAAGATCACTGACATTAATTCCAATTTCTCTTGAAATCGCATAAAAATCAACTTTATGCGTTAAAGTTGATAATAATAAAGACTATATGAAAGTTTGCGTCGAGGTTTATTGTTCAGCTGTTCACTGGCAGTTTATTTGAACAAACTGTTATACTGGGTGTGGCGTCGACAAAAAGGGTTTGAGCATACATTATTTTACTAGACTCAAACGAAGGAGTGAGAAGGGATTAACGGATACAATGTTGCAGTTAAAGGTGTTCATTCTGCATTCACACGCCCAATAATTTATTTCGAAATGACGCATCTTTCAAATAAAAAACGCAAAGATTTTACACAAAAGGAAATTGTATTAGGTTTTTCCGTGATATATAGAAAGGAAATATTACTGCATAACGACTTGTGTATAGAAAAACTCCTACTCTACGTGAAATTGACGTCTCTACACAAAGTACTTGTTGTAGTCAATATCGTGAAAATATCACTTTGCGGTTAAAAAGAATATCTATTGTAATGTTGCCAACCACTTTTTTTAAGATAAATAGAAAAAATAAACTCATAAGTTTTTGACTGATGCATTTTAATAGTTTGTTAAGGAACAAATTAACTTAAGTAGCTTTGTTGATAAAGCCTTTGGTGAGACACCTGTTTGTTTATGGTGAAAACTGTCAATGCCACCAGCACCACAGGAACAAGGACGTTGACTTGTTAGCTCTACACGTCTAGCTGGCAAATCTCCAGAAATCCCATGTTTTTACTGTACATAACTGTTCTCTGTTCACGTGCTCAAGTGGAAAAGGCAAGCGTAGTACGTAAAATGACATAATACCTGACTCCTTCAAACGAAGAATGTAGCATTCAAACTTTGCAACAAAAGAGGTACCAACAACATTTCTCGCTCAATATAGACTTTTGAAACTCTACAGGCGAAAAGGTAAAAGAAGTTCTTGTTCATTTTTCAGTGTTAATTAATTATTTGCAGTATATTCAAGTTCATTCAAACCGACGGATGGCAACTTAATTGAGTCCAGCAGGCATGGTATTTTCCATGATAACCCGGTTAATTATTTGTTCCTTTGTGTACGCTCTTTCAGAGATGTTTTCTTTTCTAAAACTTAATGCGTTTATGTTCATTCTTTGAGAAATCACTTCAGATACGTTCTCCACTGACTGGGTGCTCGCCTCTTTTGGCTATATACAAAAATATACAGGTGACTTTTGCCTCAATGGCAAAAAAAAAGTTATATTTTACCATCAATATTATCAATTTTGTTTCACATGTGCAGCTAGGTATCCTTAACACTCCATGAGTATGTAGTGTTACATAATCATGTACGTGAAATTGCCTATAAGTATCAAGAGTACCGTTGTTACATAATTTCTTTATTTGAAATATCCTTTTCTTCCGTAGTTTAGTCTGTGAATTTAAAAATTTTGAAAGTTCAGAGAAAATAAGGAAAATTACGCAATTAAAGTACAAGCATTTTGAAATAGTCACGTGATAGGCGGAGCGCCCACTGCGAATCGAATAACGTACAGTAGCAAAAAATAATAATAATAAAATAAAATAAATAAGTAGACTTTTACAAGAGAATTCGAAATCTTTCATACCAATTGCAAAAACTTTTAAATCGATCGAACACTCTATGTTTAATTGACTTTTATACTGGGAGAGCTTTTACTGATCCGGAAACCGCCCTTCAATTCTCACAATTCAAAGCAGTCAGTATCCCTTAGAGTAACTCGATCGATCACTAAGACTACGTACGTTGTGTATTTTGTTTCCCTGAATCTCAACTGAGGAATACAAATTAATTTGCTATGAGTGTGTTCGTTTTTATTGTTTGAGCATCAATAAACGGATCGCGACCACGGCAGTAAACTAAAAAGAAGCGACACTGCATGTAGTTCGACAAATGTACAGATAAACTGAACTTACAGATACTGCCCATAAACATCAAATCAAGGCGATCGCAGATAATAGAAATGAAATTGTTTTCCAGCGAGCTGCTTAAGCTTTATAATGTATAATCTGATAACTGAGATCAGCTGATTGCATTAAGTATTTAGTAATATACACACGACCAAAGCTTGTAAGGATTAAAAGTGCCCTATAGGGGGTCCTATAGTTATTCCGCGTACTGAAAACAGCCTATCAGCTTATTTGAATGAATAAATGCTCAATTGTTTGCGATTTTTATTAGTTAAATACGTCTTCGTGTTTATCTCTTGCATGTGCAAACTTTAGTTATGAAAGAATAACAATTAATTGCAGCCGTGTATAATAATGTTTTCAGTAGTAACTATCCTGGCCGCTTCTGCTTAAGGTATCAGGGTACCCCAAAGTTTCTCAAAATGGTCAATTTTTACTTTTTTACATTTTCTGATAGAATACACAATAAGCTATGATTTAGTGAAAAAATTATTTCACTAGCGATTATTAATAGCGAGTTATAAACGAAAAACTTTTTTCCAGCTTAATCCCTGGCAATAATCTGTTGACATCACTTGTCAATTGACCTGTCATCAAGAGAGCTTGTCGGTGAAGAATATATTCGTCTTAAACTATCGAAACCTTTGTAAAAACATTATTCAACAAGAGCCAAAGTTCAATGGGATCAAATTGCCTTGACTTCCCGCCATTTGTGTGGGAAACGTAAAAAGATTTTGGTTGCCCTTTACTTCAGCTGTCATCGGGCAAGATTATTATGTGTTATAATCCCCTTGTATCAACAAACCCGCTTTTTGCTCCAAAACACATTTTTGAGGAGTTTAACTAATGGTCGTGCGTCGTGCGTCGTGGGTCCCAAGTCGTGCGTCGTGGGTATGGTCGTGGGTAAGGTCGTGGGTACCAAAAATGTTCCAAAAATGATATAGAAGTAATATGATCACTCAGCGGGTAAATTAGTTAATTATAGTAATCAGTTGTACGTACATGTCCCGTTCCCGATGCCGCAGACACCGGAGTTCGCCAGTGATAACCACCTTAGAATATGTAGGGCTGCAAGCAGTTTCACAATCAGAAAAATAACGCTAGGTCTGATCAGATGTCACGTTGGTATCTGCTCTTTTACAACAGTGATAAAACTGTCATGTCAAATTACATGCTTCCCTTTTATCAACGCCGCCCTTTCGATAGTTCCACAGGAAGCCGGGCTTGATGTCTGTAATCGGCAAATAAAACGATCACGTAATCTGTTTAAAATGCCATTACAACAACGGTAGTCGTAACTCAGTACACCCATATCACAGGCTTACCATCCTCAACGTTTGTGAATCGGGTTAGTTCCGGTTTAGTGGGTTTGGGATCCCTGTGTTGTAATTCAACCCCTTGTTTGATAGTTGAATAGCATGAGTTTAATTTTGCCTCTGAAAAGCTTTCTTTTTCTAATCGATTCTTCGAAAGTTTGTTAGAAATAGAGATTAATAGTTTCTGAACACTTCTGACTAGTTTTTGGGGGGGTTTGAGGCGTATTCACTTAGTTTGAGGCCGTTGAGTTTTGAGCTGCGTTTCCACATACAGAAAAGTCTTTTCTGTATGTGGAAACGCAGCTCAAAACTCAACGGCCTAAATCTAAGTGAATACGCCTCAAACCCCCCAAGAAACTAGTCAGAAGTGTTCAGAAACTATTAATCTCTATTTCTAACAAACTTTCGAAGAATCGATTAGAAAAAGAAAGCTTTTCAGAGGCAAAATTAAACTCATGCTATTCAACTATCAAACAATTCAAGGGGTTGAATTACAACACAGGGATCCCAAACCCACTAAACCGGAACTAACCCGATTCACAAACGTTGAGGATGGTAAGCCTGTGCCCATATTCTAGACAACCTGTCCAGTCCATAATGTAACACCACCATGTATGTAACACATGTTGAAATTCAAATAACTAACGGCTAAATCTAACGCACACACTAGTAGTAGACAGTAGTAGTAGACCTTTTTCTTTCTTCTTACGGCGGCGTGTAACACTATTGCGTTACATACACGCTGGTGTTATATTATGGACCAGACAGATTGCCTGGAATATAGGTGTATTGAGTTACGAGATTACGTGATCGTTTTGTCTGCATTACGGACACTAAGCCGGGCTCCCTGTGGTAGTTCTTGTGAGTAACGAGTAACTACTACTAGACACTCATTCAAGTCCAGAAACGTACATTTTGTATACATGTATCATCTCTTCACCGCGTTCAGTTATCTCTCCACCGTGTTCCGTGATTGACTGTTGATAAATTTGTTAAGGACACAGAACTATACAGAGGGTATTACAGGCTGGCGCGAAGATATGAAGTTTATCTTCGAGTGAAATAGCTTTTGTGTAGACGTCGTAAGTCTCGTGGATTCCCTGTTAAGACCATTTTACTGACGCTACTAATTTGTCGGCCCGATTTGAAATCCATTGTTTTCGCGCTCCAATTCATTTGATTTCGTCAAAAATCGGCCCGACATACAAGAAACTTTATAGCTGGTTTCCGAACAAAGCGCAACAAATGCTACGTGTAAATCAGCCTTCTGTGAGCCTTGATTGCGTTACATTCAGTGACAGTACTGAAAGGTCAGTGCTACGGAACATCGGTTTGTTGACAAATGGTCTATGTATTCACAGAAGAAATGTAAACCAACCTCATATGTCACCTAGTGGTACAACTGATATTCCTACAAAAGTATGTATAACTAGCCATTTCTAATAGAAAGTGAAGTGCTGCGAGCAGAAAACAGCTGGTGTATCCACGTTAGCAGAACTGTTCCCCTAAAACTCACGAAAGTACACCGCTTTCTCTGATATATGAAATGTTTCTTGTCTATCTCTTGTGCGTTGTGTGACGAACACTGCTAGTTGACCTTCAATGTTGAACTACAAAACATAATTCTCCAGGATCAGTGTCGGGCACACACAGTTCAAAATATTTAGCACTTTGAGTAAAAGCAATTTTTCAAACAATCACAAACGGCTAGCGTTGGCAATGATTATAAAACTAACTGATTTTAAAACTGCTAGTTGTACGTTGCATCACGGTCAAAGATACCGCATTGTCTACTGTATTTGACGCTTTAGATTAAACGAATGATAAATACAATTCCATCACATACAAAGTATAAAATTTTCTTTCATAGGGTAACCAAATATATTGCAGAGATTCTCAGCGCGACCTCACTTCATACTTATTTTCTTGACTTGAATTGATTCGGCCCGTAGACGAGCTTCGATTCGAACAGTAATACGCAAAATGACCCGTAACAGAACATTGCCCTCTCGAAAAAATGTCACTTAGCATTTTCTGATTTTCATTTATACTTCGAGAAACATAAAACCTCTCGAATGGAATCGCACAGGAATCCCAATTCATCCCTGTGACGTCAAGGTTCGCCATGAACATACCACCGTACATAAAAATCGAGTTCGTGGATCAATATTAAGGTGACGTCATAAATCGCACAGGAATCCCACACCAAGAATAGTGTTGCTGCTCGCTTCGCTCCCAGCAAAAACATACTTCATCGTTGAATCAGGGTACTCCGGCAAGTGAATTAATTATTTGATGGTTTATTTCGGGGTTTTAACTAATTTACCCGCTGAGTGATCATATTACTTCTATATCATTTTTGGAACATTTTTGGTACCCACGACCTTACCCACGACCTTACCCACGACGCACGACTTGGGACCCACGACGCACGACGCACGACCATTAGTCAACTCAACTCAAAAATGAGTTTGACTATTCGTCGCGGGTCGCGGGTCGCGTGTTCGATGTCGCGGGTGCGGGTAGGATTGTCGCGGGTGCGAAATTCAAAAAAAAAAAAAGACAAAAAACTAAAAAAAGGGGAAAAATCGAAGTACAAAAAATACCCACAACAACAACAACAAAAAAACAGGATTCACGAAATTTAATATTTCCAAGTCATTCTGCACTGTAGTAACGCGATCTGCTTACTTATTCAGCCGTCAGACAAATAACAATGCTTCCTGCGGTCTGCAGCATCTAGGAAAACTGTTTTCAATCTGTCAATATTCATTTTGAGGGCTTCTTCTTGTGTTTGATGTTTATTGTGATGACTCCGTGTTGTTTGACCCTACAGTATCTCAATGCCGTGACAACTTAAAAACTGACCTAGACATTTGCTCGTGTGTCGAATAAACCCGGATTCATTCTTGTTATTCATTTTTAGCAAACATATCTTAATTCCATAGGTTTGTGACGGTCTGTGATCGGAACAACTAAAAATTCTTTGATATGTGTAATAAACAAAACTGTCATCAAAATTGTGAAACATTTGTTACGCTTTAGTACCCTGGGCTCCAGGGGTTTATTACTCGCTTTCCTCAGAGAGTTGGCGAGCGCCGAAGGCGCGAGAAGCGAAAATAAACGTTTCTCGTCGTGTGACTGTCCTATCAAGTAAATAAACGTCGGAACGTGACGATAAACCCCTGGAACCCAGGGTAACGCTTTAGATACTGTGCATGACAAAGTCAAATCAGCTACATTGTTAGTTGTACTGACATAACTGGTGCCCGAGGGACTGAGATATACTGAACCTTCAGGCATTTGAGCGATAAAAGCATAGAGAAAACATTCAAGTACTGTAGGGTCAAACAACACGGAGTCATCACATAAACATCAAACACAAGAAGAAGCCCTCAAAATGAATATTGACAGATTGACAACAGTTTTCCTAGATGCTGCAGACCGCAGGAAGCATTGTTATTTGTCTGACGGCTGAATAAGTAAGCGGATCGCGTTACTACAGTGCAGAATGACTTGGAAATGTTAAATTTCGTGAATCCTGTTTTTGTTGTTGTGTTGTTTTTGTACTTCGATTTTTTCCCTTTTTTTAGTTTTTTGTCTTTTCTTTTTTTTTTTTTTGAATTTCGCATCCGCGACAATCCTACCCGCACCCGCGACCAACCACCCGCACCCGCGACATCGAACACGCGACCCGCGACCCGCGACCCGCGACAATTAGTCAAACTCCACATTTTTGCGTTTTTCTCGGAAGTGAATTTACGTTCAATTAGCCGTGTATTTTGAGTTCCCGGTCAAAGGGATTTTAATGGATTCATCTGAAATTTGGCAGAGGTCGTCTTCGATAGTTGTTCTTTAAAGGTCTGTCTCCGATTTTCGATTTTTTGCTCCATTCCAAAGTTATCGTCTGTTTTGTATCGGATACAGCTATTTTGGCGGTGTTGTAACTTTAGGAACGTTTAACAGAACAACGGGGCAACTAATCAAAAATCTGAGACACACTTTTGACAAGTGATATCTCATGATCTCAGAAAGATAGTAAACATCGTTTTCGGATCAATATTGATTGACCGGGAACTCCGCGAAGACACCTCGGTGAAAATTTGAATAATTCGCTCTAACCTAAAAGGAAAAAAATATTTTACGATAAAAATAATAGAAATAGTTTCTACATTTATTCAGCTTTCTAAAAATGTATACTTTAATGGGTTTAGACTAAACGTTTTGGCGCAATATAGAGTTGAACGCACACCGGTCGCTAGGGGTACCCTGATACCTTAATTAGACTGCGTAATTAGCTGAATACATTGTGCTGCTAATATATAGCTAGGAAATGGTAACCGCACAAAATTTGACGGAGGCGGCGATGCATTAATTCTGTGTTTGATATATATAATGTTATATTTTGCAGGCTGCACCTTTTTGTTTTTCTTTTGGCGTCGCTACCAATAGAGGGTGTGTACCATACTTGCCCTGTTCCTTCGCGGAAGGCAACGTAGAGTGATACCCTGCTTCCAGGGGTTCAAAATTCAAGGAAAAAAAGTAGAAAGATCCCCTGGAACGAGTGATAGTTGTATTATCAAACGAAAAGCTACTTTCTAAGGATGACAAAAATGGATTTTTATTCAGTTTGATCTTTAATATATTTACACGGATATGTGTGATATCTATAATTCTCTGGTAATATTTTTGTGAATTAAAATTGTATTGTACATAAACGGATCTCCGTAAGTTCAGTTGTTTTTAGTCATCATCCTGGCTTAAAATATGTGCTCTCCATAGACGAGCAGTACAGTGAATTTCGAAAGTGCAAAACAAATTCTCCAGCCTTCGGGTGCTACTGGCCCTTTGCATAATGCTAGAAATCAACAAGCACATCTCACGCCTCGTTTTAACTCCGTGCGCTCACTGGCATGGTTAGGCGATTCTTTTGTTTTATTGAGCCCAAAGCGAAGAATGTATCTTAAAATATAATTAGTAGCATTTATCGGCAAGTAAATAAATAATACTACGTAGCCGGTTGGGGTGGGAATCGCTGCGTGACGACACAAACTACCGGGCTGCGTAGAAAAGTGATTTTTAACTCATGGATTGCAAATCCACGAGTTATCTGTAACTCGATGTCAATCTAATCCACGAGTTATATACGCCACATTAAACTCTGTTTTGCGTGACGTGGCAAGCTCTTATTTTCAGCTTTGAAATCTGACGTCGGTGTATCTCTGTATCTTTGTATCTCTGTATCTCGAAATGCAGGTATCATCACCTAAGCTCGCTTCTGAGGGTGGCATGGGTGGCGTACGCTGTTAACGGGAGGGGGGGGGGGGCGTCGTTCCTTTCACCACTGTGGTCTAGCGGTCTAGGGTTCGCTGGTTCGCGCCCCGCTGTGACCAGATGTGAATTGAGTTTGTTTGATGTGTTGTTCTCTCCCTTGCCACGAGGGTTTTTCTCCGGTTCTCCGGTTTTCCTCCCTCCTGTAAAATCAACATGTGAGTTGAGTGTTGTGTGGCTAAAATAGTAAATGTAGTGGTAGTGTGTGTGAGTGACAGCAGGCCCACATCAGCCGAATGGCTGCCAATTAGTCAAGCCTGCTTTAACAAATAAAGCATTTTTTTCTGCTTCCGTCGCTCGTGAAAACTTAGGGTTTAGTTTGCTTCGGGCTTTGAATGAGCTTTTCTCACCCCTTGCATGACATTATATATTTTAATCGAACCGAAACAAAAATATAATATTTGAAAAGAGCACACGTTCCAAAGTTACTGAAACTTGAAATTTTGTGGTAGTTTCGATGAATAGCGCCAAAGGTATGGGCGGCCGAAGTTGGTGCGTAGGGAACACGTTGCGAACTTTGCCGTGCTCTTTTGTTGTTGGATAAAAAAAATTCTGACAGCATTTTCTCTCCATTTTACATTTATCACCGTTACTTTTTTGACACAAAAAGACAGAAAGAAAAATGTGGGCCAGCCTGATCACGTGAAATTGGACCAGACCAGCCACGTGACAAATGTAGGTCCGTTCGTTGTACAGTTCAGTTCGTTGATTGGTTCGGTTGTCACGTGGTAAGAACACTTGATCGGGCGATCTTTCTTTTTAGCATTCGACCGCCGTTGTTTGGTGTTGGAGGAGTTGGTCTTTGAAGCAGCAAGATATTGCTGTGGATGCATCGATCGGACATGACGATTAACTTGATTTGAAATCTTTTAGAAAACAATAACACAGGAATTTGACGGTAAGCTGTGGTTTAAATGTGGATTCTAGCGAGTAAATTTCGCAATGGACTCAGAGTGGACCACCAACACACACTTTGTATCTGAATAGATGCCTTAGCGATTTACGTTCATTATTGATAGATAAGGATTTTACAGAATGGCTCATTTATATCAGCTTGTCACCCATGTATAATATTTTGTGCGTTAGACAATAATTTTTAGTTTTGATTTCCATTCTGCAAATTATAAGTATTTGCTGTTGATCCCTCTTGACAGGAGTTGATGGTGTTTATTTTATAAAAATCTATTAACGGAACACATTATTTGTCTTTGTAGCTATGTTACAATATTACTGCAACCTTAGAAAACTCATATCGACTTAGATATGTTAGTATATTTGGTTTCTTGCCAGCTGACAGGTCCTTTACTGCCTTGCTTAAACCAGCCAAGCGTATCTTGCCGCTACTATGATATGACGCTGCAAAAAATAGTTTATTTTTAGAAAACTGATTTTGTTTATCAGTATCTACATGTTCTGATATTTGTAACGCATAGATGTTGTAGCTTTTGTTCTACGTAATGGAATATTCTGAATCTCTAAAATAAATTTTGTGCTGTAAAAAATTAAATTACAAAAGATTTTTTGTAAAAAATCTAAACTTGTCAAATTATAGAAAAAAAATCGAGTAGCACGAGAACTTCTTGTTGTCTCTGTTATGCAATGTGCTTCTAACAACATAAGAATATAGTATTCTAAGAACATAGTATTCAATTTTTTGTTGCAGATAGAAATATAAATAGTTTTCATGACTTGCTTAATCAACCGATGAAGGTGGCATTTCAACTATTGTTATTGAAATATTTATTGTGCAACCGAGCCACGCCAACGGAACGGATTATTTTAAAATCCAAAAATGGTTCATTAATTTTAATTTCACTTTCTTGAGTTCAGTCTCCCTCGCAGCCGCTATCAGTGTTATCACACAATGCTTTCTCCCCAGGCCAAGTAGCTACTTAGGGGAGAAAGTGTTGCGTGACGACACTGGTAGTGGTTGCAAGGGAGGCTATCTTCAGTTAGGCTTTGACAGACAAGATGCTGTATGGAGTGTAATAAAACTGGTTGCCTGTATTGTGTGATGTTGCATCACCCCCATTCAAAAATGAGATTGACCATGCAAGAACAAAGATGGCCATATGACTTTACTTGGCATTTAGTATGGGGCTGTTCAGTCAGCTTATTTCAGCATAGGAGCTTACAAATTGTGTCCTTAAAACTGTGTTTCATGTGGTGCCTTACATGACGAGAAAACTGTTATCCTGTCCATCAGCAGTTCTAGTATGGCCTTTGGCCTTCTGTTATTCAAACAATAATATTTGACTGAGGCATAAATATAGAAAGTCAATAACATTTTCTAATAAGGTTCTATATTGCTCTGTGTTTCGAGACTTCTATCCGTACCGATCAAAACTAGCCACTCCTATTAGAAAGTGAAATCATGAGTTTTCCTACTTCAATGTTTCTAGAACCCTTTTTCTGTAATCCTTTTCTATTGGCCCCTAGCTTGTCTGACCTACTCGTTGACCTTTTAAAATTCTTTGGGTTATTGAAGTTATGATGTAATGTTATATTACTTAGCATAATATTATTGGTAATATACCAGTAAAATTATTAATTTTTTTCTTTTTCACTTATTAACTGAATTGACTGACATAATAACTACTTGCATAATTATTTTGTTTGATGTTTATTTGAACAAAATAATAAAGACACCCTGGATGTGCTTAGTCATCAAATAATTATGACTGCAATGCATTGCACAGCAAGAATAATATTGTTATTGTCTTTTAGTCATTAGAACTTGTTCAAGCATCAAAAAGGGACTAGTACAGTATGTCTCACTATAGCGATGTTGAAGAATATGAAGTTGTTGTCATAGGTAAAGTAAATTTGTTAATTTGCATTCATAATGTAGTACTAAAATGTAGATATTCAGTACAAGTTTTTTTAGTCCTTCACATCTGCAATAACCCACCAACAACCTACCCCTGCCATAAAATTTCTAGATCACTACTCATCATGATTATAACCTTGTTGGTTCATAAATTTTTATTGTTATTGTTTCAGGGAATGGACCAAATGGTTTGGCTTTGTCATATATGCTGGCTGGTAATTGGCCATACTATATGACACACCAACACCCTGATCCAATATTAGATCACAAACTGTGTGAAGAACCTGGAAAATCGTTGGTTGAACAGGTACACTGTAACTTTAAGGAATATTTATCTTACATGTATGTGAATAATAAATTAAAGCAATTTTATTAATATTTTTCAAGGATTTGGAATACTTGAGTGAGGGCCTTGAAGGGAGGTCTTTCAATCCAGTAGCTGTTCTGTTTGACCAACTACAAAGACCTAACACAGACCTTGGATATGAGCAGGGATCATGTCTCAAGTGGCTCAATAACCAGGACCACTCTGTGAACCATCTTGTTCTTGGCTATGGACCTCCAGGGGGGAGCTGGCACAACATGCAGGGGTCTCAACTGACATTGAGTCTGAACAACTGGTTGGAACTCCCTGGTTGGGAATTTCAGGATTGGTTGAGGGAGCATAGATGTGATACAGCACGTAAACCTTGTACTCTAGAGAAAAGTGATGTGGCAGGAGTTGGCAATACATACAATCGTGCAACGACAAGCCATGTGGCTGCATATTACAGGGACTATGTTGATAAAATGAGCTTGTCTAAGTATATGTGTAATAATTCCAAAGTATTGTCAGCAAAAAGAGGCAACCATGGATTGTGGGAAGTACAAGGGGTTAAGGGCAGCTACCCAAATGATTTAGAAAAATTTAAAGTATTTGCACACAATGTTGTCTTGGCAACTGGTAACAGCATTCCAAAAATTCTTGGTATTCCTGGTGAAAAGCAGGAATTTGTCTACCACCACATGGTTGATGTTGATGAAATGTTTGGTGACCCTGAAGATCCTGAAATCTCATCTGATCCATGTTTGATAGTTGGTGCAGGTCTTTCAGCTGGTGATGCTGTTCTTGGATTGTTATCAAGGGGAATTCCAGTGCTTCATTGCATTAGAAGAAGCATTAATGATCACAAAATCATTTACAATAACCTCACCCCTGCAGTCTATTCTGAGTATTGCAGTATTAAAGAAATGATGAAAGGCACACACCACAAAGCTCTTGATGGTTCCTATGAATGTCTACCCAAAACCCAACTTATTGAAATCTGCAAAAATAAAGTGTGTACTTTTAAAAAATCTGATGGAACATATTTCAAGAGAAAGGTATCCAATGTCTTTGTCCTGATTGGTTCCAGTCCAGAAATGTCATTTCTACATGGAGTTGATAAACTTGGCATTGACAGGGACCACCCAGTTGATAGTAAAACTAATCCTGTTGATATTAATCCCTTCACTTATGAATGTAACAGTGAGCAAGGACTGTATGCACTGGGTCCCCTTGTTGGGGACAACTTTGTTCGCTTTGGAATGGGTGGCAGCTTGGGTGTTGTAAATCATTTGTTCAGGATAGATCAGTAATGCACTCAAAAGCTGCTAGTTACTCTGTACACATACTTACATGTATAAATGGAACAATTTTTTTCATTTTTTATACAATTTATACATTAGAGCTGTAGTTTTTACATTTTTTGTTAATAATATGGCTGTAATGCTATAATCCTGTTGTCCGGCACAGCCAAAATTCAAATTATAATTATTTTACATCACTCTGTTCTTGCCCTACTCAATGCTTACTCATCAGCAAGAACAGCCTTTGTATATTATATCATATTATGCTATACGCATTTTATGAAGTGTTGAGTAATATTGACTGACCAACACCTTTCTGTAGTTCTTGACCACAGCTGAAATATATTTGGAATATACTGTACTTTTCATACCTGTCTTATTTATTGCACAAGGCAAAGTTGAATGTAATTAAGCCTTAAAACAACAACAATTTACAGATTTACAACTGCATGTAAACAAGTATCAAACTATCTACATAATATATGTATGTGGATACAAATATCAATAATAAAGGACATGTCACCATGCAGGTATTTTTGTATTTTTTGATACACTATAGCATATCTAATTCGTACATGATGCAATGATCTTTTTCAAAGGTCAAAATCTGCAACCTATATTACACTTATTTAAAAAAAATGTCACAGTTCAATTATCAAGCCAACTGACTGCTGGTAATGTATTCAAATATGAAAATCACTCACATTTTGTAATATTTTTATTAACGAGAAACAAGTCTGATTTGAATACATTCATTACTGTTATAAAACCAGCATTCATTTCTGCTTGGCGAGTTGCCCTGAACCATGACATTTTTTTCCGAAAATAAGTGTAATATTTTGAACCATCCTCTACTGAATGGCCACCTATATAGTAAATCATGTTTCCATTACATTTAGGGACTGTTCATTATTCGTGGAGAGGGGGGGATTATGATTGGGTGGGTGGTGTGTGGGGGCGCAAAAAAAGTTTAGCTGCTCTATATGGGGGGGGGGGGGGGGGGCAGGAAAAGTTTTATTCTACTGGGGGGGGGGGGGCTAAAACTATTATCCAAAGTTTTCATTAATTGTTTCAAAAAAGTTTTCACTAACAGTTTGTCCCAATCACCATCCCCCCTCCCCATAAATTAAATGAACAGTCCCTTAAGTCAAATTAATATTTGAACACTAGCTCACTAACCCCCCCCCCCCCCCCCCCACACACACACACACACACACACTTGAAGTAACACAGAGTGTTCTTACATTGCAATTTCTTTCATCAAGAGTTTCATTGCACTATATAGCTAAGGATTAAGATTTGATCCCCACATTTGTGAAACAAACTTAGTTTCTGTCAGTTAAGCTCTTTTACATTACAATTGTACATGTAGGTTATAAATTCACTGTTATCATTGTCTTCTAGTCAAGAGTGATTGAAATAGAGTCCATGCCAAAATCAGTATACATGAAATAAAACTTTTAAATTTTAAAATAGTTTGTTAAAATAGGTATTGTCTTTTTGCACTATTTATGTACAAACTAGTTGATATCACTGAAGCAGAACAGTGCAAATAACAATAGCAAGGTATCTAGCTAGTGGATCGGATGGTCTTTGTCTTTCTTTGTGTAGATTATGCCTGAGTGAATTCTTGTTAGTTGTACTGGATAACAAAATAGCTGATAACAAAATGCTATTATGCGCTAAATAGTAGTTTTTCTCATGGATACATTGCATGCACTCTTACACTAGTATTAGCTAAATAGTGCAAAATAGCACTACTAAACAAAATAATATCTAAAACAGGATTTTGTAGGATTTAGATTTTTTACTTTCTCTCTACCATGTGCTCAGGACTGTGTATAGTTGGGGGAGGGGCCTCCACATTTTGGATGTGTCTGCCCGAATGTATTATTATTTTATTCCCCCCCTCCCCCCCAAGTCTTGACTTGTCATGCATGCCTCAACAAAATTCATATTTATTACTTATCTGACAATCTAACAACCTCGCTGATCTTGTCGTGCCACAAATCTACATTTAGGCTATTATGTAATGCCATTATGCTCCCAGATGCTTCCATTGTAAATGGATCGGGTATGCTCCTCGGAAATTTTCAAAAATATCCTTAAAAGATACTGGAAGTCTTTTAAAAAGGGTGTGGCTGGACCCCCACCATATACCAGCGATAAGTTAATGAACATGAAATTGGATGGTTGACACACTTTTGTTGGGCAATTTTCTTCCATTTGAGAACAAGATAATAAGTAATGGGCTGTATTGATACGGAACTGTAAAAGATACCAGGAAATGCTAAAACACTAAACCTCAATTTTAACACCCTAAAAGATATCAAATCCCTGATTTTTACCCCTAAGAGATGCGACAAACACACCCGATCCTTTTACAACCAAATCGCTGATTTTTACCCCTAAGAGATGTGACAAACATACCCAATCCTTCTGCAATGGAGTCACGCCCCCCCCCCCCCCCCCAGGCTTTTGACTCCTAATAAAATTATTAAACAAACATTTTATCACTTCATAAAACGTCGGAGCAGAATATCATTTATTAGAACCAGTTATTCCACTTGTTAGACATTGACATTAATTTATTGAGCTTGGTTTTGCTAATGTGGAATTTTACAGGACAGAGCTTGCTTCCAAGCGTTAACACAACTACTTCAAACCTAGAAACTTGTACATGTAGATCACTTCTTGTTCTGCCACTAAGAATGTGGAAATACAATGCTACTACATCAGGGTCGTCAAAAAGGAGGCAGGAATAATGCTTCATGGCAAAACCTTTTCTTTCTTTTTTTCTTTTAATCGATCAGCTGCTGCAATTTTTTTGCTGTCCTGGCAACTTTCAGCTAGCTAAAACCTCAAAGTAGTGGGTGATTAATAATAGTCAATAGGGCTCGGCAATGACAACCATACTAATTAAAAGGAATGATGTGACCTTTAATTGGCAGCAATCAGAAAGTAGTAGTATGTGACACTTGGAAGCAACCCTGAAAACCTACATTTTGAAAACTCCAAAGAAAATATACATAGTATCACCACTAGAGTAGATTTCATTAATAGTGATTATATTCAACCTGTGAAAAAAGATGACTATTTTGTTGCATACTGGTTGGTAAAGAACATTTAGAATTTAAAGGGTTTAGAATCTACTACTATTACAACTTAACTGTATAGTTTGCTAATGTTTTCATGGATTATTAAAATATAACTTACTACAGTGTACTCTGTCTGTGGAAAATGGCAAAGTATGCTTTACACTGTATCTTACAGGGCTCCTTTATTCAAAAGACAATTAGTACTAATCCAGGATCAAGTCTTAAGAAAACCTTAAACCTCTGATTTCAACCCAGGATTAACTATAATCATCCTTTGAACAACCAGCCTCAGAGTTCTGATTAGTTCGGAACCATGACAGTTCTACAAATGAATAAAATCTGTTCTTTAGTGACACACTGGAGTAAAAGTAATATTAAAGACTTCAAACGATTCTTTACATACTAGCAGCTTAGATTTAACTCTACCTTTTCTTTTTAACCAGTCAAAACAATTGACATAATAGAAATGATCTCAAATCCTATTGTTTCCTTTCATTCTTTATCAACTATTTATTACTAAATATTTTTCACAGGTTACTGCTTTTTTTTATATGCTGGCAAACTCTGACATTCATATGTTAACTGTCAATTGGGATTTTTTGCTTCTGTCGATCAAAACTCTGAACATTAGATTTTTTTTTTTTGAAAATTAAGTTTTATGGGCAGTCCACAGGAAAAAAATTATTATAAATTCCAAACTTGGAGTTTTTTTGGGTCTAAACTGAGAATCTGTTCTATTTTACTTGGGAAATCTGTAATACCCAAACTTGTGAAAATAGATTCCCAGGGATTCCCTGGTTAGACCCAGGGAAGCCCCAGGTTTGACCCAAGCTGGGAATGAGCTTTTATCAGGTATTTTTAAATTCGTAAAACAGAAAAAGAATTACCATAGCTGGAAAGAGCATGTTAAAATTAGCAAGACAGTGAAATTTGAAGGAATTAAATTCAAAATTCGCGAGAATATCAATTTTGGAAAAGTGTGAATTTGTAAGAAAACCTTTGCTGGTAGGCATCTCTTGCCTACCAGCGAATGTTTTCATACAAAATTTCGATTTTTGAAAATGCATATCTTTGTGAGTTTGAAAGTTACTTCACTCAATCTTCACAGTTTTACTAATTTTGACATGCTCTTTCCAGCTATGGTAATTATATTTCTGTACTGTGACTTTTGGAATTACATGATAAAAGCTCATTGGCAGTTTTTTTCCTGTGGTCTTGGAAGCTCTTTGGCAATGTCTGGAGTTTTGATTGACAGAAACAAAAAAGCCAACTGCCAGTTGGCATTTGAACGTCAGCAGAATATCAAAATGTGCAGTAAGTAAAATCACTGTACACATCTATACTTTTTCACAATGTCCAATCCATACTACACATATATAATATGGATTTTAACAAAATTTGTTAATTAATTTACTATGGACAGCCGTGGTATGTACTCTTATTTACCACAATATTACGCCAACAGCATGGTTACCATGGCTGTCCAATGTAAATTTGTTAAATGTCCGATTATTAGCTGATGTTACAATTACCAAATTTACATGCAAATGATTGTACAGCATATACATATATTATTGTGCCTGCACTATATGATTCTTGTAACCTTCAGCTTTTTTTACTGGTCAAAATATAGTTAAATTATTCCATTGCTTAATCAAAAAGATGAACATCAAAACATGAAATATGGATGTCACATCAATGAATGTGCCATTTTAATGTTCATCTTTTTGATTGAAGATGTTTCATGGAAATCTTAAATTAGAAATTTCACAAGTTTATTCAATTCCATACTAAGATTTTACTGTCAGAAAAATAAGATTATATTTCATGTGGAAAATGCTTCTTGTCTTTATAGTTAACCCCAAATTAATCCAGCCACAATATAGTGCTTCCCTGTATTATTTTACAGCCACATACACATACTCATGTAACATAATATACAAACAAACAAAAACAATGTCCTTGACCCAGCCATTTTAATGCACCATTCCATCCACTAAAGCTGTCTACATATAATGTCCCAGCCTGGGGCATTATCAGCCTGAATTTCCTTGTAATCCACACCAAACAAGGCAGATAGTTTTTATGGCCTGACAACAGCACGTTGTGTTGATCAAATAAAGATAAAGTGATGTTTTATTGCTGTTTGTTCTTTAGCTGTGCTCTCTTTCCTGTAATAGCCTGGAAACCTGACTTGATGCTTGCTACAGAGCAGCGAGAGCCACATGTCTCACATTGCAAGAAAAACAGTCTAGTTTCTTTCTGGAGGATGGTATCAGGTGACCGACATGTGTGACATGTCACATATTCCTCTGCAAAAGAACAATTTTCACATTTTATTGGTCAGTATTTTACAACAGAGATGCATTAATAGCAAAGGTGTTAGTGCAAGATATTACGCCTCCCTATCCTTGAGGACCCAGTGTGACTAGGGGAAGGGAGAATGAAGGGGAAAAAGATGCCCTTAGCATATTGTAAACCATTTCCAAAAGCCAAACTAATCCTAGCTCTAACTGGCCTCACCTATCATTGCAACCATTCTAAATAATGCAAAGCTGTCATGCTTATAGTTTGTACTACATGTACTACACTATTCAAAGGACAGGCATGCAAAATGAAGAAGTAGTCTCTTGTGTTTTGAAAGCATTTCCCAGCATCAAAGATTTTAGAAAAACAAGATGTATATTGTACCTTCAGGATCCTGTAGACAGGATCTTGTTGATAACAACTGTCATGATCTTGCGATAATTGAGCTGAGTCAGATATCTTTGTTGAATGAGCTTGTTTTCTTTAGACGTCTTTATTTGGATTATTTAGTTGTGGTGTTTGGAAATTGTTTTGGGTGGTCAAATGCCTAGGTGTCCTTTCCACTTTTGAACCTCCCTCCCCCACTCCCCCCACCCTCTTTCACCCTAGGTCCCTGGGAATGTTACATCAGGGTTTCCTATTCTACCAGCAACCAGCAATTTTTGCCACCTGTGAATAGTTCCTCTGTCTCAAACTGAAAGAATCCTTGCCATCAAGAATTTTTGGTGTTTGAAATAAATGTTACAGTCATCTGTGATTGTCTCTGCCTGGTACAGTTTTATCGACTTCTATTTCATTTGAAAAGGAAAAACCTGTAAAATCTCCAGTAACGACCAAAAAAATTTTTTTTTCTATATCCAGCTGGTAGTGAAGAAACAAGTGCAATGTCACATCCATATTCTGATACAATCCTGTCCTCAAAGGGCAATAACTACATTTCTTAGGTTTCGCTATTGAATGCATACTTACTAATATATCGTCTTAGCACAGTTTCAATTTGTTTTTGTTGGAATCGACCCTTGATTATCAATTGATTGTTACCATCACATGATCCACTGCAAAATAATACACAGTTTACTAAATTTTAGGAATGTGAAGTATAGGTTAAGGTGTCCTCTCAAAATATATTATTATAAGTAATACCATGACCCTGAGGGATATTAGTGATTAAGTGTCCCCGAAGCCGAGGGAGGTTTAGTGGTGAGGGACTTTTACTAAACCTCCCGAGGCTGAGGGGACATTTAATCACTAATATCCTGAAGAAGTCATGTGATCACCGAGGAAATAAACGAAAATATACTTCGCTGTTTGTTCATCCAAAACTTGAAAATATTATACAATCCTTTTACCAATTGTGCGTAACCCTGTTCTCTGGGGACTTTCGAAAATAGATTTCTTTGTTATATACTTACAATGAACAAGTATTTATAGGTTGTTAATCAATTCAAAAGCTAAATTGTTTTTCATAATGCTTTCTTTGCTTCGTTATGCCCATGCGCAAAATAGAATGCATAGATCCCACACGCGTAAGAGTGTGCAGTGGTAAGAGGTATCGGTGCGTTAAAAAGTTATAGAGTTTCAGGACAGCGTGCAAAGTTGTCCCGATCGTCCCGATGATTGATATATGAGGGACTGTACCTCATGAATAACATGAGGGACGATTAGTTCTAATCGTCCCTCATTAATTATGGATGAGGGACGATTAGTTCTAATCATCCCTCATTCATAATTAATGAGGGAATATTAGAACTAATTTTCCCTCTTTCTATTCATGAGGGAGGGATGTTAGCGATTAAACATCCCTCCAAAAACAATAGATCCCGAGGTGATCATGGTATTATTATTATTATTAAATAAATATATATTATTATTATAAGTAATAGCATGGCTATGAGGTTGATTAGTAATTAAATGTCCCCGAAGCCGAGGGAGGTTTAGTGGAAGTCCCGAGGCCGTAGGCCGAGGGACTTTTACTAAACCTCCCGAGGCTGAGGGGACATTTAATCACTAATCAACCGAAATAGCCATGCTATTACTTTGTAATAGTATGGTTGCCGAGGAAGTATATGGGAAAACTAGAATGATTTGGACCATGTAACAAGTTACAAACGAATAAATTAAAAGTGCTGTTATTACTCTAGGGAACTCTATTTAGACACTATCACTCAACCAGAACAGTACAAAACTAGTGCAAGAAAGACCAAACACAAAGAAAACAATGCCTCATTACAACTGCACTTGTCTGACTAGTTATTTATATTCACCAAATAGATCTAATATTTTATGCTTTTACTAAACCTCCCGAGGCTGAGGGGACATTTAATCACTAATCAACCGAAATAGCCATGCTATTACTTTGTAATAGTATGGTTGCCGAGGAAGTATATGGGAAAACTAGAATGATTTGGACCATGTAACAAGTTACAAACGAATAAATTAAAAGTGCTGTTATTACTCTAGGGAACTCTATTTAGACACTATCACTCAACCAGAACAGTACAAAACTAGTGCAAGAAAGACCAAACACAAAGAAAACAATGCCTCATTACAACTGCACTTGTCTGACTAGTTATTTATATTCACCAAATAGATCTAATATTTTATGCTTTTAGTGTTTGCACTCTACTGCATTTTAGTATAAAAAGAGAGTTTTGAGTAACGTATTCGCAGCACAAGTATGGCAGAGCAGCTATTATTTAAATAAAAAAAGTTGTGTGATAACATTGTCGTGCCACGCATGCGCAAGATTATTTCAGTCCATTCCAAATGTGACAAGCATGCTCAATAGTATTGTAATCCATCCCACATGGTTTAGACTACACTGAAAGGTGACTTGAAGCTAATTTGCATAATTCAAGTACTGCTAGCTGCGGATGTGTCCTCAAGAAATTTCTCAGGGACGTATCCATAGCTGGACCTCTTGCATAAACATGAGGTACGATTAGTTACCAATCGTACCTCATGTTTTATGCATTAGGTACGATTAGTTACTAATCGTACCTCATGCTTATGCATGAGGTTCGATTAGTAGCAGTGAGGGGGCATTTAGCCATTAAATGCTCCTCTCGGAACAATAGAATCCGAGGCAGTCATGCTATTATTATAGACAAATACTCTACCTTGTTCCTAATTCAGCAAGTAAAAAGGCTAATAAATGTTTTGGTTGACGATGTAATCTGCAAAACAAATTTGTCCAAAGTTTTAAATAAAGGTTCAAATGCTAGGGCGAGGGTTTGCATTGAAATTCAAGACCAAGGGCCGCAGGCCCGAGGTCTTGAATTTCAATGCAAACCCGAGCCCGTGCGTTTGAAGTGGTTTAAAAACTAACCAAACCCTATTTTTATTGTTTCAATGCAAAAATTCTGGAAATAAGAACTCAAATCATCGGATTTGAGTTATAGTATCAAATCCAAGTTATATCGAGTGATTTATATTTGCATTAAATTAACGTCGAACAATAGCTAAAATACAATACAATACAATACAATACGTTAATTAGTAATTCCCAGAGGGGATTTTGAATACTAATTTACAAAATGTGTGTTGAGATAAAGCTTCTTAAAATTCCATCATGGTCAACGATTTACCGGATAGCATAGTGGTAAGTGAATGGACTAAGATTCAACGGGTTGAGGGTTCGAGGCTCGGTAGGGTCGATGCGTAAGATATCATTTGCGATTTTTTTAAGATCAGAATAGTCAATTCCTTAAATTTTAAGACTTTCTGACTTCTAGTGTGTGTCTAAAATCTCAAATGCAGTGCATTGAAGGTAAAACTTCTCAAATGTGTGTAATATGTGTATGGCATGACTAGTAACTTGGTAAAAAACCTGATGCAGGTCTTGAATTCAAAATTCAAAACCTGTCCCGGGTCTTCCCCCGAAATTCAAAACCTACATTAAACAATGGAAATAGGGTGTGGTTAGTTTTTAATGAATGAACAAGAATATGGAGAAAAAATTACTCATTGTTAGTATTTCAAATTCATAGGTAAGTACATTTAACTGTAACTGCCATTTTCCAGCTGATCAACTCTGGTTTAAATTGAAAATGGAAGCCTTTAGTAAGTGAAGGTTGAGTACTTACATTTTACAGATATCAGTAAAGTTAGCGAAGGAAGTCTTTTTGGAGCCTATTCTAAGAACTTGAGGTGGTTTCATGACAAACTTTCTCTTCTCTCCAGCAACCATGTCTGGGTTCTTTGCCCTCATGATATCAAACACTCTCTCTAAAAGCTGAAACAACCACCAAAACTAATTACAATGTAGTCAAAACACAAAGCAATGTAGGATTTTAAAAAAATTGTAAAAGCCGGCAACCCAAGGTCTACCGGCTGTAAATAGACAATACTATTGTCTAACAATGTTTGACTTGGTCATATTATTATTGCTTGTAAAAGCCCAGACACGTTGCAACTTTTCTTGCAACTCAGGTATTCTCAGATCAGGATGGCAAAACTCACTTGTATCATGTCACGGGCTTATAGAGCAGTTTTCATATGAGTGAGAAATGGACCAAGCCGTGCCGTGCCGTACTGGCAGAGTATGCAAATAATATGCAAATGTATCACTCACAAACTGTTGTGTCACTCCTAAATACTGTTTTCAGTTACTATAAAGTTTGAATATAAAATACGTTACATACAAATGTAGTGTGAGATCTTCAACTTTAATTTTTAGTGGTTTTTCAAAAACTTTGGCCTCCCTGATCTGAGAATACCAAAAGGTTTTTCTGCAACATTGCACAAATCAAAGAGTTACACTGTGTGTCTAACCCTGCAACATTTGTACTTAAAAGTTGCAGGTTTAGAATTGTATTTTTGTATTTTTTTTAAATGATTGTTATATAATTATCCTTATAAATGATACTTTGTTATATTTTGTAATCTTTGATATTTTGTAAAATCTATAATAACCTACATGTATCTACCCTGATGGTATACTAATAAAGATGATGATGATGAATTGTATTTTACTTCTGTAACATTGCATACAATATTGTAGGGGTGCACACACAGTGTTATGTGCAAATGTTTTATGCTCAATGATACAGAAAAAGTCACATCATGTATCCAAAACCTTGCAAAATTTTGTGCATGCATGTAGTCTTCAGAAATAGGCCTTTTCCCAAGACCCTTTAGTGTCCCAACCATAAGTGATGCACAGGTAATCCCTACTAACCTCATCATATGTGTAATCTCTGTCTTCTGCTGTAATGATGTCATCTGCTTCATTATTTTCTCCTTCATCTTCACCTGACTCAGCTCCATTTTCAACTGACTTTTCAGGGACAACATCCATGTCAATGATCTGAAGAAGAAAAAGAGAGTCAAAATGTAAAAACCATGCCATTGTAATTTTTTTCCAATTTGGAACATTTAACGCTTATTGACTGGGACCGAGGGAAACAGTATGTTTTGTGGTCCCGAGACCGCCAATGTTTCCCGAGGCGGAGCCGAGGGAAACGTTGGTGGTTGAGGGACCACAAAACATACTGCTTTCCCAGTCAATAAGCGTTTTGTTATATACCAGCTGTCAAAGAACAAAATAAAAAGCAAAACGTCGCTGCCTACAGTTAAAGTCTTTCATCAAAATTCACACAAAACTGACCTTTTTTCACACATAGTTTTTCGGAGAATTGTTGGTAACATTCCTGGTTGGTTATCATCTTTTTCTCGGAATAAATGTTGCCTCATGCATGTCCGAATGAATGAATTTGTAAACGTGCGCTGCCAA
Organism: Telmatactis stephensoni; assembly: GCA_029948255.1. Classification (NCBI taxonomy): domain Eukaryota; kingdom Metazoa; phylum Cnidaria; class Anthozoa; order Actiniaria; family Isophelliidae; genus Telmatactis; species Telmatactis stephensoni. Next base: position 643,708 of record JALIZF010001770.1, read on the forward strand.
AAACGTGCCTTCAAAGCTGAATCAACTTTCGGTTTTGTTATTACCGGTCAATAAAACACACTGTTGCCCTCTGAGAGATGTTGCTGGGGAAACAGCAAAATTTGTTGACATTCACTTGATGCGCTCTTGCCCAATCAGAGCACGGAAAAAATTGACTTTGACAGTTGGTATATAACAAAATGAAATATTTACTGTTGCTAAATTTTTAATCAAATTAGTTCACTTTTAAGGTAATATCCCACTCGTGATTTACTGTCAAACCTGTAATGGATTACAGCACTGGTATCTGCTTTGTATGTATAGGCTTGTCTGGTTGGGTTGTTATTTACAATATTAACTCAAGGGATGATACAGTACATTCACACCTATACACTAGAGTAGATTTCGTATGACTGTGAAAACGGCACCGCACGGTCATGGCACAGTTACGGCAGGAATTTCGAATGTTTTTATAGACAACACGGCACTGACACGGTCACGGCACGGCGTGGTCTGTTTCACACTCATATGAAATCTGCTCTATAGCATCTGCTATTAGCCTCATCCATCATAATGTTTATGGGACTTGGCAGTGATTTCCAACTTTTTCAGATTTGTACCTTTCTCTTTTTCTTCTTTTTCTTCATAGGAAGACTTAAGTCAAGTTCATCTACAGCTTGACTATCATCACCTTCTCCCTCCTTATCTCCCTTATCACCAGCCTCTCCTGTACTTTCCTGATAAACCAACATAATACAGCTCAATAAATTCATTATGATACAATAACTTGAGATTATTTTTGCTTTAAAAATTTTGAAACCAGTTTGGTTTTTACATTCCATTGTCTGTCTGATAATCATGGCTTTAAATACATCAAAATCAGCTTAACTGTTTTTTAAACAAAAATTATTTCAAAACCATGATTACATGCTCAAAAGCTACACGTACTAGTGTGGGCCATGTTTTAAAACTGTTGGCTACAGTATTTACATGTACAGTAACTATTTTCAGCCAACTCTGTTCAGTCCAAAACATTCCTTTTATAATCCTTCATATTCTGTTATATTGCATTTCTCTTCTATATTGAATTGGGGAATTGCTGTAATGCAAGGGGATTATTGGTTGGTTTATTCAAATATAAATAGGCATTATAATTATCCAAATAACAGACTGCATCTCCAATCCAGACAAAAAATACAGAAGAATAAAGCAATGTTTAAACTAGTTTTCATAAGAAATGTGTGTCAAACTATGCTGGTTTTTAGAAATCCTAGTGCTGTTGACCAATGACCAAAGCTTTGTAGTGAGTCAAAAAAATTGTCAAATGCACACCTGGTCCAAGGGCTTAATTTCACATCAAATTCCCCACTGTATGGGAAAACCCCTCAGTCAAATGCCTGGGGTGGTACTGGGAGGGGTATGGGCAGTTTTGGAATTGATTGATCCATAAATACAGACATAAAAAGACATATATAATTCAGTGTCAACACATTATGTGATACTGTGTCTTTGATAACATACCGAAAGTGCAGAGTCTAACCCATCCATGTCAAATACTTTCTTTTTCTTTTTCTTCTTTTTCTTGAGATCTGAGAAATCATCAAGATCTAGGGAGATTTCTAAAGGAGGAGAAGATTACAGTGATATATCAATATCAACAATGTTATTCATTGGCATGCGTGTACTGTATCATCTCTTCAGCAAAAGTCATTGCATCACAACTGTATTTGTACTAGCTTTAGTTATATTTATGCTTTTCTCATCTATCAATCATTCTTGGGAGCTGTACACATGTAAATTTGTGCACATCATTGGCTGACCTGAATAAGATCTGCCTCCAATAATGAATGACCAAGCACAAAACATTACAGTCTAACCAAAGATAGCAAAAATATGGGTCAGAATACAACAATTTTGCACACAACTATAGAATACCCTACAAATTCTATTCATGATGTTCATCCCATTGTGTTCTATTGTGTTTCTGCATCGTTTTCAAAAAGTTCAACTACATGAATATTATTTGCATGGTATTCTATAGTTATTTCCAATTTTGACTGTAAAAAATTAATATTGAAAGTGAAATTGAAAGTATTTGCACTATAAATATACTTCAACAATCGTTATCTAAGTAATGTCATTGTGATCCTGCTAAAGGACATATCATTTTAATGATAAAGATAAATAAGAATACAATTGAAACTAAACAATTCCACAAATGAAACGGTGCAGCAATGTTCATACACACTGTCATACCATTCCAACAAGTACAGTAGGTACATGTAAGTCGATTCGCGCGTTAGTGTATACGATTGCGTATAAAAAGTCAAGTTAAGACATATGCTTATTTGAATAATCTACCACATGGTTCAAAAAGCTACACGTAGAAGATAGATCAAGGATCAACTAGCACACACACAAAGGCACCCAGGATAGCACTTTCATTCACATCGTCCTAAAGTGCTTTACCAGTACAGAAGAATATTGCCACCACCGTGTTCAAACTTCAGACTTTTTACCTTTTTCTGGAATTTCTTCAGCATCTTTTGTTTTTGGAACTTCTTCTTTCTCTTGAGTAACAGACTCGCCTTCTAATCCATCTAAATCTAAGGGAATCTTCTTCTTCTTCTTTTTCTTTTTCATAGTAGGATCAAACATCTAATTGAAGAGAGAAGGAAGATGTTTCTAAAACCTAAACTTTCAACAGGGTAATTGGAAGCAGATTTCTAGCGGTTCATCGGCAATAAATACTTAGAAAACTTAAAGATAAGATGTATTGATCATTACCATTTCATCCTCTGCCATTATGATACTTTGAAATGCTCCAGATGTCTTGAAATTCTGAATTATTTGAAGTCTTTTTCTTCACAATTTAAAACTTTTTGCACATGCGACACTCAGGGTTGCATCAGCCACAATCACGCATGCGCACTTTGCTAGTTTCCAGTCCTTATTATGACGATAACACAGGGATTCCAAATATTGTCCGTTAGGTGTCATTTGTATCGATTCCCTTCCTTAATATTTTGGGATTAATGTTCGTTACCTTTTCTGATTATTGTAACTCTGTTTATTCCTCATTTTACTTAATGCATTCGTCTACTTATTCAGGGACGTACACAGCACAGGGCACAGGGGCAAACGAGCTGGGGACATTCGGCCAGTTCCCGGGGTGACTAGCCCAAAGGAAACGCATACCCTGCTCTCTGCCTATTTTTCCTACAAAGGAATTTGGGTTAGATACGGCCATGTTAGTTTTGTTAATTTATAGTTTAACTTTTATGCTCTTTTTGATGATTACTGCTCGGAAAAAGTGAAAACTTCACTTGTTGAAACTGGTTGCAGACTGAGAGTATTGTTAGTATATGGCAGCCACTATGACGCGAGAAATTGAGAAATTATTACATTTAGAGTGCAAACCCTGCAAAAGTTGTATGTCTTCGAACGCGGTTCGGTACGCAGAGAGGGGGAGTGGGAATTAGTTTGTGTTCGTTAGTATTTGTTTGTGATGTCATAGCGCGTGAACTTCTCGTTAGCGCGCGCACTTTTTAATCAGCAACAAGCAAAATGACCAACGATGAAGATGACATGGATTTCAAATTGGACGACACCTTTACATTTTACGACGATAAATATTCTAAAGTAATGTTGGAGCGAATTAACGAACTTAGGCAACACGGAGCTATGTGCGATGTCGTTCTTAAAGTTGAGGATGCTCAGTTTTTGGCACATAGAAATATTCTTTCTGCCAGCTCAGATTACTTCTTAGCAATGTTTAATGGGAACATGAAGGAAAGCAATCAAGAAATTATCACAATCACTGGGGTTGCTGGAGAGAGTATGAAATCCATTCTAAATTTCATATACACCGGAGAAATTGTGCTCGATTGGAATAATGTAGAATTGATATTGCAAGGCGCAAATTTAATGCTTGTGCAATCCGTCAAAGACGCATGCTGTCGCTTTCTAGAAAGTCGTCTTAATGTTTCAAACTGCTTGGGAATTCAGACTTTTGCTGAGACTTATGCTTGTCATGACTTATGGCATATTGCGAGCAATTACATTCACATGAATTTCATTCATGTATCGGAAACTGAAGAATTTTTGCACATGTCTGTAAAAAACCTCAGCTGTCTGCTGTCAAGTGATGATATTTCAATCGAAAGTGAGGAAAAAGTATTTGAGTCTTTGATTCGCTGGATTTACACCGACCTTCCAAACAGGAAAGAAAATTTTCCCGACCTTCTCGAGCTTATTCGATTACCCCTGGTTTCGCCCTATTACTTGGTGGACGTTGTAGAAAAGGAAGATCTCATGAATGAAAGTCCAAGATGCAGAGAACTTCTTCTCGAGGCGCAGCATTTCCACATGCTTCCAGACAGACGCTCTGCTCTCGGCAACGCAAGGACGAAACCACGGAATTATGAACGATTCCATGAAATGTTGATAGCGATTGGAGGCAACGGAGATTTTACCAACTTTACGACAGGTATATATTTTATGCGTTTTTAAATAAAATACAGACTCCATATGAACTCCCAGAACGCTGCCTGTTTTCCTAGTTAAAATCCTGACGAAAAACATCGTTTATTAATAATAATAAACTAATAATAAACTTTATCATGCACAGAATTTCGAAAGCTGTCACTTATTCACATGAAAGCTGTGCGTTTAACTAAATTAAAAACTAAGCTCCTCCCCCCACTAATTTATAGATGTGTTTAGTAAAAATATAATGTAGTAAAGCTAAGAATATATATATGTATATATATATATCTATTTTTTTACCGGCGAAACGGACGTCTGAAATAAAACCTAACAAAATTAATGCCTTAAGAAGTCCTGTCTGCAAAGCAAAGCAAACCAAATATTATTCAAGGCATGGCAACAAATATGTTATCATATATATCTATATCTATATATTTATATCTATATAAATAATCGAATAAATAGCAGAACCAATTTAATTTTATTTGCGTCTTATTTAGTAGCATCTTAGATAAAATTCGTCCCATCAGTTTGCTCGAATTCATGCATTTTATAGCACTATAATAAATTATTATGTTTATTATGCCTGTTTTAGACATAGGATAACTAAGAGATTGCCGTTAATATCCTGTCGTTTGTTCAATACGACGGCTGAAACAACTAAATGGTAATCAATCTGTTCTTGCTTTCAAATGCTCATATGCAAGCAACTGACGACGCATTTTCCAAAGCTCACATACAAGATAACAGCGCGTATATTTAAGTGCGATTTGTCTTTTAGCTTTTGCATTTAATGTCATCACAAGCCAGTGGAGCGAGCTCCCCAAGCTACCCAAAGACAGGGGTTACCATGGCGTAGCAAGTTTGGGTGGTCAACTGTATATCACTGGAGGGTACTCCACAGTCAACTCAGAGACTTTAGATACAGGTAAAAAATGACTATAGATGCAGGTACAAAATCTATTTATGTCAGGTACAAGGGAAGAGAAAGATTGGATGGTTGACCCGGGATTGCTTGGGAGATGTGCCCTTCATCAGGCCGGGTACATTTTGCATCTTTGACTCTGGAACACGCGGTAATGTACGATATAAAAATCAATGCTTTTCTGTAGAAAGGGGTTACAGTGTCGAAAATTTAGGGTTGTTAATTGCCTGATCCAGGGTCTAAGATAATCAGCGGCATACCCTCATAGCAAATTCAAGAGGGGCACACCCTTCGTCCTTTAGTTCAGTAAGGCTTTGATGAAAAATTACGCGACGAAGAATCTGACCCTGCCTTCGCGCAAACGTTACATGCAAAACTTACATTGCGAAAGTGTTTTACTGACAGCTAGGCAAGTATTGTTTCCATCGTTATGGAAAAAGAAACTTAAACATGGAGTTGGTAAAAGTGGGCTTGAGGTCCTGTGCTAGCTATGGAAAAAGAGCATAGCTTCACTCATGCCATGTACAATGTCTCTTTTTTAGGGTTCACCAGTATATGTTGTCAAGGATCCTTTTTTTATAAATGTGTCATGAATTTTAGCCAAACAATTCGTTTGTTGCGTTAAGATTCACATAGTGTAACATGGCACGTGAATACGGTTTTTAGCGCAACATTGCTGCAGCAACACGTTGCACGTTCTTGAACGATATTCAAAAACTCGCAACCGTTGTTGCAATCATTGTTGTGCAGCTCTCGACTACGTCAACATATTGTCCAGAGTAACATTGTCTTAAGAATGATTTATTTACAATCTATTTTAGTTCTACGTTACGATGTTCGAGAAAAGCAGTGGCATAGCGTGCCATCAATGAACTCGCGGCGAAGCAAACATGGGATGGTAGAAGTAGACGGAAACATCTACGTAGTTGGAGGATTTGATGGAACATCAACCGTTAATACCATGGAAAGCTTTAATGTACAGACCAACAGGTATAGCACTATTTCACTCTTCTCTCTCGGCTCTGCGTCCCTTCTAAGTACATAAAGAACGGATGTATGTAACCGACTGTGGAAGTACATGTACTGTGGAGAACTTCTAGATCTCATTATGAACACCTCTATAATACGAACTTCATTTCTTTGAAATTTGAAATATTTGAAATATTTTTTAAAAATCCCAACTGACAAGGAGGCGAATCAGTTGGCTATATTACAAGCATGGCCGAGAAACTGAATTTGAACTAACTGAATTTGTTCCGATTTCGATTAGTTCAAATTCAGTTTCTCGGCCATGCTTGTAATATAGCCAACTGATTCGCCTCCTTGTCAGTTGGGATTTTTAAAAAATACTTTATGTTTACCGATTATCAGTGTGTATTTATTTCAGGATTTGAGGACCAGGTTGGAAAAAATCCTTGCTTTACCTGTTATATCCTCGTTAAAAACAAAGAGTCTTTTTTTTTTTTTTTTTTAAAGGATCCGGTAACAGTAAGGGTAGATAGCGCTACCCGTTAGATTCGTATCCAGTTAATAACATATACAATATATCCAATAAAGCTATTAACTGGATAAGAATTAGTCCAGACCAGGCCTTTTTATAGAGTCGTTTTCGTATGAGTGGGAACACTGTACGGTTACGATACGATACGGTTACAGCATGAATTTCGAATGTTTTTAGAGTCGTTTTCGTATGAGTGGGAAACTTACCGCGCCGTACCGTGACCGTGTCAGTGCCGTAATGTCTATAAAAACATTCGAAATTCATGCCGTAACCGTATCGTATCGTAACCGTACAGTGTTCCCACTCATACGAAAACGATTCTATAGACATTACGGCACTGACACGGTCACGGTACGGCGCGGTAAGTTTCCCACTCATACGAAAACGACTCTAACCCGCTCCGCTTCGGTAGACTTCGGTAGAGACTCTGTTTTACCGAAGCGGAGTGTGGTAAAAAGAAGCCTGGGTCTGGACTAGATAAGAATCAGTCGATCCTACGGATATAGCGCTATACACATACACTTATTTCGAAAAACGTTGTCGCGGTTCATAGCAACAAGCGTCAAGGCAAGCTAAGGCAAGACAGAAATGAATGCTGATTTTATGCTGGTGTATTCAATACAGATTTGTTTCCAACTAATTACAAAATGTGAGGATTTTCACTGGCACTCAATTCTGTTGAAAACGAGTCTGATTTAAATACATTACCAGCACCAATCCAGCATTCATTTCGGTCTTGGCTTGACGTAGGCTTGTCGATTTAAACTGCGACGTTTTTTTAAAATAAATGTAAGTTTTCGTAAAATATTATTTAATTTGCCTTTGTTCGGGCGGTAAAAACGCAAACTTCGGGGAAAAATACTGATAAATTTTGAGTTTCTGTTTGCTTTGCATACTAACCTTTCTTTTCTTTTCTGTTCTGTTTATTAACCGACTGTGTGTTTTCTCTGTCAGATGGAAGAGCCGTTCTGCTATGCCAACTCGACGACGATGTGTCTGTGCGGTGTCTTATAAGAAGTTCATTTACATAATTGGTGGACATGATGGATCTAGTATTCTAAACACCGTTGAACGATATGATACATCAAGGTCAGTCATACATTTTAACACATCTCCAATTTGTTCATGCCAGTATCTCACCTTTTAGAGTAATTCTTAGTAATTCTTAGTAATTATTGCTGCCGCAGCGGAGCGAGCCTGAGCGAGCGCAGCAAGGCAGCGATCCTATTTCAGTAGCTAGCTAAAATCGAGATTTGGATACGACCACAATGCTTAGCGAGTGTCGCAAAAAACAATAGATTTCTTTGTTCTTGCTATCCCACAATGCAAAATTACTTCTTACCACCATGCTTTGCAAGCCTACACTATAAAACCTTATGCGTCTTCTCATCGTTGAGTGTCAACTGATTACTTCATGTAATGCTTTGAAAACACTGCCATTTGTTATTACTCGCGCCAGGCCGCAGGCCGCGCGAGTCTAGGTTCCCAACAGGTTTCGTCGTCGTAGTTCATGTCACACTAGAGAACCTACACATGGGTTTCCTGTGTTTAGACAATGTTTCCTGTCGCCTTGCGAAATGGCCATTCTTGCGCAATACTGTACACGCGCAATGCATTACTGGGTGCTTCAACCATGCTTCAAGTGACCAAGCTCCGCCATTAGACATGAGATTTCGAAGTAAGTTTTTAGCCTTTTTCTCCGTGATTATTGTTGTTCTTTTCATATGTCAGATAGAATTACCGTTTACAAATCTAGAGGAGATGTCTTGTTGAATATTTTGCTGATTCATAGAAGATTTTAAAGCTTCATCGATCGTACTTGAAATAAGACGGCGGGGACTTCAAATCGGTCTTCTCAAAACCTAACCAAAGCATTCTAGAATCTATCAGGAACCACACACAGTTCCATTAGACGTAGTACTTTTATTGTCAATAATGAATTTAAGAAATATACATGGAAATAAAGCTTTTGTTTTTTTTCAAAGTCTTGTTTTGAACAGTGATATTTTCATGTGCGTGATCGAGAAAGAATACCAGTCTCGAGAAATACACGCATCATAAATAAATCCAGGAAAACTACAAGTCATCTGTTAAAAATAATTGAATTATCACAGAGCAGTGAATCATTCCAATTTTATTCTGTCAAGTGATATAGAAACAAATCATGGTCCTATTGATCCCTTTAAGACTATCTAAGCACCTTATAGTCAAAACAAAGTGGTGTTGTTTGGGTTCAATGTACTTGTAGGTACCAAGTGCATGTGTACTGAGCCATGTCCCTTACATCACTAATATTTGCCCACAGAAATAATGGTATTTCATCATCAATAACTTAGTTCAAATAATGAACATTGGTAATGAACTGTATGGTAGTTTATCTAGACCATCCTGACAAACATTTTTAATGTTATAAACAAGAACCTGAAATAATTTCCATATTTACTACAGGTACAGTCCAAGCTACAATGGTATATTCGGTATATTCATGACTGTTGTACACTTGTCTAGAAATTTTTGATTACTGTACATCATTGGTGAATATAATGCAGTCTTTAATCACACAAAATTATATCTAATTCATAATAACAATTAGTTGTAGTACTGTGGCCATGTACTGTACCTCAGATGGTAAAAACTATTTGATTCACAGGGTAACTGGGCTACCTGTGGCTATTGGCATTGGGTGATACAGATATCAATGTGCATCTAATTATAGGCTGTTCAGCAGAAGTATTAAGTGAACTGTGGAATTTTGTTCCATGTTCTACAAATGAGCTTAAAGTCTCTGAATTCCAATACCAGGTAGATTTTATCAGAGAAAACCAAAGAGCATACAAAGATATACCACAACAGCATTATAATAAAGTCAGGTTCCTTGAGGGTGAGGCATAGCAATCAGATTGCATTTCTAGCATGTGAAGCAAAATAGTTTTTACCCTCTGAGGTACAGTACATGGCTACAGTACTACAACCAATTGTTATTATGAATGAGATATAATTTTGTGTGATTAAAGACTGCATTGTATTCACCAATTTGTACAGTAATCAAAAGTTTCTAGTGTACAGTTTATAGTCATGAATATACCACTGTAGCTTGGACTGTAGTCAAGTATATAGGTAGTACTGCATATGGAAAATATTTCAGGTACTTTTTGACGGGACAGTCTAGATGAACTACCACACTGCAGAGTACCTGCATTCAACCCAAACAATAGCACATTGTCTTGACTATAAGGTGCTTGGATAGTCTTATATCACTTGAGAGAATAAAATTGGAATGATTCACTCTGTGATTCAAATTCAGTTTAAGTAGAATGCTTCGCATCCACGAGTTAAAAACCTCACTATCACCCTCTGTCAATCCCCCCAGACTATCCACTTTCTATCATACTTGCTCAAAGCCCGCACATCTTAGACTGCGAGCAGTCCCACTTTTCCCTCCTGAATCACAAATAAAAAAAATGAGTGTTGCAGGATTCCTGTACCGGAAGTATTTCGTTCGGGTCTTTTGCACTCCCAAGACCCCAACGAAATACTTCCGGTACAGGAATCCCGCAACGCTCGTTTCTTTTTATTTCTGATTCAGGAGGGAAATGTGGGACTGCTCGCAAACTAGCACATCTTTTAGGCGCGAGTAAGCTCTGCTGCGCAGTGTCTAGTTATATTCAATTCATTATATTACAATTTCTTATACTATCTTTCGAAGTAATAATTACGGTAAATAGTAGCTTAAATAGTTCATCTGGTGCCTTTAAATTGCCTTGCATCGCCTCGTGCTTTTCGCATCTTCACGACAGATCTAATGTTTATCAAGATTTAGTTTCAAATAGAGCGGGGCAAAGGGCATACAACGGCGTGAAAGACAAGATGACAGCAATCCGGCGTCATGTAATAGTTTGTAAAAGCTAATGGTAGTCGCATGTAAAATGAGGTATTTGAAAACAAAATACATTCCAGTTCTTTGGAAATATTTTTTGCATATTCTGTAGTAATCATGCATTTTATTTCGCGCTTCGATTTCTGAAGCGAACAACCTTGAGCAATCGGTTTATTGTATAAGGAAAAACAATATTAGGCAGCACTCACTAAATGTCAATTAGGCTAGTTCTTAGTAATTAGACTCTCAGAGTCTACTACTAACTATTACGCATACACGTTTTTAAGGGTTAAATATAATTACTCTAAAAGGTGAGATACTGGCATGAACAAATTGGTAAACTCATTGTTTTCTATTGATCATAATCTACTAGTACTCATTAGTTAGGTCAACTTTCTTTCAAGGGTTCAATAAAATTACTCTATCTGATGCTAGCTAATAGTTTATCACAGATTGAAGTTAGATTTAATTCCAAGACTTTCCAGCTATAGAATTAGCCTTGAGCATGCATGGCTAATAGACCAGGCTTTAAGAATTTTCAAATTCTACTTGATATCGAGACGAACAGGACTAAAACAAACAGACATATAAAATATGATGGCGATGGCTGGCTGTTTTATATTCCAGTTAGCCTTGGTATCGAGAAAAATCAAAAAGTGATCTATGGTAGTCCTGGGACTCTCGTAGACCGGTAACCATAGGCCTTTTTGAAATTCCTTTCGAGCAATCACTACAATTCCAATAGTGGTGTTCAGCAAGTCTCACAGCCAGCGATGAGATACTTCCCGACTACCTGTAAGTCCCGTAATGATTTCGTATGACTACGTATGAAAATGCATGGCACCAAATCGTCAGGGCACCCGGTTACAGCAGGAATCTCGAATGTTCTTATAGACAACACGGCACTAGTGCAGATTTCGTATGAGTGTGAAAAGGCCGCGGCGCGGTTACGGCAGAATTTTCGAATGTTTTGATAGGAAACACGGCACTGACACGGTCACGGCACGGCGCGGTTCATTTCACATTTATACGAAATCTGCTCTATATATAGAGCAGCCAGTTTTCGAATGACTTGGAAAACGGTGGTTTAAACGGCACCGCACTTTTACGGTAGTACTGGTTTTGAACATTTTTATAGACCACACGTCACTGATCATACAATCACAGTACGGCGCAATCTGTTCCACATTCATACGAATGCTGCTCTAGTAGGTCCTATATACGAACCTCGTAGATCCTATTTTTGAATTCCTGCCAAGGAATCATTTTCTAAGTGGTTTTCGCCCCTCATAACAATTAGATATAACCTAAAAGCATACATCTTTATACCGCAGAGATATTTGGAACTCGACAGAAGTTCAGCCAATGAGAGACCGCAGATCGTTCCCTTGCGCAGTAGTATGCGATGACAACATGTACGTCATGGGCGGTTACGATGGCAACGATACTTTACGTACTGTTGAAATGTACAACTTTTCATCCAATCAGTGGACACCAATGCCTTCAATGTTTGTCCCAAGATCCAATGCGGGTGCTGCCGTCTTCAACAAGAAAATCTACCTCGTCGCTGGCTGGGACGGAATAAGCCTTAACTCTGTTGAATGTTATGATATCTCAACATCAGAATGGCAAAGACTGCCATCAATTCCTCGACCAACCACGGGAGTGCGTTGCTGCTTTCTTAGTTTCCAATCCTCAAACGAACAGAAACCAAAGGGTAGAAACGGAAGAGGGCATTTTTGTATTATTTGCTAGAAGTTAGAAGTGAGTAACTCACTAGCCGGTAAAATGTGGGAAAAAAGACGGGAATTCTTGACTATAATAATTATTCTATGGATCTCATTATTAAAAGACTATTGCACTTACGGTTTTGTTCATTTAATTTGTTGCATATATATACTAATACTGTTTTGCAAAAATCTTCATAGTAAAGTAGCTCAGAACAGTTGCTCAATTGGAGTTTCTGACCTTATTGATTAAATTTACATAAATATCCCGTATATATCCCGTATGTCTGTCAAGATATTCCGTATGCCCATAAGTTTTCTCGTCAGTATTCTGCATCCCTATATTTCATATTTTCCTCAAACAACATTGATCCTGTATCCCCAAAACCCCTAGGACCTAAAATTGTGCTTATTCTGGCCATGAAAACATGGCATTTAATTAATGATAATAATAATAAATTCTAAATTTATAAAGTGCCATATGTCTAAAACTCTATGGCGCTTTACAATAACAGCGCACCTCCGCTGTTTGATCGTAAAATGCGTCGCGGCAAAAACCTAGTTTCCAAAAAATAAAAATAAAAATAAGAAATAAAAAATAAAAAAATAAAAAAATAATTCATAGCAAGTCCAGGGATAGTTTCAAGTTTCTTTTGACGCTTAAATCATTATGATCGGAGCTACCAATATTTTACAGTGACCGCACTGCTATTTTCACAAACATGAAATTTCTAGACAAAATAAAGTTTTGTACAAAACCGCGTTTATTGGTTCATAGAATTCAGATGAAGTTCTCCGCTGTTCCTATGTTTCAAAGATTTCTATGGAAGCGTTTTTGAATAAAACGCGCTTGAACTTTTACGCACCAAAAAAGTAAATAATTCCAAGTATTTAGTTCACTTGGCCAAAATTCTTACTTAAAGGACTCAGAAACAGCTTCTTTTTGTCGACATACTCTTTGATTGTTCGTTTGGAGAAATAGAACAAAATTGTATACTAATTTAGGTCAAGTTGATAGAGCTGCGCCCTTTCATCTTTTGTTTATCATTTTACTTATCTTTACAAAAAGCTAGAAACCTTAATTTTCCCTTGATGAATTTTTTCTAACTTCAGTATCAGCGTTTTCACCAAGTTGTTTCTTAATCCTACGCATTTCATGGCCATTGAAGCATCGTAAGATATCCAAAATAAATCATAAAAACATAAATTTTTAGGTCGCTTACTTCGGGTTGACGGGGGGGGGGGGGGGGGGGGGGGTTACTCAACCCTATTTGGATAGGGGTGTGCCGCCGGAGTTCTAGAAACCTGCCCCTGTTTAAGACAGTCGAAAGTGAAAAATTCATACCCTGTTCAAGACAAAAAATAAGAAAATCGACCCTAGCCTCGTCATTCGATTCCGATCCGTTGCATATGATTAATGGGATAACATTCTAACTTTAAATGATCCTATTGTTGCATGGGAATGTTGGCGTGACTTGTTTATGAATATAGTTGATAAACATGCACCGATTAAAACCAAACGCGTCAGAAATTCTTTTGCTCTGTGGTTAACTCCGGAACTGAAACAGCTCATGCATCAACGCGATCATCTTAAAAAGGTCGCTTCGATCTCAAACAATGCGACTGATTGGGCTGCCTATAAACAAGCAAAGAACCATTTAAATGTTATTATCAAACAAAGTAAATCTAGTCATTATAACAACTTTTTCATACATAATCAGGGGAATATGCGTGAAACTTGGCGTGGGATAAATTCAATACTTTCTAAAAAAGACAAAAACTCTACTATCCCATTAAGTGATGAATCAAATAGAGGTGAAAGCCTTACAGCTAGGGATATTAGTTAATCTAAAAAGCGAAAAAAAAAATCGCGGTTATCGGGGTATTCTTAGAGATATCATCACACTTACGATTTCGCGCGAATTTCTTTGGGCATGTACGGCGTTTTGTACAATTTTTGAAAATTAGAAACTACAACATTTACTCGTGTAAAAGCAGACTACTTTAGCTCAAAAAAGTATACTAAATCTATCAAATTTAGCAACAAAATTACATTGTCGCTGCTTAGGAGATCCGAATTTATCGTTTTGTGGCGGTGAATAGCTTACGGTATGTTTACTCGTGAGCTTCGCTAAAAAGGAGAGAAGATTCCATCACTGGATGATAAAAAATCCCTATTACATTGTCTGATATATTTATGTACATCTATTATATCATCTGATAGCCTTATACATAATTCATAATACATAATTCGGGTTGATTTTACCTCTTAAAAAACGAATCAATCGTTGTTCGCTTCATGTTCGCTCTCGATGGTGATCGGATGTGATTCAAAACTCTGCCAAACTTGCAAACACGGCCGCGCCATTTTTCCCGCCACCACAGGCTTCCCGGTCTCAAAGTACGCAGGCGCACGTGGAGGTGCTGTTTTTCCCAATACAAATATAACCAAAGACTTCCCGCCCAACGATAGCAAAAACAGTTTATGTATGAAAAAAGCTTTCATCGTCGTCCGAAAGGGGGGGTGCGCCCGCACCCAACGCACTACCCCTGGATCCGCCACTGATTTTCAATAGACACTTTGTTGAGGTGGGCCCCAAACTGGCCAGTCGAATTGAACAATCGTCTGTCACTTATGAGTCTTTTATTGATCCAACCACAAAGGCTTTTGAACTGGTTGATTTTACTACCTTAGAAATAACGAAAATTATTCTAAATCTTCCGGTCAATAAAGCCAGTGGATTGGATGAAATTCCAGCGTCTTTACTCAAGTCTTCTGTGGAATTCATTGCCACATCGCTAACCCATATTTTCAATTTATCAATACATCAAGGCGTTTTACCTAGTGACTGGAAAAAGGCTAGGGTAACCCCAATTTATAAAGAGGGAATTCGATCTTCACCCAATAACTATAGACCTATTTCAGTTCTCTCAGTCATTATTAAGGTTTTAGAAAAGGCGGTCTTTAACCAGTTCTATGCTTATTTAGTAAAGAATGATCTTCTTAATAAATTTCAGTCAGGGTTTCGACCGCTTCATTCTACAGTTTCAGCCTTACTGGACGTCACTAATGAATGGTATCTAAATATAGACAAAGGTCTTACCAATGTTGTTTTATATCTAGACTTAAAAAAGGCCTTTGATACCATTGACCATTCGATACTGATATCAAAGCTGAAACTGTATGGGTTGTGTCCAATGACGCTCGCTTGGTTTTCTGACTATTTATCAGAGCGCTACCAGAAGACTTGTGTAAATGGGACCCTTTCAGATTTTCATCTTCTTACATGTGGCGTTCCTCAGGGGTCCATTCTGGGTCCCCTATTGTTTTTAATTTATATTAATGATATGCCGAATTCAAATTTATCATCTAATGTCCGCATGTATGCAGATGATACCAGTATGACTTATGCTTCTGATGATCCTGATACACTAACACAAATTATTTCTGATGATCTTGCCAATGTTTTTCAATGGCTTAATGCAAATAAACTTAGTCTAAATATTAGCAAGACAAAGTGTATGTTCCTTGGTACGCGTCAAAAGCTTAGTCTCATACCAGCAAATCCAGATATCTCTATTAACGGGCGACAAATTGAGAGACAACAGACCTATAAGTACCTTGGTGTGCATGTTGATGAATTCCTTACATGGGAATCTCATGTGCACAATATCTCTAAGAAAGTAGCCAAGGGTCTTGGGGTCTTAAGAAGATTACGACCGTTTGTACCTAGGGATATCTTGATTTCTGTGTATAATTCCTTAATATTACCTTACTTTGACTATTGTAGTTCAATCTGGGGTTCTATTGGAAAGGGCTTAGAAAACAAAGTACAAAGGCTTCAAAATAGAGCTGCTAGGATCATAACAGGCTCAAATTATGAAGTTAGGTCCATAGATATTCTTGAACAACTCGGATGGAAAGACCTTGTCGAAAGGCGCAAGGGTCAGTTGGCCTCCCTCATGTTTAAAGTTCTAAATGGTCATGCCCCTAGCTACCTTTCTGAGCTTTTTCAATATATGCACGAGATTCATACTCATAATTTGCGTTGCTCCCAAAATGGTCTTTTCATCCCGAGACCCAGCACAGAAGCAATGAAAAAAAGCATTTCTTATAGGGGAGCCAATTTATGGAATAGCTTGACTGAATACCAGAGATGTGCTGCTAGTCAGACTCAATTTATTAATAGACTATGATGCACTCATAATATATATTTAATATTTATATTTTAGAATCTTTATAATTAAGGTTTGGGGATATTTTATTATTAGTTTATTAGTAAATAAGTATATTATATTATATGTTCATAATTATATAATTTTTTATTTTCTTATAATATTGTTCACGGCTCTCAGGAAGAGCATCAATGTATGATGGGATTCCGTGTTTGAAATAAATAAAGTATAGACAGAAAAAGGCCGAGGAAGCGCTTTTTTTGTTTATTTTGAATATAGTACCCTATCTAAGACACAAAAAGATGATATGGCTTGGGATCTCGTCAAAATTATAGATCCTGTTTAAGACAATTGTGGGTAAAATGTATTTAAAGACAGCAGGGCAAAACCATACTCTATCCAGCGGCACGTACCCGTATAGCAAATATATGGAGTACCCCCCCCCCGTTTTTGTCGAGCATCTCCTTTTTGAAGCCTAATTTCGAGAGTGAAAGATTCTTTCTGTTTCCCTGACTCCTCTCTTTGTCCCCGGTATTTAAAACATCTTAAAAAAGTGGCAAAGCAGGCTTGCTGTACAAAGGTGCTGTCATTCGATGCTTCTCACTAAAATACTGACGACCTGCGGTTTTTGTTACAGTAAACGAGTCAGTAAATGTACTGACAATCAACAGTAATTAGTTGTTGCGTGTAAATTAGTACCTTAATTTTAATATTTGTACCATAAAATTAAAGTTATTTAACTCGATAACGTGTTGTATCTTTTGATATCTGACGGAGTTTACAGAGTTCTGCGAAGTCCAACATGAAAACGCAAACCGCCAATTGGCATTTTAGCTTCTCTCAATCAAAACTCCGGAACATTGCCGAACGAAAGCGAACACACCCGCAGAATATCAAAAACTGCAGTAAAGTCACTTGGGGTCGTATTTTGATCATGATTTTTGTTTCCGTTCTAAAGAATATCCATATTAAAATAACTCCATAAAAACGACCCCAATTGGCTTCACACTCCGTCAGACATCAAAAGATACACCAAGTTCTTGAATACAAAGTTTGCAGTTTACATGCTACAACATAATAATGTTGAATATGTTCTAAATTCACTCGTTTACTGTACTGAGCACAACACCACAGGTCAAGAGCTTGTGGGCTGCTTGTGCTCGAAGACAAAAAAATACCTCCGCTTTTTACGGAATTACCCTCGTTTTTGACATTTTTCTAACAATCTAATTGAAAATGTTCCTTATGCACATGTTTTGGTAGTAAATTGCATTACTTTACATCAAAGATTTGCTACTTCATGCAGTGAAAGGTATGTATCTTTATTGATCCCTATGCGCGCTGCCCTTTACCTTTCCTCCCTCCCATGACCATTCCCCTTCCTCTACAACCCTACTCCACTAGACCCCTTCCCCATCTTCCCCTCAGCATAGGTACGAATACCTGCCAGGTTCTGCATATTTACTTCTGACATGTGTGCATAATATGTGGATGCTTTCACCATTCTATATGTATAGTTCTCTTAGCCCATACCCCCTACATATGCACTCAACTGATACATATCAGTACATACACCTTACAACTATGTTATAAATATGCTATGTTTGGCAGTTTTCCCCTCCTTCCCATATCATACACAGGAAACCCTACACAGCCACTAATTCACACCCCACACATAGTGCTACACAGGGAACCCAATCAACTACTTTCCATGTGACCACGCCTTCACATTTTCTCCCTCGTCTCAGCCAAGCTACAGTACGCGTGCTATGCCAAGTTCAATTATCAAAGGAATAGGCCATATGCACTAACACGTCACGTGACCCTATCTTTCCTATACCAAGCAGCACCATCAAAATAAATGACAGAAATAGATCGAAAGAGCACCTCGATATTAGTAATTATCATAAAAGTGCAAAGTTACAGCTCATAAGATGTAATACAGGAGAAATGATAATAAATTTAAGATTGGATATTTTCTTAAGATTCAATTGGAAAAACGCGTTGGATGGCGAGCTCATGCCATATCATCCAACGCGTTTTTCCGAACCAATCTTAAGAAAATTTATCTCGCATCTTAAATTTGCTGTCATTTCTTCTCTTATTCATCTTATAAACTAAACTTTGCACTTTTACTAATATCGAGATGCTCTTTCATATTTTGGAGCTCATTTTGATGGTGCTGCTTGATTTAGGGGAGATAGGGCCACGTGACCATAGTGCATATGGCCTATTGGCCATCCGTTTTACCCTCACTAGACCTACAGACCTTCTAAGTAAGTCACAAGTTGTCCAGCTCCATTGACAATTACACTACGATGCCTTTTTCATGCCTATTATCTCAGGGACCGCGGAGCGTAATATCCATTGGGGGACTAAGACCGCCGAAGGCAGGAGCAACCTAGGGGGTCTGGGGACATGCCCCCAGAAAATTTGAAAAACAAGGCCACTGGAAATGCAGTTTTCCGCGTTTTGAGGGGCATTTGCAGCATATCCATTCCTTTAAAGTTATGACGATTTTTCACATTCTGGCTATAAGAAAAGGCTTTATTGTTTCGTTTCTGATCATGATAATTTTAAATGTCATAATTTAATTTACAGAATGAGATCCAATAGTCTTTGTCAACTTGAAAGTGAATAATCTCTAAAGATTTTTATTACGCCTGGCCAAGAGAGCATAAATATAAATATTTATGCTCTCTTTGTCTGGCTTAATGTCTTTAGAAATAGTTTGAAATTATGATTTTAGAGGATTGCATAGTCACTTTTGAGTTGTGATGTTTGCCTTGAGAGTTTTCGACTTAGAAGCCAAACGCTCCACTATAAAGTTATTTAAATCAAGTTGAAAAAGAAAAAGAAAATATGTTTTTCATTTTCAATTTTGAATTGTCGTCACGTGACGTCTTTGATGAGCTCGTTTTCGTGTTGCCGAATACTGTATAATTTTTTGCGGGTATTTTGCGAGGTCGTTGATTGAGAAAACTGGCCATTTACATTGACAATTGGAATTTTCCGAGAAGAGCCGGACAACTTATTCATAAATAAATAGCAAAATTCAAAATGGGGGGGGGGGGGGGGGGGGGGGTTGAGACTATAGCCCCCAAGCCCCCTAGCTCCGCGGTCCCTGTTATCCTGTTTGACCCACTCACCATCCCCTGTGGCATTTCGTTTGGTCACACGTAGTGTAAGATTTTGTTGCCTGTGGCTGCCTGTGGTTAGGTAGACAGCAGTTGTGCTGGAGACAAGTCACCAGATTTTGAATGTTTTATCAGTACTTATAGGCCAGGCCAGGGGGTAGAAATAGTTTATTTGTAGGCCATGCAGGGGGTAGAAATAGTTTATTTGTAGCTTTTAGGGGCGAAAAGCAAAATTCTGATTTTTGGTATTCTTATTCAAATTATGGCTCGTTAGAGAGTTACGGTATTCCTAAAATTAAAATCGGCACTTTTCCGAGAAGGTACGGGGGCGAGTTTTTCAAAACTCACTATTTTTCGCACCAAAACTTGCACAATTGTTTCAAATTGTGTTTTTAATCTTTTTTAGTCACAGGCAGCCCAAGCTCTTATTCTGTGGTATTGTATTACAATTACGAACGATTTTTACATCCTTAAAATATTGTACTTATGTGAATGTTGTGTCTTATTAGTATATTACTTGGCCGAGTTTGAAGCCATTTGGGTGAGTTTTACCCAAATGGCTTCAAACTCGGCCAAGTAATATAAGACACAACAACAAGTTATCGAGGTAAGTCAGTTTTATTCACATAAGTTAAAGTACAATATTTTAGGGAGCATTCATTTTTTAGGAGGGGGGTGGGCCGGAGGAATTGAGGGGTGGGCCAAAAGAAATTTACTCTATGAAAGGGGGTGGGTCATGTTTTTCTTAAAGTTAAACCAGGTCAAGGGACCCTATTTTCATATTTGGAAGTGGGGTGGGTCATTAATATTAGTTCAATTCCTTACCGTGGGGGCTTGCATTTTTTTGTATTTGATTCCTGCAATTCCTCCGGCCCACCCCCCTCCTAAAAAACGAATGCTCCCTTAAGGATGTAAAATATGACCGTTAATGTTAATCGTTCGTTGTAATACAATACCACAGAATAAGAGCTTGGGCTGCCTGTGTTTTAGTCGTTTCAACATCTGAAAACTCTCATTTCGGTTTGCCTGTGGTTTCATTGGTTTTACCGCTGTTGTGTATCGCGGGCGTTCAAACCTGGCCTCGTGTGCAGCGAAATAGTTGAGGAGCTAGATGTGGATTTGTGACCGAATATTCCTGTTTTCGTGAGGTTAATAGTACTTTGTGAGTATAATATTATTGAGTTATATCTTGGCATTTTAAATTAAAACGTTTGAAGTGTTTTATAGCGGAATAATTATCCACGTTAAGTGGATCCTGACCAACCAGTAAATGCTTTCAACTCGTTCTTGATATGCGCTATCACTCTTAAAGCTATTTTCTTAAATTAAGTAACAGAGGTTCTTATTTTAAGTTCCTCAGACAAGACATTTTTTTTCTTGATTTAAGAAGTTACCGTTCTTAAAACAAGAATTCTTATTTCTTGTTTTAAGAAAACCATTTATACTTGAAATAAGAAGTGCAAATTCAGCAACAAACATAATGTCAACAATATTTTATTGAACATATGGATCAAAATATTCAATTCAACAATGGCTTATGTAATTATGCACATTACAATAGGCAACTTAATCAGCATGAGCAGTTTATCGCGCAAAACAGTTGAAGGAATTTTTGTTTGAAAGCTTAAGTTATACAAACCCAACTTGAATATGTCATTCTCCATGTGCTTTAATGCAAGAGATGACTTTACTGGAATTCCTAAAACATGTTTTTCAATGAATTTGAAAAACACAGGTTCATCATATGATATAAAGTTTAGAGTGTAATACAAGGGCAGCAAAACTAAAAATGCTGCTAAGAAGTCAGCTGCAACTGCTTTATACACTAAAATAAACATGTCTTGATCTCCATCACCATCTTACATAAATGCAACTAGCTCTGGTGACTTGGGTAGTGTCTTTGCACAATAATAAATTATTGAGATACTCATCGAGGTCCTGTGTATCCTCCTACAAAATAATATTACTTATTAGTATTGCTGATAGATAATGATATAATTTGATTTCATTTACAAGCAACTGGCAGCAATTTAGCTGACCAATGAGCTTTTACTAGGTATTTTTAAATCTGTAAAACAGAAAAAGAATTACCATAGCTGGAAAGAGCATGTTAAAATTAGAAAGACATTGAAGTTTGAAGGAATTAAATACAAAAATAACAAGAACATGAATTTTTGAAAAGTATGAATTTGTAAGAAAACCTTTGCTGGTAGGCATCTCTTGCCTACCAGCAAATGTTTTCATACAAAATTTCGATTTGGTAAAATTCATATCTTCGTGAGTTTGAAAGTTACTTCATTCAAACTTCACAGTTTTGCTAATTTTGATGTGCTCTTTCCAGCTATGGTAATTCTTTTTCTGTTTTACAGATTTTTCTGTTCTGTGACTTTTGGAATAACATGATAAAAGCTCATTATAGACCCTTATTCACGCTAATGTGACAATATAAAATATTTTATTTATTGAAAAAACGAATTCACTATCAAATTCATCACATTGATATTAGTAAAATTGCAGAGTTTCATAAAAATTGCCCTTAAACTGATGAAGTTATGGATTTTTGAAGCTAGATATTTTTGTGGGATTTTCGTAAAGAAATGTATGTGTTTAGCATGATAACGAGGCTCGCCATGCATGTGATGCCCGTCCACCATACATTTCTTTGTAAAAATGCTAAGTTTTAAAAATTCATATGTTTGTCAATTTAAGAGCAATCTCCCCCAAAAATTGCAGTTTTACTAATATCAGTGTGATAAAATTGATAGTGAATTCCTTTTTCCGATAAATCAAATAATTTATAATCTCACACTTGGGTGATATGGGTCTATTGTTCTGTGATATACCTCATTGTCAGTGTTTAAAATATTAATGAAACCCCTCAGATTTAGTTTTATCCAATAAATTCAGCATGTCCATATACATGAGTTCGGCTCACTTTTCTCAATATCAATTAATGTGATTTCTCTCGTCTCTTTCAGTAGCCAAATTTGATATCTTTACAACAATTTGAGATGAAAAATTAACTTAGATGTGCTACTTTCTTTTTAATTGTAGGAGATTTAAAAAGTTGTTTTGTTTACGCTGGATTTTTGCAGTTAAAATCTCTCATCGATGATATTTCGAAAACGCTCTCAGAATTTGATTTAGTTTGCTAGAGCTAAAGGCAATGATGTTAACTACAAGATCACAAGAGCATTTTTCAAGAATAAGCCTAGAACTCATTAAACTTGAGAATGTGTAAAAAGGGAGAATTCTTTTAAGGCGTCGCCATAATAGCGCTGATCTCCATATAACATACATCATCATAAACTTTGATCTTTGTCTGGTAAGGGTGCAATACTTAATTTACTATCAGACTGCTCATGAACAAATAGTTTTCACTCAAAGACGACTGGTAGCTCTACTTGAAAATTGGATCGAGCCACCTTAAGGGACACGCGTTTCTTGTTGCTGTACTTCACACTCAGCAATTGAACAACACAAGTAGTTTTTTAGTCATTCCTTATCATTTATGGATCGGAAATGTCCCATAATTAAGAAAGCAAAACCAGTTCTGATTCAGAACATAGTAGTCAAAATGTATAACTACATAGCCGATTACGCGTTTGAAGACGAACAACAACAACGACAGAGCGGAGCGGACATTGTGGAGAGTAACTAAAATACGAGCCTGCGAGCCCGAGCCTGTATGTGCGAGCCGCGAGCCTATTTTTGCGAGTCTTCAATATAAGCGTAAAATGCTGTATTTTTGAGACATTTATTTGTAATAAATTGCTACGAGACACATATAAACCTAAATTAAGCTTACTACTGCTTGAAGTCTTCTTGGGTTTAGACTACTGATGGTGGACATCGCCGACTTCCGAGAAACGAACGCCATTAATGTTCAGCGGTATAGCCAAGTCATCTCAAAAGCCAGGTCCTTCATGTATGGAACATAAGGGTATTTTCACAGGGAGCCCAAGCGCTAAAACTCGGCCACAAAGACGAAAGCGGCAAACTTAAGAGGTCTATGTAAAAAAAGACAAAATTTTTGCAAAATGTTGAAAAAAGGATGATTTATCGCTACATACATTTACTATAAATATGCAATTATCGAGCTTGGGCTCCCTGTGGTATTTTCAAAGGATAATAAACGGGAGCATTATAATTTACCATATATGAAGGACTTACACGTCATGAAGGAATGGCCACACCACTTGTTTGAAAATATATAGACAGCAAATTAATGACTGTTTAGGACCACCGGATTAGATATTTAACATTCAAGTAAGTTATTAACAAAATTCTGTTGTAGCTCCTCACTTTCTGTTCAGTCATTCAATCCTAATTTCAAAACATGAATAAATTTTTACAATAGGCATCACAATCAACCGAGAAAGACATTTACAGGCTTTTTTATCCAGACAAGTAGTGTCACTTTAAGCTGGGATATTATTATTTTTGTCTCTAGTAAACAACACCCTTTGGAGTGCTTTATATCTATAGAATACAAATATTACTAAATAGTAAAAAATGGCACTAGTCAAACAATAGAAAACAATAGGATAACCATAAAATTATACAAATAAGTAATTACTGTTTCATCATATTGCTTGCACACTACTACAATGTCATTAAATATTACATTGTTGCAAAATGGTGTACTTCAGAGCAAATAAAAGTGGAAAACAAGCTCATTGTATTTAATATCTCTTCCACACAAGCAAATTTTCTGTGGATGACAAGATTTGCAAAATAACACATTTACTGTAAATATAAATTTACTTGTGTAGGAGTGGCTTGAATGCCTTAATAATAATTTATGAGATTGAATCACCAGACTAGTATTATGTATTCGTTTAACAAACAACAGAAAACATCAAAGTCAATGTAATGTGCAATTTAACAAACAATAATTGAAACATAGTTAACAAAACAGTGTATTGTATTGCAATATGTATTGTATTTATTTGCTAACAACAGAAAACATCAAAGTCCATATGATGTACAATTTAAACATAGTTAACAAAACTGTGTATTGTATTGGGATATGAATTATATTCATTTGCTGACAGCAAAAAAAACATCAAAGTCAGTGTGATGTACAATGTAGATAACAGTAATTCAAACTGAGTTATGAAAACAGTATATTAATGTACTGGGATATGAATAATTGTATTGGAAAGTGTCTTTAAAACTCAACATAAACTGATACTGGGCATATCTATTCAACACTAAGACCCTCATTGATGGCCTTCTGAACATCCTCTTGTAGAACACCTGGTCCAGCTGAGAATGCTGTTACTGGAATGGTAATGTTTGAAAATGGTGGCAGCTTGGAAAAGCAACGAGCATCAATGCAGAAGCGGAACTTGCGCTCGACACAAAAGTCTTTATCTTTAGGAACGTACAGACCGTCAACACGAAGAACCACATCACCAGTATCAAATGATTTAGTTTTGCACCCAACGCACTGTGGTCTGGGACCAGAAGGTCGGTGATATCTTTCAAGAATCCATCGAGGCAAGTCCTTGCTTCGTGTATCTTTCTGGATTATTTGCTGAGCCACTTTCTGGGGCCCTGTGAGATGTTTACTTGGATTGATTCCACTTGCACCTTGACAAATATTTTTGCTGGCTGAGACAACTGGAGGAGGAGCTTTATCAAAAATGGCTTGAGCCTCATTGTCTGTTAATGCTGCTTGCTGTAAAATACTACTGCTCGTATCTACTTTAAGGACCTCTACATAAACCCACAAAATGTGTTTGCAAATTCTGATTGTTCTTGACCTGGTATAATCATCACAAGTACACTTTGGAGTTTTCCCAATGGTCACTTCGTAAGGACCATGGCCAAGCCAGTCCCTAGAGCTAGATACTTGATATTTCCGGGATCCGCCACACTCCAGTACATTCAATAACTTGATCCTATGTCTGTCATTGTTGGTTGCACGTTTCAAAGCATTGTTAAACTGCCGACTTCTTGAGCGTAATCTTGCACCTCTTTTATTGTTGGAATCTTTATCTTTGGCAGGTACAGCAGCAGCACTGTATTCCTTTGGTTCATTGTTACCATCTTCATCTGAAGTACTTTCTAAACTCTCATCACTTTCGCATGTCTTTGAGGTTTTCTTTTTGATTTTTCTTTTGGTTGCCCTGTGCGAAGCTTGTGGATCAACAACATAGGTACTTAGTGCATCAGCTCTGGATGACAGATCAGAAGGCTCTACTCCTAATAGATCATTTGCATACGAAATTGCACGTTTCTTCTGAGCTTCAAAACTTCTTGCAGCTAGGTTAGAAACACTAGGCCCAGTACCTCCTCCAAAACTACCATCTTGGTAACCTTGAAATTGTCGCTCAAGAAGAAGGCTGTCTTTGATGTCTTCAGCTGCTGCATCTACTAGGGAAAGATAGTCTCCACCTGTAGTTTTCCACTTCGAATGTATTACTTCGGCAAGATTTGTAGCAGGTGAATTTTTACGTGCAAAAGCTGGAAAGACATGTGATCTACGGTCATCCCACCACTGAAGCCATGGAATAAGAAATCCACGTTGGTCTTTGGCTGGTTTCTTGGCAATAAATTCCTTTAACTCTTGCATGGTATCATTGTAAGCACTTGATGTCTGGACTTTAACAAGGGATCTTGTAACACGAGTGAAGAACTCTTTTGATTTGTCACTATGCAGATGCGCTCGTTGCCGGTTTGCACACTGAAGGAAGTGGAACTCACAAGTTTTGAGTTTTTCTTGAGCAAAATTTCCATATACTTCTTCAAGGCCAACTTGAAGTGCACCATTTTCATCTCCCATATACCCAGCAAGAGGGTTGAAAATTTCGTCTACTGCCACCTTTCCAACCACCTCGTTAATGAGCTCAAAGAACTTGGTGTAACATTCAGCATTTTCTCCTTCACACTCCATTGTGAACAAAGGTATCTGTTTGCGCAGGACGGGATGATAGACACTTAGTGTGATTGTTGGGAAATCCTTGCAGCGATTGAACTTGCCATCAACATGACAGTACTCATTTGAGAGAAAATGATTCTTGTCTCCCATATTACGTGCAAGATTGATCTTCAATTTGCTTGTCTTAAAGACGTATGATGGCTCATCTGGATTCATGTGCCTGTCATTCATCTTATAAACAAAGAATTCATCTTTTTGGTCTGACTTTTGCTTAAGATGAGCTACAGCTTCAAAGCTATGTCCAGCTGGGTTACTTTCCTTTTTGAGTTTAGCTTTGAGATTTGAGATTTTTTTTGTGTCAAGAAGAGAATCTGCTGTTTTCTCAAGTTCTTCCCAGTCCACAGCCTCTGCTTTGAGTCCTTCCAGTATTGACTGCCTTACAACTTCAGATGGTTTCAACTTTGGATTTCTTCTAAGAGATTCTTCCACAACAACTGGCAGAGGAACTTTTCTTTTGGCCTTGCATGTGTGAGTACCAGTATGGTAAATTCTGACTTGATGAATGTGAGGTAGAAATTCCATGTATTTTCTAGCTAAACAGAGAACAAAGACTGAGCATCTCCCACAACCTTTGCAGACCATATTGTTGTCCCTGTTCTTCTCAAACTGAACATCATTGCTTTTGCCGTGTTGCTGTCTAAATTGACAACTTGGATTTTCACACTTGTAAGAGCCCTTACAATGCTGTGCACGTACTGCTCCTTTTACTGCTCCTTTCCATTTTATTGCCATGTCTCTATCCCATGGACGACCATCTACTGTTGCTTTCATTCGTTTATCTAGATGATAAGGAACTTGGTAGACACATTCACCATTGATATCAAAAGGAAGGCTCTCAACCTCTTGAACTGGTACATCTTTCCAAAAGTTTCTAGTAAAACGCTGGCCTAAAAAATAATCAGTTTCTAAATTTAGTTACTTTCTGGCAAAAATCACTTTTGGATGTCCAGACACTGAACTTTGCACAGAAAATGTGTTTGGTATCCGATTTTACACCATTGAAAATCAATTATAGAAATACACCATTAATTGTCATTAGCCTTCCCCATAGGCATCTCTTTCTGTGTGATTTCCACCCCCCCTTTTTTTGGGGGGGGGTCCTGTCCCTGATATCTCCTCGGAAACCACAGGAAGCCCAAAAGAAGGGAAAAAAGGAAAAATAATGCCTCCCTTCAAATGGTTGATCTAATTTTTTGCCTTTGAATAAAAAAAAATCCCTCAGAATTATCACTATGAATTTCAGCTTTAGCATAGTCTTTTTCCTCAAACAGAATCTAGTCTTGTTTTTATCACCACTATCAGATTCAGAAGGCTTTGACTCTGCCAGCTCTTCAAATTCAAGTTTGTAGTTCTCTAAATGAAGACCATCTCCCATGCCTTATTCATGAAAAATGATTAAAAAATAAAAAACATCCTTAGGTATAAAAATTAAAGGGCACTTAAAAGTTTTGCACATGAAACCCCATTTGTATGTCAGTGATAGTGAAAAAAGATACTTATAAAACACTCTCAGATACAATATGATCATTTGGGGGTTGATAAATTATTGTATGTTTGATACCTGCAACTGCACCTTGACTACTTTTAGTTTTTCCCCAAACAGATTCCATTAGCTTTAAATCTTCTTCTTCACTGTCTGATAACAGCTGCATCTTCAAATCTTCTTCTCCACTGTCTGATAACTCCATCTTCAAATCTTCTTCTTCACTGTCTGATGACACCATCTTGCCTTCAGCTGAACTGCAAGTTTTAACAGCTGGTTTTATTAATTAAGCAAATACTCCAATAAATAAATCCCCAACCTTCCTTTACAATTAATTTATTGGGTTTTCTCCTTTGGCTTCTTTTGTAATAATTATATATTTACCATGAGAGACTGAGATCAAGAAATAGGGAAAAACTTAAGCTCCCCTCCCTCCCTCCTTATTTCTTCCTAGCTTCCACTTATCCTAAACAGGATGCCCAAGAACAGAGAAAACAAGGATGCCTGTGGAGGAGGCTTATCAATCCCCTTTGCATAAAATTAATGAAAGTTTTCTTAATAAAAATTGTTTCTGAACAATACCATCTGACATCATAACTGATGGTACTAAATGTAGTGATAATTTCTTTCAATGTTTTGTATTGAACAAGTTCTGTTGAATTGTATGAATATATTGCTAGTACCTATTAAAATCACAGAATATCAAGATACACTTTTACAATTTATTCAGTAAATCTTATGGTACTACTTGGACCCTCATCAAATGAAAGACTTCATGCAAGTATCAACATCCATGTTATAGGAGAAATGATTGGTTGTACTTCTGTCATGACAAATTTTCAAACAATCAAAATGTTGCAATACTATTTAAATTATTCCATACCTCCTTATCTTTTTAAAGGCAGGGCTTTGAGGAGAATTGGTTAAATCAATGGCCACAACATTTTTTGAAGTGGGACACACCAAAGTCTTGTCATCCTGAAAAACAATGTCTGCAGCTTAGAAATATAAAATAATACTGTTTAATCACTATACTAGAACATGAAATCATGCTAGAAATTTTTAAAAATCTCAAATTTCTAATGACACAGCTGCTTACTTTTTGAGGTGAGTTCGTGAGATCAATGAATGTTTCCTGTGGAAAAAAATCAAATTAAAAATTATTGCATTTATCAACATGAGTCATTGAATACGATACAAATCCAGATGTAAAGCTTAGCTGAGTATGTGTGACAAATATATATTAAAAGAACTGAATATTGCATGTAAGCTTAAAGTCCAAGAAATTCGCACTGATGGCAGTGGAGGTCAAAAATTCAAAAAAAGACAACACAGAAACTGAACACTCCTAAATCTACACGAGGGGTACTGCAACGGGGGTTGCCCGTGACTTAAATACAACAATGCAAGAAATTGGTGCTCAAGAATTTTCTTTTACTAATGAATACGTTCAATACACTTTAATCGATAGCTCAGCAAATTTTCATGTGGCCCGATCGAAACTTTGTTCACCTTTCGTCCCTTTCGGACCAGTTCGAATCGTTTAACGCATAATCGCGAAAACAGGGCACAAAAGGGGCGTTAAATGAGTAAAAATACGAAAATAATCCAATAATTCCGAGGCAAAAGTGTTAAATTAAAGAAAAACTAAGTGAAACCTTACCTTGTATTCCAATTCCTCGGCCATCTTGTCTCGACAGAGAACCTAGACCATAATTTACATGTTTTGGCGCGAAATTATATTTTGGCGCGAAAAAAGGCTCGTGGCTCGCATACAGAGGCTCGGGCTCGCAGGCTCGCAATTTAGCAACCCCCGACATTGTGACTGTCAGTAGTGATGAACTGGAATAAGCTTACCAAGATGAGCCTCTTGTAGATGAGGAATGGCTTTCAAACTACCAACAGAAAGTTAAAGAACAAAAGAAGAAACAAGAACTCGAACAATGATTACATGGAATCGAGCTCGTTGGAACTTGGTAGGTAGTTGTGTTGTTTTCACAAAACAAAAATCTTCAACCAAGCTTACAGGATTTTTTTTGCTTTTCCTTAGGTGTACTTGTTTAAAGTGTGACGTAGAATTGCTTCAAAACGCACGAGAATGTGTTTGTTCCCGTGAATTACAGCTATGCATAGTTTCTCTCAACAATAAACTCATTCTTGAAGATGTCCCGGAACCGCCGACGTGCATTACCACTCATCCTGGTTTTAATACTGTATGTTTGGACAAATGGTCGTTAAGAGTTCCAGCCGATAAATACAAGTGTCGAGATCGTACACGTTACAAGCAAAAGGGTCCAGAAGCCAAGTAAGTCATAGCATGAATAGATTTATTCAAGTCCAACCAGGAAACTAACATGTTTTATTTTGTTCTAGATTTCTTTGCAGTGGGGCCTACCGAACATTCACGTATCTTATTCATGTTTTTTTTTTGGGAGATAACAGGATAGCGCTACCAGCGTGTGCATACAATGCTATATTAGATCTAAATTTTCAGAGGACAATGAATCATTTAAAGGCTATGAAGAAGAAGAGGATTTAGAGGAAATAGAAGTATAATCTGAATGTTGTATTACAAAATAAATGAGAACTAACATTATAAAGATTTGTTTCAATATTGTAAATTACACTACAATGTACATCGACCTAGTCTAGAAAATTCCAAGAAGTAGTGGTTTGTAACAGCAAAACCAGTCATTTTTGTTCAAGTTTGAATCACGTCATTATTACAGTTACCGTTTGTACTCTATAGTATACTAGTAAAGTATTATTTCTCTTTATATATACTACAACGATAAACATTAGTTTGGTTTTTAGGGCAGCTTGTGATATTCTTGTGTCCTTTCATGGGGTTTTTGCATATTGAAGAGTGGGATGTGACCTTTCTGCTCTGACATTTGGTGCCTGATTCTGAGTTACTTGAACTGCAAAATCAATTTTTTTCATTAATAAATGTGATTCATTAATAATTGTACTTATGGACTTAATAACTTTAATAAAATTAGTAATTTTATAACATAAAGGTCTCAATGAGACAACTCACGGATACAGCTACATTGCGTACAAGCCAATTCCAAAAGGAAAAACTTATGCACCAAAGTAAATCCCGAAGGGGGGAGGGGAGACTGCAACTAAAATAAGGGGGGTTGAAAGCGTTTGCAGTCCCCCCAGTCAGGCATTTGATAATTATCTGGGTCCCGGGACACATAAATATTAAGAAATGTTAAGCATGTTTGATCAATTTGTTTCCCAACTGTCGGGATTTAGACAAAAAAATTCAACTCTTGATTAAATCGCACCCATTTTCGTCTTTTTCCTGCACTCCCCTCCCCGTTGGGGTTTACTTTGACAGACTTGATTAGTGTACGAGCACTAAAAGTGAGCAAAACAAATAGTCCTATTTTACCACAGGCATTTAACTGCGTTACTTCAGATGTCTTTAATTCATCGATATTACCGTAAACACTTGTGTATCTCGAATCAAAGCTGCACTCATAGACAATTAGCAACTATAAACTTGGTTGTGAAATTATAAAAATCTCAAAGGATTTTCAACTGAATCTAAACTGACCGTATGCTTAGCTTTTGTTTGTCGAATTCTAGAACGTACAGCTGAATCGGTTCTGAGTCTGTGTACATTGGGAAGGTTGCGATCAAATGCACGTTGGAATGTAGCTGCTAATTATGCATATTCGATTGATCTTTTGAATTCATCGCAAACAGTCCAAACAAGCATTGAAATCTCTTCACGAAGATTAACTGGTTAGAACTGGTTTCTTTTATTTGAGTGCCCAAAGCAGGCTGGAGGATTTTTAACAATAGCAATTGTTACAATGCAAATCAGAAAGTCCCAAACGTAACTCGCCCGGTTAAACCTTTGTTGTCATTGTTTCACAAATACTCGCGTAGTAACCGGTTAGAACCGGTTTCTATTGTTTAAGCACGCAAAGCAGGCTGGAGGATTTTAAACAATACCTATTGTTACACAGAATTTAATTCAAATGAGAAAGGCTCAGCTAGAACTCACAGCTACTCCTACGGAGTATCCGTGAGTTAAAAATGGCAATAGCAATCAAGGCATTTACTACCTGGTGTTGTGGTAGGAGGCACATCCTGGACTGTCATACTTCTCCTGAGGTCCCTTCTTCTGTGGCATCTTCATAGTCTGATTCAGTTTCCATGTCATAGTCATCACAGACATGTCCAATACACACGAATCGAGTCGATTCGTAACCGGTGGTTTACGATTCGTAACAGATCGTGAACCTCATTGGTATGCAGAGATTGCGAATCTTATTAATATGCACTGTGAATCTTATTTATATGCACAAATTGTGCATATTTATATATCCTCTTTAGAATAAAATTAAATATTCTGATTAGAATAAGATTCAATTGCCGCTTATGTGTGGTCTTCCTGTGGTTCTTATCTCATTGTACACACCACCACCACTGCTTGGTCACCCTGTGGTTATTGATACACCAGCACTGCTTGGTCACCCTGTGGTTATTGCATACACCAGCACTGCTTGGTCACCCTGTGGTTATTGCATTCAGGGCCATCAGGGCCCGGGCTGTAAATCGTACGATTCGTGTCGATTCGTACGAATCGTGAATGTTCTTTACGATCCGTGCATCTTATTAGTCGATTCGTCGATTCGTGAACATGATAACTACTACGAAGCGAAGGTGTCTGGATTACTATGAATATACTGTTTTGTCGTTTTCAAAAAGCCCATTCAGAGATTCATTAATTTGTGTTCTAACTCCAGCGACTAAATAAAGACTTCATTGACATCTAAACCGGTCATTCCAAAGTAATATTCGTAGAAAAGCAGTCACTGATTATCGATTCGTGAATTTGATATCTACTACGAAGCAAAGCTGCCTGGATTACTATGAATATATTGTTTTTGTCGTTTTCAAAAAGCCCATTCAGGGATTCTCTAAGTTTGTGTTCTAACACCAGCGACTGAATAAAGACTTCATTGACATCTAAACCGGTCATTCCAAAGTGATATTCGTAGAAAAGCAGTCACTGATTATCGATTCCTGAATTCAGAAATTACAACGAAGCGAAGCTGCCACATTACTAAATAAAGTCTTCATTGAGATCCAAATGAGCCATTCCACTAAAAGTGCTGATATTCGTAGAAAAGTCAGGGCCAAACTATTAAAATTCCTTTTTTTTGTGTATTGCCGTTTTCAAAAAGCCTCCTGAATTTGTGACACCGAATCATTGCCTCAATCAGACGATCTGAAGGCTCAGATTGTTTTGTCGTTCTCAAAAAGCCAATTCTTGGATTCTTTAATTTGTGTTCTAACACCAGCGACTAAATAAAGACATGATTGACATCTAGCTAAACTGGTCATTCCAACGGTAATATTCGTAGAAAACTGGTCACTGATTTTCGATTCCTGAATTTGAAATATTACAACGAAGCGAAGCCTGGAACTATGATGACAACAATATTGTTTTGTCGTTTTCAAAAAAGCCCATTCTTGGATTCTTCAATGTGTGTAAACACCAGCAACTAAATAAAGACTTCATTGAGATCCAACCATTCTAAAGTGATATAAATATGAAAGCCCCCTGAATTTATGACATCATTTCTGGGCAAACAATTAGGGCAACATTTTAAATTGTTTTCAGTCTTTTTGTCGTCATCAGAACACCTAATCGATGGCATATATTACTTCATGTAAGCTGTACAATTTCAAAATGTTCATCTGATTGATCACCATTTCTAAATGTTTTAATGTTTTCTAATACTTAAAACAGTGGCGGATCCAGCATATTTAAAGAGGGGGTATGTTTTAACGCTTTCTCGACCCAAACTATTGATGAAAAAAGTGTTTATTTGTGAAAAGCTATCACCATTGTCCAAAAGGGGGATCAACCGCATTCAACGCACCTCCCTTGGATCCATCCCTGTAAAACCATGCAAAACTAGTATAAACCACTACTTTAATATCAGAGTTCTTTATTATAATATCAACAAATGCATTTCTCAATAAACAAACAATACATGCTACAATAACTTATTTATTTATCAAGATGAAAGACTAGTGGTCATATTTTTTGAATTAGCTGATAAATGCACATTTAGTATATTTTTACAAAATGAGTTCTTTTGAAGTCAATTAAGGGGCTAAATTTATTGTTGAAAGTGATAAAATGACATACAATCCAATTTTCATCTTGGTCATAAATACATAAACAAATGCAACTCTATTACCAAAAAAAAAATTATTTTATTTTTTATCATTATGATATGAAGCTAATTTATATTTTAAAAATCATAAACAAATTGGAGTATTTTTTACAAATACAATCATGCTATCACAATGACATCAGCATAAAATAATTTCTGCAAACTTCATTTTACACAATATTTATAAATTCATGAAACATGAAAAAGTTAAAATTCATTATTTAGAATGCCTTTTTTGACATCTTCATTATGGTTGTCTAAGACATAAAGCATTACAAAAAGAAACCACCACCTATTCATGTTTTGATATTATTGAAAATCTTGAAAGCCAAGAAAATAACTGCTTGCACACTTCAGTGTTTACATCCTACAAAAAAAAAAAAAAAAAAAAAAAACACAATAGATTAACATAAGTAATAAAAATGCAGATGAAGAATATGAAATGTTTGTTTAAAAAAATATTTCCTGTGACATATACACAATATATACATGTACACACATAAAAAATCATGTGTCAAATGATGTTCAAATAATAACAGCCCATCTTCTTACAGTGCTTTAATTGGGGCCACTTGAATTATAGTGACCAATCAAAAACCAGTAAAACCATACATACTTAGAACTAATAACTGAAATAAACACTCAAATTATAGTATTCTCATACATGCTGATAACAATGTAGAGTTGAGAGCTGCAATAAATTGATTAAATATCAGTTCATCTAAGTCAGGTCCTGGTTGAATTAGCAGCATTATAAATCAGTTACCTTTCAAAGATATAAATTTGTAAAGATTTTTTTATGTATAAGATTCAATTTACTAAAAAAACACTGGAATCAAGGCTAAAGCACCACACAGAACTTGGATTGAAATCATTTCATAATATTATATTATTAATACAAATATTACATTTATTTTATGATATATCCAATTTCTAGTATCGCATTTTCCTATAAATTAACATTATGTACATAAGAATCATTTATCAAAATATGACAACTTATGACTTTTTCATGCAATCAGACATGAGCTAAGTTCTTCATTTTTAAAATTGTAAAAAATTGTTTATGTTCAAATTTGTAATTACAGTATCAGAAACATGAGCTATAACTTAACTACATAACTACATATACATTACATTCAGTTTTAATGTGTCATTCAATTATTAATTACAAATAAAATAATCCTTACTAAATTGTTTTCATGTTGTTGAACTGTTTTTATACACATATTAACTAAATCAAAATTGCTTGTGTCAAGAGACAACTATACACCTGTTTCATTCTATTCTCTTGATAGAACAAAAACATTGTCAAATCAGAAATAAAATCTTGTTATGTATATCCAGTTGAGGGAAATTCAAAAGGTTCAGTTTTGGAGAATTTAGGCCAAATCTCACTCAACAAAACTAACTTATTGATTGGAATAAATATTCTCTAATGAAGATGACTAAGCTTGCTAGTATATTTTTCAGGAGACTAAAGGGTAAAGATTACAAACCCTTAAGCAAATGCAAATAAAAGCTTGATAGTAGCAATTTTTGTTTGTCTATTACCACAGGGAGCCCAATTCAGTTGAATAAAAAGGAAATATTTAGAATTATTACTTATTTAAATTTGAAAAACACAAGTTTGAGTCTGGAATTAATGACAAAATTAATAAGAAAAAGATGGAATTTTGTATCCAAAATAGATTTGTTTTAATATTTGTTTTAATATTTATTATGAATTGCTGTAAAAACCATTAGACCTCAATACAAATTGAAAATACTTAATTCTATGTTTACTTCTCGTTTTCTTGATATGCCAGATACATGTAATTAAACCATGTTATCAGACATAAACTGGAAGAGACAATATTCACCTAATATGTCATTCTATTCTACATATTAATTAATTAACTAAAGAAGAAAAATAACAACAACAGCCACAAAAACAATCCAAGATATCCCAAATATAGAGAAGACAAAAAATCAAAATATGCTGTTCTGCAATATAAAGCTGTTGAAATGCTTTATTTAACTTGTTTGAAAATATGAAAGTTTTGGAACTGTTTCCTTTCTTAGAATTATTAACCACTACTGCAAACTCAATTATAAAATCTGACACTGAATCTGAATAGTCAAGTTTCCCATTACTAGAGATAACTAAAACAAAAGCAAATTTATACAGGCTTAATTAGCCCAAAGTCAATGAAATTATTCAAAATAGATGCTAGGAAATGCACAAAATTTTGTTAAAAAACAACACAAAAATCGCATTTATTCCCATGGGTTTCCATGGAAAAAAAGGCTAAGCTTGTACAGATGTGCCTTTTGTCAAGAGGTTCAACGTCTCTTATAAAGGAAAACTAGACTATTACTGTTAATATAGGTCAATGAGCTTGCAAATATAATTCACCAAAAGACCAAACTGTTATAGTATATGCAAACTTAGAACAAATGGATTAGCAATCTTTATTTTAACTTTTTCAAACCCTTTTTTAAACCAGAGTGAGCCCATGTGTGACACCAAGTCCCCACAATAACTCGATTCTATGTTTACATTAAACAAGTTAAAAATGGAATCTTCTTTGGCCAATAACACAGGAAGCCCAATTCATTTGAAACAAGAGCATAAAAAACTATTAAAACTTGAGGCGCTGTTACCAATGCAATTTTTCTTGCAACTTGCAATGCAATGCCATTGTTTCAGAAGTGATTCCCTTTTACAACAATGGCATTGCATTGCAAGTTGCAAGAAAAATTACACCGTGTAACAGCGCCTTTAATAGGGAGCTCCACAATTAGGTAAAACCTACAATCATTGCCAGAACGGTTGGCACGATTTGTCATTATAGCGCGCGCAATGCATTTTCCTGTTATTTATGGCCCCCCCTCCCCCCTTTCAATGTTGGAGTGCACCTACCAGCCTAAACTCAGTCAAGCACACTCTAAAGCACCCATCAACATTGATAAGGGGGGCGGGGGATGCACATATACAATCACAAAGTGCATTATATAATGAGTCCCTAACATTTTCACATCGGACCAACTCTTTTTGGCAATGATTGTAGTTTACACATATTGTGGTGTACGTACTGTAAACAACATGTCAGGAGTTTAAGCTATAGCAGTTAATGATGCATGTTAGTGAATATGTCCTTTGAAAATGATGAAGTTGTGAGGCTTTCCTTTGTTCATTAAAAAAATCGAAACTGCAAGGCGAAGGATGTGTCCATTTCTGTGCCATATTAAACAGTCAATTCGACATACCTATAAGTCTGAACAAATGATAACACTGAATACAAGGTAAGCAGGTTGCAGTTGAAGTGAGTCTTTTTCAAAAAGGTTAAGTCTATTTCACTTTAGTTAGAGACATTTGGATTTGTGGGTGGTGTGTTTGTATAGATGTACGAGGCTGTAAGACCTAACACACATGAAATGCGATATTGACATTATTGACCAAGAATTTCACTTTGCTTGCCTATAAACGTCGTGGAAATAAGAAAAAAACTTACGGCACAAAAAGTCTAGGCTGTCATTTCAGTTCAGTTAGGTCTAAGGAACTAGTAAACCACTTGCGATGATTCGCGAAGTAACTATGGTGCAGTAGGATCAGTTCTCAGTATTCTCTAAAACACGTCATTTTAGTACTCTATCTAAGGTTAAAGACTAGGGTTCACATATGGCAACATAATATCATCAACTTACTCATTAAACGTATCTTTTCCCCCATCAAATGTAGTGGGGAATTGTTTCAGTCGAAATTAGTGATATTATTTAGTATACTACCTTTTGTGATAAACATATAAGCTCTTTTAATGTTCTTTTGTTTTAGATTTGGGTACCCTGTGTTTTTCTCTTTTTCTTATGGTTTTCTCATAGCCTGTATCTTGACAGGATTTTATGGGAAACTTAAAATAATTATATTATTTTATAATAGCCGACTTGATTATTTCCCTTGCGGGAAATAATACAATTTTATATTAGAGAATTTGGAAAAAAAGTGATTTTTGGGGATACGCTTGACGCTTCACCACAGCAACCCCAACGGGTCACCATGCGAAGACATCAAAAAGATCATCGAAAACAATGTCTTTTCCAAACGAAATATATATCGTGATGAAGAACAATTTATTTTTGATGTAAAAAATACCACTATTTGTTTAGAAGTGGAATATTATGCGATTTAGCAACGGATCACCATCTAAATACAATTAGTTATAACTTATTCCAGTGTTTTGTTTCTAGGAAAATCATGGTGATCCGTTGCCAACGACGTTTCGCGTCATCATATTTCGAATCTCTCGTTACAGGTGACTTGGAATAATTCTTCGCCTTCTATTTTCCTCAGTTATTAGTGTTCATAACTCAAAACCTCGAATTTTTAGGCGGAATAAGGAATGGTGATCTGTGGTGGTGACCCGTTGTTCAAGTGGCGGACTGTTTTGGGGATCAAATTACACGGTCGTAATGCCAACGTTTCGATCAAATGATAACGTTACCGCATTTGATAGAAAGTTCTTCTTCGTTTCGAGATTGCAGTGTGAAGTTTCTGGCTGATGCTAGTAGTAATCACGTTGATTTGTTTAACGTCAAAGAAAATAAAGGTTTATATATTTCATAGAAAAGATCTGCCATTTTTTTATTATAGAGTTTGGCCTATACTGGTATTCGGGCTTGGCTAGCTATTAAAGATTTTTTATACAGGGTATTCAAATGGTTTTCATGGAATCAGAAGCCTTCTAACTGTATCTAACTTCTGTGTAAATATTAGGAATAATATAATTCTAAAAGTGCTTTTGTAACCAATTATGTCATTAATACAATCATTGCCAGAACGGTTGGCACGATTTGTCATTATAGCGCGCGCAATGCATTTTCCTGTTATTTATGGCCCCCCCTCCCCCCTTTCAATGTTGGAGTGCACCTACCAGCCTAAACTCAGTCAAGCACACTCTAAAGCACTCATCAACATTGATAAGGGGGGCGGGGGATGCACATATACAATCACAAAGTGCATTATATAATGAGTCCCTAACATTTTCACATCGGACCAACTCTTTTTGGCAATGATTGTAGTTTCTATATTATTCTATACAATGATCTTCCTTTTAATAAGATAAAATCACATTGAAACAAAATAAACATCACTAATCACTAAAAGGAACAATTTAAAAAGTGGAAGCGTACTAGAAGAAAACTAGTTTATGACACAATAAACAAAAGTAATTCTTTGAAAAATTCTCAATTATTATGATTGCAGTTGATTGTCAGATGTTTATATATCTACAAAACACTAGAGCTGCCAATGTGCAATTCACATATTTTCTAAAAAAGAAAATTCTAATTTGTTTGTTTTAAACCCATGCCATGACTGAGTTTCTTTGAAAAAACAAATGATTTGAAAATGACAACATAATTTCAAAACATTTGTTGTTGTAGGTATCAATGAAATTCATCTTGTTATAATTGCTTAAGTCAACCAAGTTTCAAAACATTTTAAACAGTTTGCTTATTAGACTAAAACACAACTTTCATAATGGCTCCTGCTACTTGGCAAAAATAAATTTAAACAACTATTTAAATCATTGAAAAAATATGAAGTCATGAAATTTCTTAATTTACATGAGTAGAAGTATCAAAACATCCAGGATAGAATTAAATCCTTAACAGAATTGATATTTAAAAATGCACCAAAACAATACCAACTAGACGCCTAATAGGCGCTCACTCGGGCTACACCTGTGTATAGTACTTGGGGAGAAATGGAGAACAGAAGTTGATGGAAACCAGTTTGACTTGTCAGTGTCTTTTGATTGCAAAAATGCATGACAAGTACTCCCAGAGTAGAACACAAATTATATTGGGGAGAAAGTAGTTTGTACATAATTGTGCCACATCATGGTGGTTATTAATATACTGCTGGTCTTTTTATCATGCCAGACATATACAGTATACAGTCTGCTTTATTTTGTAAATGCCTACCAAATGATCCAATATGATCTATAGATAATACATTATAGCTCACACAATTTAAATTTCTATTCTGTACTTTTTTACTTTGATTTATGGAAACAAAACTTACAAACTGTGGCAGACTGTTTCGATGTCCAAGTTTAAATGATTTTGATATTGCTGCTGTCACATTGGTAGATTCTAGAAGTACCACAGTTACCTTTCTATGAAATCATTTCAGTTTCTTAACACAACTTTTCAATACATGTATTACCATGTTTTTAATATGGAGCAGATCAATGATTATAGCAGTAGTCAGTTGCTGATGCTTTATTTGAAGAAGTGTAATGTCATACAATATATGCTTATTACTGATACCATATATAGCTCCTCCATGCACATCAATCTGATACTACTACATACAGTAATATCTTCAATTCAATCCACTTTATCTTGTTTCTGTGAACATGGTTGCACAAAGCTTGTACAAATTTGTGGTTGAGTATTACTTTTCATTGATTGAAAATATCATTTTGTACATTCTAAAATTATTCTTCAATTGTTGCTAATATAAGGTCTCATAAACATTACTATCATTTCCATGATTATCCATCACTATATTTTTATCTGCTAACATTGAGCATGATTGACAATAAAGTGCATTCAATATAAGCTTAATCATGACATTGTACAAAATACAGATATGATTGCACTAAATGTTTATAAGTTAATAATAAAAAATCATTTGTTTTCCATTGTTTATTTGGTGTAATTTTGCACCATTTACTAATTCCTGTTTCCTGGCTTAATTATTGAATACACCCTAGTCACCTTATTAGTCTTATTACACAAAGGCAAGAATTTCCTAGTCTTTCTAGTTAAAATAAACATTGTAGATATTCAAGTTAATTACGGTTCGTTTTTAACACGGCTCTCAGGAAGGTTCAGGAAGAGCATGACTGTAGACAACGGCCGTGTAAGCAAATATTATGTGCAAGCAGTGGTGAAATATTATTAATTTAAACAAACTACTGATCTATTAAAGACAATATCTCCGTGTCTTACATGTCTGTCCTCAAGTGAAGTTCGCTGCCA
This sequence comes from Telmatactis stephensoni, assembly GCA_029948255.1. Classification (NCBI taxonomy): domain Eukaryota; kingdom Metazoa; phylum Cnidaria; class Anthozoa; order Actiniaria; family Isophelliidae; genus Telmatactis; species Telmatactis stephensoni. Next base: position 685,194 of record JALIZF010001770.1, read on the forward strand.
CAAATCGATCTGTCTCGTGTTCTTGGACGATCAATACATAAGTTGATTACAACAGCTGGTAAGAAGGTCCATCACTAAATTCGAGAATTCGATATTAACGATTAAAGCAAAGTATCTTGAGATTAAAAGCCAATAGTTCGAAAAATCTGAAAAATTCCGATTGGTAGCGTCCGCCATTTTGTTCTCAATCTCTCACGACCACAGGAAGCCTCGTGGTCAATAGTGTACCCCAAAGGCTTCTGGGTAATTTGCCGATTTGCGACGTTGATAGATTGATAGATTGATAGACCGAAAAGGTAAACCTAGACTCGAGCTACCACAGGTAGCCCGAGTAATAAGGCTTTTAATCAATTTCACATACAAAACAGCTATTTTTCACGGTGAATATTAGACTTCTCTAATTGTATAGTATTCAATATAAGTAACTCGTAGCATTAATTCACTTTCTGTTAGAAACAGCTAGTTTTATTTCGCTATAAAAGAGTAATATCGCTCTTCGAGCTGTCTCGTTTCGCAACGTATTACGATACAAGATGAGTGATTTTCATTTTCACATTACTGCGCCTTCAAACTCGTTACGTCTCCAAAAGCAGACTATTTTGACAAATAATTTCGATATCTTACGTTTTAAACAACTTTTATATCAATTTAAATTTATTTTCTACAAAAACAAACTTTAATATAAGCTAACAGTGAGGACACTCAAACCATGAACACTTGACTTTAATATTAAGTTTAGATTATTTAGATTTTCTGAGCTTTCTACTCCTTCAAACCTTCTAACAAGCTAGTAGGATTGAGCTGAAATATACTATGTGATCAAAATGAAACTAAATTCTAGCTCATTCTCTCAAGGAATGCATGTTAAAAACAGTTTTAAAAAAGAACCAAGTGTTCACGGTTAGAGTGTCCTCACTGTAAACTTAGGTAGCTAAATCTTATAAATTTGATACGTACCACACATCAACATCCCAGATGGTTAACATGCTTTACTCAAGTCGGTTCAGTTCCACTAAAACCATTTCAGCGTAAAATTTAACTTATTCTCACCATTTACACGAATCGATAATGAGATGCACGATTCGTAAACCCCTTTGACGATTCGTACGAATCGTACGAATCGTACGAATTGACAGGCCCCCTTCAAGCAGCTTTGAGTCTGCCAGAGTTTGTCCACTATATACCCATGTGCGCATGTGCGCGACACAGGAATCCCAACAACATGCGCTAACCATTCACACGAATCGATAATGAGATGCACGATTCGTAAACCCCTTTGACGATTCGTACGAATCGTACGAATCGACAGGCCCCCTTCGAGCAGCTTTAAGTCTGCCAGAGTTTAAGTCCACTATATACCCATGTGCGCATGTGCGCGACACAGGAATCCCAACAACATGCGCTAACCATTCACACGAATCGATAATGAGATGCACGATTCGTAAACCCCTTTGACGATTCGTACGAATCGTACGAATTGTACGAATCGACAGGCCCCCTTCGAGCAGCTTTGAGTCTGCCAGAGTCTAAGTCCACTATATACCCATCTGCGCATGTGCGGGACACAGGAATGCACAATCCATTTAAACGAATCGATAATGAGATGCCATTCGCAAACCATCTTTACCATTACTTAAATATTCATTATCCCTTGGTGTAATTATTCATGTTTTATGCATATCAATAACCTGTACTGTCTGCAATGCATTTCAATGAAGTTCACAATCTGTTACGAATCGTAAACCACCATTTACGAATCGACTCGATTCGTGTGTATTGGACAACCCTCAGTCATCAGAGTCGCAATCATCACTTCCCATGTCTACAGTGGGTAACTGGACAGCATCATCAGTTGGCTTGTCTTTACCTTTCACAACTCTAGTGCTTCCTCTGCCTCCACAATCACAAGCTAGAGTAAAAAATATGATTTGTATTGATAAAAAATTATGCATGACATTTTTTAAAAGCATGGCATTGCCTGTACTTACCATGACCTTTCTTTGACAATTGTGCTGTCTCTTTTCTACACCAGCGTAACTTGAATTTAGTGATTTCGAAGTTGACAGTTTTTTCTTTTTCAGCAGTGCACAGTCTTCACAAGGCACATCAGAGACAGACTGAAATAGAAGAAAAAATTATCGCACTGAACAGGGGTAAAGCTCTTTTACACATTTGTGTGTAAAATTCGTGTGCAATTATAAAATTCAGCTTTTTAGAAATACCTGATTCTGAGCAATTTCGGGTAAGGAATTCTGTCCTTCAAGACATGCACCCTCATCTTTCTTGTTCTCGTTTATAGCGCTAGCTTGTATGTCTGTCTCGCAAATGTTGTCGTTCTGTTCCTGTTGGAGTTCTTGACTGCTGATCTCCATGCTGTAATGTTTGCTTGCGGCTGGATGGCTTAGATTAACTATGTTATCTTAAATTAAACAAACACCACGCCATGTTGTTCTTGGCCAATCTCTCGTGATCCTTTATTCACGGATTCTACACAGGAACTCCAACGTATAAACACTATTACACTACATCCCCCTTTTGGGTTATATAAAGCTATAATGTATATAGACTTACTAACAAATATAAATGTCCCTGAATGTCCATATTCAAAGTTCAGATAATGAATACAGTAAAGTATAATAAACAATTAACAATTTTCAACGTATCTGTTTGGTGGTTTTACAACTCTACCACTCCTAGTCATAATGTTCTGCTTTTCTTGATGAACCACAAGCTTTTCTTGAAACTTTGTATCCTTCTGCTTCCTTTCTTCTGGCTTTTCTTCAGGCTTGGAATCTTCCTGCTTTTCCTCTTCCGGCTTTTCCCCATTGTTGCTTTCTTCTGGCATTTGGTTTAAGTGTTTTTGGTTTCGTCTCACTTTGCTCTTTTCTGTAATGACGTTATAGCTTCTTGGGGCAGCATCAGTTTGAATGGTTCCTTTTACGTTGAGATCAGGAATCCATACTTGCTCTCCAGCATCCAGAGATGGCAGTGGCTTTGCACGATGATGAGAGTCAAAGTTTCTTTTCTGTCTTTGCTTGAGATCATCATCTTTAGCTTTAAATCTGTGTGGTTCAACAACAGATGGATTCAGCTGCTCCCTTACCACTGGTACTGTAGTTTTAAGATTTCTGGACATAAGTAGTTGTGCTGGTGAGTAACCATGCTCTAGTGGAGTTGATCTGTAAGACAGTAGTCCTAGATAGGGGTCTGAGGACTTTGCAAGAATTGCCTTTACAGTTTTAACAGTTCTCTCAGCTAGTCCGTTCGCTTGTGCATAGTGAGGGCTGCTGGTTACATGTTGAAAACCATAGTCTTGAGAAAAGGTAGAGAAAGCTTTGGACGCATACTGAGGTCCATTGTCAGATACCAAGTACTCTGGTATCCCGTGTCTAGCAAATATTGACTTCAGATGACGTATGATGTCTTCTGTGGTAGTAGCAGATAGTTTAGCTAGTTCCACATACCTTGAATAGTAATCTACTACTATCAGATATTGCTGTTTCTTGAACTCTAGAAGATCTGTACCTACTTTCTGCCAAGGGTACTTTGGAAGCTCTGTTGGAATAAGTGGTTCTGCTCTGTTTTGTTGGTGTTGGCGGCAGGTACTGCAGTTAAGTATCAGCTCCTGTAACTGGTTTCCGAGTCCGGGCCACCATACAGACTGGCTTGCATGCTGACGACATTTCACAAGGCCCAAGTGTCCTGCATGCAATTTCTCTAGAATTTCCATTCTGAGGGCCATAGGTATTATGATGCGATGTCCTCGCATTAGTAGGCCATTTTGCTACAGGTTGATATTGTTTCAGCGTACCTTGAACTTTGTCAGGCCACCCATGTGTGCTGTACTTGTGTAGTAGTTGGCATGTTTCATCTTCTCTTTGGTGTTGGGCTATTCTGTCTAGCTGGTGATTGGTAGCTGGTAAATCCGCAATGACTTGGTCCACAAAGGCTTGACTAATTTCATGTAGTAGTGTATCTTCTCCTACCGGGGCTCTTGATAAGGCGTCTGCTGAGATGTGTTCTTTTCCTGGTACATAAGTTATACTGTAGCTGAACCTCATTAGACGTAGGCGGAATCTTTGGACTCTGGGTGGAAGACGATCCAGGTCTTTACTGCCTAACAGTGACACTAATGGTTTATGGTCAGTCTCTATCTTGAAGGTCATACCTATCAAGAAGTCACTGAACCTCTCGCAGGCCCACGTAACCGATAGCGCTTCTTTGTCGATTTGTGGATATCTTTTCTCAGCATCAGACATAGATCTTGAATTGTATGCTACTGGTCGCCATTCACCATTTTCTTGTCGTTGTGTTAACACTGCGCCCAGACCATAAGATGATGCATCTGCGCTGACTGTTGTCTCCGCAGCAGGGTTGTAATGAGCCAAGATCTTGTCTGGATCACTTAACTCTTTCTTGAGTTGATCGAAGGCTTGTTGCTGTGAGGGACCCCATTGCCACTCGTTCTTTTGGCTAAGTAGGTCTCTCAAAGGTTGAGTTATTTCAGCTGAGTTTCGCGTGAACTTGTTTAGTTGATTGGTCATACCAAGAAATCTTCTCAGCTCACTCCTGTCCATTGGCTGTTTCATGTCTACAACTGCCTTTACCTTGTTTGGGTCAGGGCGTATGCCTTCTGCATCAATTACTTGCCCGAGGAAGGTCACCTGCTTCTGGGAAAATCTGCACTTTTCCTTGTTTAGTGTTAATCCTGCAGCTTTGATTCTCTTTAATGCAGCATCCAGTCTGTCGTCGTGTTCCTTTTGGTTGCATCCATAGATGAGGGTATCATCAATAAGACACAAAGTTCCTGGAAGACCACTCAGTATCTCTGACATTCGTCGCTGGAAGTGCTCTGGGGCAGAGGTTATGCCGAAGGGTAGGCGGTTGTAACAAAATCTGCCGTATGGAGTGATGAATGTAGTAAGTAATGCTGACTCTTTGTCCAGGGGAATCTGATGGAAGCCTGAATTGGCATCTAATTTGCTGAAGATTTTAGCGCCGTTCATCTGGGCCAGTATCTGTTCCACTGATGGTAGCATATGCCTTTCTTGGCATACTGACTCGTTGAGCTTGGTTAGGTCGACGCATATCCTTATCTTACCATTAGACTTGGGAAGCACCACCATTGGGGTGCACCACTCTGTGGGCTCGTCTACTTTTGAGATGACGCCTTGCTTTTCCAACTTTTCTAGCTCTGCCTTCACCTTCGGGAGTAAAGGTAAGGCTACTCTTCGAGGAGTATGTACAACGTACGGAATTGCAGACTCTTTGAGTTTGATGTGGTACTCTCCAGATAACTTTCCTAACCCTTTGAATAGGTCTGGATGTTCTTTAAATACATCAGCGTGAACTGTGTCCACCGTTTCACCTTTAGTAAGAAGGTTAAGTGCTTGTATGGCTGGTCTGCCTAGAAGTGGAGTCGACAACGTACACTTTCTGTCTTGTTACTCTCTTTTCACTAGCTATTTGTGACTCCATCACACCAAGGACATCTAATTTGTATTGTCCTGGACCTGTTAACCTTGTTTTCGTTGGCTGTAATTGTTTTCCAGTTTTCTTGAATATTTTCTCTGGTACCACGGTGACATCTGCACCTGTGTCGAGCTTGAAAGTGGTTTTAACATTTTCTAGTTTAAGTTCTACCTTCCATGATTCCTCAGTGTCCTTCAGCTCATCTACATGGATTGATATTGATCCTAGGAAATCTTCATCAGATTCTTCTTCGTCAGATGCTTCATCCTCATAGACTTCATTTAGATTCTTGTTTGTTCGGCACATTTCTTTATAGTGTCCTCTCTTTTTGCAGTGGTGACAGGTTGCTTCTCTGGCTGGACACTTTGACTGGGGGTGACTGGGTTTACGTCCACATCTACCACATTGGGGTTGAGGCTTGCGATTAGAACTTTGTTCCCTTTTCGCTGGCTTTCCTTTGTAGGATTTCTCAACTTTGTCTATCTTAATAGACTCACTAGATCCATGCACAACGTTTTGTTGACTTTTTACCAATGCTGATTGCTTTGCTTGTCGAATTGCAGATTCTAGGGTAAGTTTGGAGTCAAGTTGTAGTCTCTCTGACAGTTTCCTATCCTTAATACCGACAACGATTCTATCACGAATCAGTTCTTCTCTTAAGCCTTGGAATTCGCAATATTCTGAGAGTTTATACAAATCAGTGATGAATTGGTCGACTGTTTCATTTTCTGTTTGGATTCTACTATTGAATCTAGCTCTCTCATAGATCACATTCTTTTTGACAACAAAGTATGCTTCGAATTTACCTTTGACCACGTCGTAAGCCTTGCTTTCGTCTTGAGACAAATTAAACGAAGCAAAGATATCATCAGCTTGATCTCCCATCGAGTATATCAGTGTATTCACTTGATTTTCTCCAGTCTTTTCATCAAGGCCAGTTGCCTTTCTGAATCGCTCGAAACGTCGTATCCATTTCGGCCACTCATCTGCTTTAAATGATAATTTTTCAGGCGATGGTACTTGATAGCTTGGGGTTGAAATTTGCTGAATTTCTGCAGCCGATGCTGCTGCTGGTTGTTTGTCGTCTCCCATGGAATTTTTCTGTTTTTGCGTTCTCGTTGAACTAAATTCTTTGAATTTACTTTTGTTCCGTCTTTCGGCTTGAGAATCGACCACTTTCTGACACCATGTAATGTTTGCTTGCGGCTGGATGGCTTAGATTAACTATGTTATCTTAAATTAAACAAACACCACGCCATGTTGTTCTTGGCCAATCTCTCGTGATCCTTTATTCACGGATTCTACACAGGAACTCCAACGTATAAACACTATTACACTACACATGCTTGAGGCCATCACTGAAGCTATCAACCTTTTTTGTTCTTTTGCAGCCTACAAATTAAAGACATCTGTAAAAATAACCTGACAAAATTTCTAATGGTCAATAATAACATGCGAGAAGAGAAGCAATGCTAACCTGCCGTATGGTTCGAGCTGAGGGAGGTTCATTTCCTTTGATTCGGTGTATTGAGGGAAAGACCATAACTCCTACTTCATCCTGCTTTAACCTTGGAGGGCTGGGTTTTGAATTAGGCATTTCCACTTTGAAGGAGGTCTCATAGTCATCTGCAGTGAAGTGGTCTGAGCACACGGCAGAGAATTTTGTTGCTTTCCAATTTTTCCTTTTTGTAGACACGAAATCAATCCAGCGTTTCCTTCATCTTCTCGCTTTGGATTGATCGTCATTCCAAAATGGAATCAGATCTAAAATAATCTGAAAAGAAATTTACCTGATATTTTTCAAATTCTGTATATTCCTCATCACGATGCTGAAAAAAATAAAATATAATTCCATATATTCATTTCAAACTTGCAATGATACATACATGAACTATCAAATCGACAGATGACTGTGCTAAACTTCAAAATGATATTTCACTCTTCTGAGAATGGGAAAGTAAATGGCAGATGCAATTTAATGAATCTAAATGTTTTGTTTTCCACATCTCATAAGAAAAGACCGCTTTCAACCATTTATCACCTAACGAACACACCTCTAGAGGAGACTACTAAACAAAAGTACTTGGGTGTTGAACTAACTAGTGACTTGGATTGGAGTCATCACATCAGCTGCATAGTAACTAAAGTGAAAAAACTCTTGGTTTACTATGCCGAAACTTCACTTCCTGCCCATCACATATTAAAGATGTTGCCTACAAAATCCTTGTGCGACCCCAACTTGAATACTGCAGTGCAATATGGGATCCGTATGAGAAGGGCAATAATGCAGAGCAGCCAGCTTTGTGATGTGGGATTATAAAATAGAGTCATGTGGTACGAGTATGATCTGCAACATTGGTTGGCAGAACCTTCAAGAACGCAGAGAGGTCGCCTGTCTTATGCTAATGTACAAATTTCTTTATGGACATGTAGAAGTCTTCAATACCCCTCTTCAGTCAAGTAGTTGTCAAACACGTCAAGCTTCACAGCTGACCTACAGAAATCTTCAAACTAACAAGAACTGCTACAGATATTCCTTCTTTCCTCGCACTATACCTGAATGGAACTCACTGCCTTCTAGTCTATGCAGTTCGTCTTTTGTCGAGACTTTTAAAACTGGTTTGACCAATCTAAACATCCAAAGCATTATCATCAAAAGCCACTATTATAACTTTGACTGACTTCTGGCCTACGCCTGCATTTAATATATCCCATTAGGTAGTTTTTTTTTCAGTAACATTTAGATTTAGATTTAGATTTACACATGCCTACAAGAATAATACAGATACCTACCAAATCCTCAACCAAGTCCCATAATTGTTTTCTGGTCAAAAAGTCATCAGAGAATATATCCCCAGGTCTGCTCTTGTAAATTTTAAGAAGACCTGACCTCCAATTTGAACAGCTGGAAAAGAAAATAGAACAATCAATGAATGATGTAGGTTTGAATGTAAAAGATGTCCCTGGAATTACAGATGCATTTGATGAACTTTCACACCCATTTGATGGACTTGGAGTCATCTCACCAGAATCCTTAACAGATGACCCTAAATTTGTGGTGCATATGATTTAGATCCCCAATAGTCAAACATTACAATTATAAATTATATACCTTGCACCATAAACACCAGTTTTATGTGATAGTATTAACAGATATTGCTTTCTCATTGTTTGTCTTTAAAGGAACCCTCTAAACATATTCTTGGAACCAAATTGGGTGTAAGGAAAAGTAAAAACAGGAGGATTGTGGAAATTGAGGAAGCATTTTACTACATACCAATATTACACACCATACAAACACAACTAGACTCACCCAAGATCCTTACCTTTATTCTAAGTGGCCAAGCCCTGCAAGCAGACAGCAATAGGCTTTTGGCAGGTCTTGTGTGACATTTTAAATTTTAATCCAACAAAAACAAAAATATATTTGAAAAGAACACACCAAAATTAGTAAAAATTGAGATTTTGAAGAAGTTTCGATGAATAGCGCCAAATTTATGGGCTGCTGAAGTTTGCATTCTTTGTATAGAAACGTTTGCTGGTGGGCAAGCTATTGCCCACCACCGAACGTTTCAAAAGAAAAAGAACCGACTTCGGCCACTGTTTACTTTGACACCATTTATCGAAACTGCTTCAAAATCTCAATTTTTACTAATTTTGGTGTGTTCTTTTCAAATATATATTCACGTCGGGTTGAACCACCCCTCGAAATCAATCACTGGGGGCGCGCAAAGACTTCTGGTACTAGAGGCTTGAGAAATCCAAGATGGCGTCTCAATTGAAGCATGAGATTAGAAGCAGCACTCTAAAATGGCAATTATCCGTGAAAAGCCGCGACAAAAAAGATGAATTATTCATTAGAGATGTTTTTCGTGAACTTGACGGCCTCATGGAACTGGTATACGAGAAGCATGATGGCTCTTTTGCCAATAAAGACTGCCATAAAATCATAGATGTTTGGCCGATGACTAGTAAAGCAATTATTAAAATTCATAAAAGCATCACAAGAAGACTACGAGCTACACCGTCGACATCATCTCCGTATTTCTGCCAGTTTTCGCATGATCTCGCCAATGAGGTATTTGGTATTATGAAAGACAATATTCTCGAGCGAACAAGTTTTGGAATTGTGTCATCGAGCACCAGTGTTCTGACTACTATTAACATCACTGACAAGAGAAAAGCTGTCTATTTTTTCAACTACATGAACAAGGAAACCATTTTGATAGAAAAAAAGAATTTGCTTCGTAAAGAATTCGAGGAGAAGGCCTATGCTGAAGTTGTAATATCTAATGAGAAGCCGATGATTTTCAAGTACAACAGCAACAGTCAAACACTTGTGATCTCTTTTTATTATGGATTTTGGAACTCAGAAGGATTACCACAACATTAAGGAGATAGTGATGTTTCAATTCTTAAACTCTTTCGATAGACCAAACAAGGGTAAAACATTATGTTGTTATCTAGTGGTTTTCATGAACCCATCAAAAAAATTATTACATTTAATTCTTTCCTTATGTGTAACTTGGACTTTCATACTTTAGTATATTATTTTCCTCAGAAATCATAGTATTACAAAGTAATACCATGCCTCCTTCTGGATATTAGTGATTTAGTGTCCCCTCAACCTCGGGAGGTTTAGTAAAAGTCCACTAAATCTCCCTCGGCTTCAGGGATTTAATCACTACCCGTAATATCAGAGTCATGGTATTACTTATAAGAAGTATAGTAATATAGAGTGCAATTATTCTATCTCTGATAGAGTGAGTGCACTTAACCCGTGAAATATTTAACAGACTACTAGCTACTAGTAGATCTTATTTCCATTGTTCTCTTTTGTGCCTATTGAACTATTACACACTAACATTCAATTTTTATTTCATGTTTTAAGTGCGCTCACTCTATACAAAATGGAATTTTGTACAAAATAGTGCTAATTATTTAATAGAAGACAAACAATTTTGCACTAATTTGCAATGCTTGTTTCAGAAAGCTATATTTCACATGCATGCAGGGGTGGATATACAATTTTTCAAAGGGGAGTGGAAAAAATGTCAAACAGGGTCAATAGACTTTATGTAAGTTACAAAATTTGAATGACAGTAATTAACAGAATTCAATAGGAATCAATAATTCAGTTCACTGCATACACTCCAGAAATTGTGACTTAAATTCTTTCTTATATTTTATTGAACATTAGAAAAAAAACTTTTTGAAATTTTTGTGATCAAAATGGGGTTGGAATCCCCTGGTAAGTGGTATTTATTTCAAGGAAATACAGTAAAACAAGCTATACAACATTGGCTCTCGGTGGTGACAAATCCCCAGCCATGGCACCTCTACTGGGTATAGGCAAAGTACCAAGGGTGCCCAGTCCCCCACCAGGGCCCATATTGGTCGAAGTCGGGGTTCACATTGACTCATTCATTACTCTGATAACAACGTTTTAGAGTGCACACACTTAATCCATTTTGAAAAAACTAAATTATGATGTCACAGGTCACGTGACACCCCTGTGATCACAAAAACACTCCAAAAATGTTTTAACTTAAAAGTTCCACAATATATATCATATGCTAAAATAACTTATTATTTCACGGATTAAGTGCGTGCACTCTAGAACAACAACTCCTAATTATTGACTGGAGCATTTGCAAAGGCTTTAAGATCAGGAGAGACTTTTCTGTCAGCAGCACTCTTCTTTAGTGATTTCATCATATCACTGCAGCAGATTTCACAGGCTTCAGATTCTGCACTTGACTTGGGGAGCCCACAGTAACAGTAGTTCTTGTTTTTAAGAACTCGATCAGGAATATATGAATTGTTTCCCTTGTTGCCATTGTAGGTTACACTGTAAGGATCCATACGCCGTAACCAAATCATACTCACAAATTCATGTCTGAAGACTGTCCACCATTGTTGGTGTTTCCTGCCTTTGCATGAATTTTCTAAGTACTGTTTGAGTTTAATATGTTTGGCCTCACGACCTATCAAATGATCAATAACAATGTTACATTAGTGTATGATTGTTTGTGTCTGCATTAACTTTGAACTACAAATTTGTATATGCTTGAACATACATCCATAAACCATAAGGATAATCCAATAAACTGGTATTGAATACACGACTTTCATAATGGCCACTGCTAATTAGCATAAATAGTGAAAAGTTACTATTTCTGGAACTGTATCAATTTGAAATTATTAAGATTGTTGATTTTGATAATTTGTGCAATTTTCAAAACAAAACATTAAATCCTTGACAAGATACGGGGATTTAAAATTCTGAAAATGCACCAAAATGAGGCTACCAAGGCTTTTGGTCAAAATTACATACAAAACTCTCTATTTTTGACAGCGCATAACTTTTTCGATATTGAACCAAAAGTGATAAAATTTTCTGAAAATATTTGTCTTGAAGTAATTTCTCACATAGCATTGATAATTTCTTGCACTTTTTCTCTACTGGAAAAAACTGAATTATGAAAGTGGTCTATTGCTGTTAACTTGATAGATAATGTGGTCATTCACACAAGTCATAATAATTAAAATTAATAAATAAATGAATCAATGACTGAATGAATGGATGAATGAATGGATGAATGAATGAATGAATGGATGGATGGATGGATGGATGGATGGATGGATGGATGGATGGATGGATGAATGGATGGATGGATGGATGGATGGATGAATGAATGGATGGATGAATGGATGAATGAATGAATGAATGAATGAATGAATGAATGAATGAATGAATGAATGAATGAATAAATAAATTACCTTGCATTGAATTAAGGCCTAAACCATACCCCCACATGTCGTATAGCTGTGATGTATGATGAGGGATGACATAACCAACAGTCCATGTAGTAGGGGTTACTCCATCCAGAAACAATCTAAGTACTGTGAAATAGTTGTGGCAGTATGTTTTCAGTTGATCTATCTCTTCTTTAGTGATTTTTATCCTTGTATATAGAGATACAGCATTCCTTAGGTTGATAGCAGCATACGCCAAGGCATGCAACTTAAGAATGATGCTATTATGCAATGTTGTTATACCAAGGAGTGTCTGGATAAGATAAGCAAAGTTCCAAGAAAAGTTTTTCGATTCAAGCCCAGTGAATCGGTACGAAAATTCCTGATTGGATTTTCTTTTCTCGCTGAACCATCGCTCAATAGCTTTGCAGAGTCGTCCACACTTTAAAGTGCCCTTAACACAATTTACTAGTTTAACCATAGGAGAAGTATTTGGTAAATCACTAATTGTTTTTGCAGATTTCAGATGACCATTATCAGTAAACTGCATTGCTATTTTAAGCAAAAACATGAACCAGTGCTGCCAGGCATTATTGGTGCAATGCAATGGTTCAGCTTTGATAAAGTCAATGTACTTGCCAAGGGGAGGTGTAAATTCTTGTCTAGAGTTCTTAGAAGCTATAAAGGTAGTAACCTTACTTCGTTCCTTTCCATCGGGATCTCTCAAAGTAGACTTATACTTTTCTACTTCTTTAACAACCCTTAGCCTCTGTGTAAAATCCCACTCTTGCCAAGTTGCCTTTTTGTCACCAATACTACCATTAAGTTCACCTTTATCTTTCTTGCTTACATTGGCAAAAGAAGAAAAGAACGTTGCGGCGTTGTTCAACTCGCCCGACATTGTCGAGACCCACTTCATGTCAGAGGGAAATAGCTGAAACTTGAATGTAACTTTGTTTCCTTTGTTAGTTGTAAGTTGAGTGTTTTCAATTTCTTCTATTTCCTGTCTGATATGCTTAGTATATTCAATCATCATCTGACAGTCCTCTGGACAGTTGGCCCCAGCCAGTAAGTGATTTTCATTACAACTCTGTACACGGTGTAATAAATTCAGGAAACTCACTAGGTAGGCTATTGAAATAAAAATATATATTTTTGATAAATAAATTAATATATCATTGCTTGAACAGTTAATTTCAATGAATCAATAAATAAATAATGAACCTACAATAACTGTTATTACATAATATACAAATGATATCATACATGCATGTATGTATACATGAGTGTCATACATGAACGCACTATGCTATCTAGTGATTTTCATAACCTGTGAATACTTCCCGTCACATTTAGTACTAGTACGTACTAATCCCTTCCTTTCTTTTGTTTGATTCTGGCTATTATTATCTAATATACGTGGCAACTTTTGTTTCAAGGGTCTATGAAAACCGCTTTATATCACTCTCTATTGATAAGGTGACAATAAATAAGTCACACAAACATTTCATATCAGGTGTATTGAGCCCCATATGGGCACCCGCTCATAAACATAGATGTTAAATTATCATATTCATTATATCATCATTTTATGTAAAATAATTACTCACCTGTAGCTGATTCATCTCGTCCAAAGGGAGCACCGTCTGCCCCTAATGCCACATAAAATACCATTTTCTCCCCTTTGAACCAGTGAAGACAGGGCTTTACCTCATCAAGAAATAAATAGAGGTCTGCGAGCTCCAACAACAATGGTTTTAAAGGCCTGTACACACCAGGGAAATGGGGAATAGAAAGATTACCAGTCAAGTTCTCAAAGTCAAGAGCGTCTCCAATGTGGATTCCTTTAATGATTTTCATGAGATTTTGGTAACTGATCATTTTTGGGATTTCGCATCCCGTCATGAATTGTGTTTTCTCGTTGTTTCTTGATATCCCATCTTCATTATAAACAATGTCTGTGCAATTTCTTATACTCGTGTATTTTCTTTTGGTCATAATACCGCCTTCGTATAACATCCTTACACTTCGCACTTGATTACCCTTACTCTTTTCATATGTTTTTATCTTATTGCGTACAATTTTCGGTAAGACATGTTGGTTGCATGTATTAGACCCAGATATCAGTCTGTGAATATCTTCCTTTGGTGCTGCACTGATCAAAGTGGTCCATAAACCATCAATAACTGGTTTAACATTTGCTGCATTGGTTGTGTTTGCACAGTGCACAGGCCTTAGAGCAGCTAAAGTCTTTTTCTTGCGCCTAAGTGCCTGTGCCTCCGAAAGGTTAAGTTTATCACTTGTATCCTTTTTTGTTTCGCTTTCAACTCGTGTGGTTCTTGGAACTTTTGGTGGGGATACATTTTCTAGATTGTCGATACTTGTAGCTAAATCTGCAGACTGATAAATGAAGACAATTAATATGCAAGTCTGGGTATACATACAGTATACAGATGCTTGGTATAGTAAGGATAAACACCATGCACTGCAGATGATCATATAATAAATACGTGAAATCATCAAAAATAATATCCTAATATATGTAAATGTTTACAGAAATAAAAATGAAAATGACAAAAAAAAAGGATTTGTTACTCAGTCTCAGGTTTTGAATCATTTCATTAAGATTAGCTGTGGTACACCAGCAATAAGAATCAATGTACGTGTACATGTGAATTTATTAAAGCTTACCCTTCGTCTCTTCCTATAGAGCTTTTCTTCTAGTGAATGGATCTCTTTATTAACTTTATCTACTTCTGTACGCTTTGTTTTAAGCTGATCATTCAGATCATTGAGCTGTTCATCGAGTTTCAGTGTCTCTTCAACGAGTAACTGCTGTTGGTGTTTTTTGGTCTTGTTGAAGAGACCAAGAGGGAACCTTAGTTTGCCAGCTCGTTCTACTGTTGTCTGAACCCTATGGAATTTTTTTTTCAAATTTAAGTCTCAAAAGAAAAGAAAAGAAAATTCTGAAAAGACTATGCATCGAGCTACAATCGTATGACTTTACAATTATTCAACAGCTCTTCAGTGGCATAAAAAAAGCTTGAAAAAAGCTTACCTCTCTCGTGATTCCGCATGAGAAGAATTGTCAGATGCCTCTCCAATCATGGATTGAAAAAAACTTAAAAATAGCACTAATATACAACCAATATACATGGTTTTAAAGCTTGGAAAACGAAGAATAAGTACAAACACGCCATGATCCTCGATTTAGTGCCTAAACCTCTTAAAGCTCGGTCACAGTTGGCCGATTTTCTGAATATCTATTGATTACCACCCATAAGCCTTTGCAAGGGCACTCCCAGGCGCCATTTTGAATTTTCCAACACACGTTCAAATGACTGCTATGGGGGGGGGGTGGTTCAACCCAACGTGATTTGTTTTTGTTGGATTAAAATTTAAAATGTCACGCAAGACCTGCCAAAAGCCCATTCTGATATTCTTAAAGATTTCAGTAAAGGCACTTTTGTACAAGAACATCCTTTGTTTGGCTGTGATGACTATGCTTTAAGGTGTCTCGATCGAAATTCCGAGCGCATCTAGGCGATTCGATAAAATGCTTCCAAAATCTTCCTTTTGTCTTTGATTGCAATAAAAATTTTTGCTTATTGTACGTCATTTATTGAAAATCACTAAAAATATATGGAAAATTGCAATTTATGCAAAATTGAGGGCTAAGATTTGAACGGCATTCACAGAATCATGAAACGCTAACCTAATCTAGCTGGTGGATCAGTAGGAAAAAAATTGTAGGACAGGATTCTGAGATAATTACGATGTTTGAAATTGTACCTCTTGAACTGACTCGGAAGTTTGGACTCTTCTTGCGTTATCGAGTTTAGCTTTAACGCTGTCACAATACAAGGCACCTTCACGTTGCTGCTGCCCAAATTGTGAGCTGTTATCGATGTTTGAAATTGTACCTCTTCAACTGACTCGGAAGTTTGGACTCTTCTTGCTTTATCGAGTTTAGCTTTAGGGAGTCTCGTTTTTAATAACGAGAATTCCAACAAGGAAATAGAAAAAAAAATCGCAGTATTTCAGGGCACTAGGTGCAAGGAAATGGGAGAAGGTTAACGCCAAGCTGAAAAACAAGTTAAAACTCTTTTCAACAACATGTGGTGAGATTATATTATTATATTTTGTTGTATGTACATAGAATATTCACTATTGTTTTAAAACACAAAATTCAATCTCACGACTGTGAGATCAGTGATATTTCAATAAACTACTGATTGATCTATCTCTATTCTGGTTAAGAGAAAGAAAGAAAGCCTCAAGAACCAAGTTTCCAAGAAAATGAGCGTTGGAAGAGCCCTCAAACCAGATCCTACACCAATAACGTCCGCCAAAACAACCCAGTAATAATTGCTGAAGTAAAGTCTCTTGGACTTCAAAACTGTGTGCATTGCAACGAAGGACCATTGGACTTTTCCAATGTAGCCAGCTACCAACATGACCAAATGCACCTGCAGGTTGTGTGCGATAGGTGCCAACATACAAATTCCATAAACCTATTTTCCAGCAAGAGTGAGGACGGTGACACTGCACAATGTGGAAGGAAAAAGAACCCCCTGGCAAGAAAAGCTGCCCTTGGGTGTCTACACCAGGGGTTGGGGCACTCTCATTATGAGGGGCTGATGGCGACCATATGGATACAACTTGGCTTCTAACACATTCAAACGTGTGGAGAGAGAAGTTGGGAAAGCCATCGAACAGACAGTTGAGGAAAGCTGCACCAAGTGGAGAGAACAGGAAAGCTCAGCAAGCAGTGGAGGGATGAAGGTGTCGTTTGATCAGGGATGGCAAAAGCAGGGACGAATGCACAATTCCCTTACAGGACAAGGTACGTTAGTGGGCCTTGAAACTGGAAAGTGCACTGGCTTTGGCACCAGGAATTCCTACTGCCGAACTTGTATCGAAGCAGAAAAGAAAGGTATAGTCGCAGCAGCCCATGACTGTCGCCGTAACCATCGTGGCTCATCAAAATCCATGGAAGCCGCCGTAGCAATTGAGGTCTTTCAAAAAGACAACTACAGTACTTTGATTGGTGATGATGACTCCACAGTTATCGCTAAACTTTGTGAAGAAGTGAATGTCGGCATTGAAAAGTGGTCTGATGTCAACCACGCCACATGCACCATGGCAAAGGCATTATACGAAAAGCATTGTACAAATTTTGGTCTGAACAATGACAAACTGACTGATAAAGTAATTGGTTATATCAAGATGTGCTTTTCTTATGCTGTTTATCAAAATTGAAACAATCTGGACGGTCTGGCAAAAGCAGTTGGTGCAATTGTTCCACACTGTTTTGGAGAACATGACAATTGCAGCATTTGGTGTCAATATAAAGACAACAATGAAGGGTATCGACATGCCTCCTTACCAGGTGGACGAGATCTTCAAGGAGATGCATTAAGGCAGTTTCTAACAAGTGTGTTACAGACTTTCACAAAGAATGAAGTGGCAAAAAAGTTGGCCCCCTTTGGCTCGTCTCAAAGAAATGAGTGTTTAAATAGCATTGTGGGTATGAAAAATTAAAAAAAGAGGTTCTATGGAGGATCAGAAAGCAGTGACTTTCGGACTGCCGCTGCAGTTGCCCAATTCAATGAGAAATTTAGTTATCTAATTGATGTAGAAGCAAAGCTGAGTAAAATTTGTGATGAAAATCTATCTAGTTATGTTGATCGGATGCAAAAAAAGAGGAAACAAAGTTCACAGAGAAAAGCAAAGACGTCAACGAAGAAAAGAAGAAAGGAACTAAAAAAGACACGTAAATCACAGCAAACTCGCGCACAGGAAAAGGAGGGGACTACTTACCATTCTGGTGTCGGTATAGAGGTCATAACAGACGAAGAAGTTCGAAAATTGGCTGTCAGTGACAAGAAAACTGCCGTAGAAGATGTGCTAAAAGAAAAGAAGTGCAAACCTGAGAAACCGGCTCTGCCAAGAAAACCATCAAATCTTGACAACCCTGCCTATTTTATCTATGATATTGAAACCACTGGTCTAAGCAAAGAGGCTGAACTTATTCAGCTATCATGCATACAAACGACAGGGGAAGATACTTTTACCAAGTACCTCGTCCCAAAATGTTCCATAGACAAAAGTGCTGCTAAAGTTACCGGACTAACCATTGGCTATGTGAGTGGGCGTCGAGCTTTGTATAAAAACAAAAGAGAAGTTGAGGCTCAAGATAACGTTGAAAGTGTGTTGGAAAACGTTTGCAAATACTTGAATGATCACTCAGCTGGCAACCCTTGTGTTTTGATTGCACACAATGGAAACACATTTGATGCCCCTCGACTAATAAATGGTTTGGCCTCTTGCAATGCTGCTCAGAACTTAGAGAAAGTATATTTTGAGGATTCTTTACTGGCATTACGTAAGTTTCTAGGTCGAACAAAGCATCTAAAACTGGTTGACGTATACAAAGAAGTGTTTCATTGTGCATTGCGCATGATGCCTTGGAGGATTGCAAGGCGCTGAAGAGAATTATAAATCACTATGGCACACCAATGTCTTTTGAATACAATCAAGCCACTCTCATTTTATATTCAAGCAAGGGACCACAAGACTCAAATTGCTAGAGTAAAAGATTCCTATAGAGGGAGGCTGCCGTGTGCGCCTATCACAGATCGCTTGAGATCGCGAAGACGCCCTGGTTTCATATATGGCATGCAAACAGCGAGGACACCCTAGAATAACTGACGATGTAGGTCTGCTAACTGATATTTTGACTGTTCTTTGAAATTAAGGTAAGATGCTAAGCACTTTAAAAAAACCTTTAGGAGACTACATACTAAATTCGAAAGTCAAAGTTTGGGTGTTACGTAGTATGAACCGAAAAAAGTAAGATACTGAACATTTGCTGGTTTGAGTACATTCAATGCAAGTCAATGCATTTGGTGATTCGATCAGTATTTTGTGTAAGCTAGTTTCGTAAATCGATTTAGCTTTTCAGGTTTTCTTTCTTTGTGCTTCCTTCATATTTTAAAACACTATAATCTGGTTTCTTTGTCTTTACACACTTGGCCGAAATAAATCTCATTCTCGTAAAAAAAAACACAAATATCTCTGAATATGACGAAAGTTCTCTTCATTTTTCTTTGAAAAAAAGAATGAGAATAAAAGCTGAAGTTGCGGTGTATAAATTAACAAAGTATGCATGTTAACACCCCCTGTCAAAAGTGTGAATTCCTTAGAGGCTAGCTAATTTGCATAGTGGCAATCTGATAACAACTCACAATTCGGGCGGCAGCGACGTGAAGGTGCCTTGTATTGTGACTGCGTTAAGGTATCAGGGTACCCCAAAGTTTCTCAAAAGGGTCGATTTTTACTTTTTTACATTTTCTGATAGAATACACAAGCTATGATTAAGTGAAAAAATTATTTCACTCGCGATTATCAATAGCGAGCTATAAACGAAAAACTTTTTTCCAGCTTAATCCCTGGCAATTATCTGTTGACATCACTTGTCAATTGACCTGTCATCAAGAGAGTTTGTCGGTGAAGAATATATTTTGTCTAAACTATCGAAACCTTTGTAAAAAGATTATTCAACAAGAGCCAAAGTTCAATGGGATCAAATTGCCTTGACATCCCGCCATTTGTGTGGGAAACGCAACAAGATTTTGGTTGCCCTTTACTTCAGCTGTCATCGGGCAAGATTATTATGGGTTATAATCCCCTTGTATAAACAAACTTCTTTGCTCCAAAACACATTTTTGCGTTTTTCTCGGAAGTGAATTTACGTTCATTTAGCCGTGTATTTTGAGTTCCCGTCAAAGGGATTTTAATGGATTCATCTGAAATTTGGCAGAGGTCGTCTTCGATAGTTGTTCTTTAAAAGCGATTTTTTTGCTCCATTCCAAAGTTATCGTCTGTTTTGAATCGGATACAGCTATTTTGGGGGTGTTGTAACTTTAGGAACGTATAACAGAACCACGGGGCAACTAATCAAAAATCTGAGACACACTTTTGACAAGTGATATCTCATGATCTCAGAAAGATAGTAAACATTGTTTTCGGATCAATATTTATTGACCGGGAACTCCACGAAGACACCTCAGTGAAAACTTGAATAATTCGCTCTAACCTAAAAGGAAAAAAATTATTTTACGATAAAAATAATAGAAATAGTTTCTACATTTATTCAGCTTTCTAAAAATGTATACTTTAATGGGGTTTAGACTAAACGTTTTGGTGCAATATAGAATTGATTGCACACCCGGTCGCTAGGGGTACCCTGATACCTTAAAGCTAAACTCAATAATGCAAGAAGAGTCCAAACTTCTGAGTCAGTTCAAGAGGTACAATTTCAAACATCGTAATTATCTCAGAATCCTGTCCTACAATTTTTTTCCTACTGATCCACCAGCTAGATTAGGTTAGTGTTTCATGATTCTGTGAATGTGGTTAAAATGTTAGCGCTCAATTTTGCGTAAATTACAATTTTATGAAAATAGTGGTGTGTAGTTTTTGCTATTTTGTGTCTCATTCGTGTATCATTTCCATATATTTTTAGTGTGTTTGTGATTCTCAATAAATGACGTACAATAAGCAAAATTTTTTATTGCAATTGAAGACGAAAGGAAGATTTTGGAAGCGTTTTATCGTAGTACCTCGATGCACTTGGAATTTCGATCAAGACACCTTGTTGATGTATTATGATGACGTCAATGTTGTCAATCCAACAAACAACAGAGTCCATCAAATGGGATTCTTTTACTATCAATTGGCCAACCTACCACCTTAGTATTGCTCCAAGTCAAAGTCAATACAGCTCTTTGCAGTTTGCAAAAAATATATCAAGAAGTATGGTTTGATTGTCATACTTCAACTATTTATAGATGAGCTAAAGATTTTTGGAGATGAAGATGGATACCCTTTCAATATTGGATCGGGAACCAACAACTTAAGGAGGCTGACCTGGGTTTTGAACAACCTCACCTCACCATCTTTGAATGGCCATAACTTCCGTTATAGACCTCTGTTTAGGTTGAATGTTTTGTGAAAGACTACCAAAAGATTGAATTGTGATAAAATGTGTTTGTGTTTTCATTGCTCGGCCACCATAAGCATTATGAAAAAAAGTCAAATTTCCAAAATCTTTTTATTTTATCTCGTGCATACAGCCTAAAGCTACTTCCTGGCAAGTTTTTAGGCAAATCCCTTTATTTTATATTTATTGGCTTCACAATTTTTTATACACGATGTCTTTGCAAAGGAATTACTTGAAAACTAGTTGATGAATTTTTTTTAAACTTCTTTGATACAATATTCAGTAGTCATTGTCAACTTTTCCCTGGATTTTGTATGAACTGAATACCTCTGAACTTGTAAAAGAATAGCGAATGAACAGGATATTTTTCCTATATGCAAATTTTGTATTGTTCAAGTTATGCATAATTAGTCTAGTTCTTCATGTCATGTGCTATGGTTCAATGCCTTTCGTCCTGGTAACAAAAGCTACAAGATCATGTGAATCACTTTACTAATGAGGAAATTAAAGAAAAACGAAGAAAATAAATAAAATTAAAGGATTAAAAAAAATAACGAAAGGAAAGGAAGGATAATGCATTTTCCTACATTTTGTCCAGTTCCTACCACAGGAAAATGTGTGTTTCCAATCATAGGAAATGAGCAAAAATATCTAGTGAGACCTGCAAGAAGTAAAAATGCTAAACATGTGTAATACTCTATTATAAATGGCACTAATTTGATGATGCTGGAAATGAAGAACAAACAGCAAACACAGTACATTTGGTTTTATATAATAGAATTTTACGAGCGCGCAATCTGATTGGTCAATTAGCCATACTTTATCAGAGTACAGATAATAGAAGTGATGTCACAAAATCAAAATCTTTTACTCACAATCTTTGTTGTGAGTCCTTCAAGCCTATTTCATTCGCAAAATAGGCAAAAATTTCTTCAGTAAACACAAGAAAATTTATTCCTTTATTGCATAATCCCTGGCGACCAAGTCCAAACAAGTGAAAATTCCCGCCATTTTCTGTTAGCGGACGCACGCGTTTGTACACCCGAATGGCGGGAAAAGGTAATGCGATGAAAGAAAAGCAAACCTCTTTGCTTTTAAGTTGATTTTTACGCAAATAACACGAAAAAAAAAGACAGCAAATGTAAATGACCTTCAGGTTGTGGGTTTCAAGGCAAAGCTGACTTCTTCTATAAACTGGAACCAAACTTTTGGAGCTGTAAAATAAAATTTGTGAGCTTTTTCGATCGAGTATTTTGGATGTTTATCGAGGAGCTACAGTCTTCACTCAACGTTGTTAATGCAAGAATGTACTTAAATCTGAGTCTGAGACTCATTCAATGTTTCTACGATTTCTGAAAACAACAATTTGAAGTCAACATGCTTGTTGAAGACGACGACAAGAAGTTTCTTTACTTATCAGAATTCATTTTTGTACCGATAAGTACACCTCGCCAACTTTCAAGATTCTGGATGTCAAACCTCAGTTTGGATCATGTCAGGCAAGATAGATTTTGGGGAAATCTAATCACCGGTTCAAAATAAATGAGGTAACTTAATGAATTACGTAGAATAAAACACTATAGAAAAAATATTTTTTGCATAATTTTGACGACATTATAGTATCCTGTGAAATTTTGTCGATTCAATGTCGAAAGACGCGCACTCTGTTTACCTAAATTTTTATTCTCAGTTTTGCTTTCTTTGCTCGTAAAATTCTATTATATAAAGCAAATAGATCAGGTGTAGCTATGTTCTGTACTCTGATGAAACACTCCTGAAGCTGTAAAACACTCAAAAAGCTATAAAAATCACTCGCCTACGGCTCGTGCTTTCTATGACTTTTTTGTGTTTTACAGCTCCAGTCGTGTTCCATCAGAGTACAGAACATAGCTACGCCTGATCTATTTGTTAAGTATTCCATTCAAATTATTTTATTATATTTTATTTTATTATTTGTAATACACATATTTACTTGAGCACAAACACTAAAACCATTAAACAACTTTGTGACTGAGAAGTAGCAAATAGTCACAAAATCCTGTTTTTCATCGGTTAAATTAGTGCCATTGACTATTAGATTTTGTTTCACCACTCTAAATACTCTTACAAATGTCCTAATTTATTATGGGTGGTTAGAAGTTAGATAAGGCAGATATTACAATTAAAATGTCTGAGGCAATAGGACTAAGCACAACAGGAATTCTATGATCAAAGATGTGCCAATTTTTAAGTCTTTCCATAAGCCTTTCAACATGTATGCGCAAACTTGCAACTTATTATGTTCAGTCTCCGTCTTGGAAAATTGATGTGACCCTTTAAGGAATGCAGGAGTGACCAGGGAAGCCCCAACAGAAGCCAGCTCATCTTGGCAATTTAAGCCTTTATCGGCCATAACTTGGTCACCAGGTCTTTATTCAGAATTCCACTTTGATTGGTTATTTCTTTGTCAGAAATGCTACCAGGAAAGAACTCACTAACAAAGCACAATGCTCCACTTGGAGTAATAACTAACAGGGCCTTCACAGTGGTTTTAGACTTGTAGGATGAATAACAAGCTGACTGTGCATCCAGAGAGGAAGGCTTCTCTAATTCAATCTTAGTGCAATCAACAATCACAGTTAGTCTTGGGTAGAAATGTTTAAACAGCTGGCATATGTAAGCATATTTCCTTGTATGAAATAATTCTTATCAGGGGTCCAAACTCACAATGAAGAAATCGAATCCATGCTCTTGTTACTCTGGATACAGTCATTAAAGACACACTGAACCTATGAGCAAGGTCTCTTTCAAAAACGCCCAGATGTAGTCTCATCATTACAAGTGTATACTCTTCAAAAGTAGTAAGAACTCTTGGCCTGCCAATCTTTCTCTGTCCTTCCACGTCAACAGAAATCTTATCAGTGTCATAGTTAATATTCTTTGCAGTGTCTTTCACAATGTAATTACAGAGGATGAAAGTATCAAAATCAGGGAATCCTGTGTAAATCACATATATCTTCATGACTGTCCTTGTACTTTTCTATGTGAAATCTTGGCTTGTTCAACT
Source organism: Telmatactis stephensoni (assembly GCA_029948255.1). Lineage (NCBI taxonomy): Eukaryota > Metazoa > Cnidaria > Anthozoa > Actiniaria > Isophelliidae > Telmatactis > Telmatactis stephensoni. The sequence continues at coordinate 709,478 of JALIZF010001770.1, forward strand.
TACATTTAAGCTGTTCAACTTGTAACTTCAGATTTTCATTCTCTTTCTTGATTACTATATTTTCCTTATTCAAGTTGAATAATTCAGTTTCTAAGTCCAATAATTGAGCTTGAAGTTTCTCTTCTGTGTCTCTTCTCCAATTCAATTCTTCTGATGTCAACTCAGTTTGTGAACTCTTCTCTTCCGGTTCATTAGGCAGTGAAGAATTTTCAGCTGGAGTTTGTTGGAAATCAGGGCTTTGTTTGGTAGCTCTTGGTTTCTTTTGAACTGGAATATTTTCTTTTTGTGGCGAATGCCTTTCAGAACTCTTCTTTGCGATGGCTCCTTAGTCCATGGGTAGATCGAAGGCAAGTGGTTTCGAGAAAGCTTTGTTTCTCCTTCAAAATGACTTGAACAAATTCGAGTCAATTGTGAATCAAGCTTTTAGGGTTTCATTCTTTAAAATTACTTTGTAGGTTTTCCTCAAGCCTTCATCCTTTGGATTACGGTAGAATTGGTCGGAAGAATTTCTAAAGCTGTACAACCGGAAACGCAACAATTAAAGTGATGTGGCATGACCATAATCCAATATGGCGTCTCTGTCCATCCAAACAATCCATAGATGCTTTGCGAGGAAAACTTGAACCCATTCTCCCACTCATTTAGGTAAATGCAAATTGTTGTTGACTTATCTTGTGCTTCCTTGTTTAGTGAAAATATTATGTTGATATTCAGTAGTTCTTCAAGATGAGTGAATCTTGAATACTGAGTGGAGACTGGATTCCATTGAAACTTTTTTGTCTTTTTGTTTCTTTTTTCTGCATTTTTTCAACCTAAAAAATTTTTTTAGTGGTTGAATTTCCATAAATTACTCATGCCCAGGCCATAGTTCAAAAGTTTAAGTTGGCAGATTCAAAAAAGGTCTTTATTACTACTGTGGCTTGTTGAACTACAGGCAACCAGTGGACGCTTTGAGGAGCGTCTTGTGAAAAAGTTTATTAACAACAACAGGTCAATCACTCTTACTCTAGCGGCAGCTAATCTAAATGTCCTTTGAAGCTGATTTTGGGCTCCCTTTCACATGGGCACGAGTGAACGCACGAGTCCGTCAAGTTTAATTTTTCTTACAAACTTTGTGGCTGTCATCTTGGATTCACTTGGGTAGCACATGCTAGCGTTAACTTTTTACAACAAACAGTGAGAACCATATCTGCTATAAGAAAGTCAAATGTCTATTGTAACTTGTGAACAAAATATGGAGACTCAAGAAGCTAAACACCAATGTCAGGTCTGCTTTGAAAGCCTGATCCTGATGCTGTCGAAGTCGATGGTTTGAAGCCAAACAACTTTCTGTGTTCATCGAATGGTGTCAACTTTTTACTAGTATTACTACTTGTAGCATTTGTCATAGGCACTTCAGACTTCGTTTCTTTTGGTATAGAGAACTCTTGTAGCACTTATGCAGCACTTCTGAGACTTTTTAGGCACTTTTTGATTGATTCAGTGATATTCTTTTTGACATTCTTCTCACCTTCATTTGCCATTTTGTGAGCACAATTGTGAGATGATCCCATGATGCCTTTCAGGCCTTGCACTAGTACAGTTACGAAGAATCATGGCACCATCATAATACCCAAAAAAACGTCATAATGCCAAAACACCATCATAGTACAAAAACGCCATCATAATACTAAAATATCATCATAATACAAAAACTCCATCATAATATGAAAACACCATAATACCAAGTTTGTCCATTCTTATTTGTGCATCAAACCTTCAAAACTTATTCAGAATGAAGAATCATCACATCATAATACGAAAACTTAATTTTGTCACCAATGACGCTCCATAATACAGAGGTTGCCTTGTAGCAACTATGTACCCATGGAGTGCCCATACAGCAAACGTGGGTCCCATAGGTGCAAGCTGGCAAAATTCTCGAGTTGAACTTCACCTAAATTTCATTTAGCCATATTTAAACTAATCAGTGGTAATGAGGTTGGATGAGGTGCCTAGATGCTGCCATGAGGGATGCGCCGTTAAAAATGGCTATTCTCCAGTTTTGTGGGAAAATGCTAGACTGAAGAGAGATGTTCATTAATTTAACAATTGAGGTAATGATAATAGGTGCAGCAATCTTTAACATCCTAGCTCTGATTTTATCAATTCGCATTGCTTTATTAGGACTCAAGAGTCGCAAACTATCAGAGATGAGTTCTTTAGTAACATTTGGAATTGAGTATTTCTCATCTGGATCTTTCACGGAGAGCGCAAAGGTTTGAAGCCTTGAGATGTCAAAGGATACTTGTGTCAACCAAGAATGCAAGCAATCAGCCACAGTAACAAAGTGGTTGTTATATTTCTGAGCAGAAATTGCAGACTCAGATTCAACTGGTGCCTTGATTTTGGAATGTTCTTTCCCCCAGGATCAGTTAAGGACTTAATGGTCTTCCAGATGGATTTTGGATTGCCCCTTTGGAAAATGAGCGGCTTTGTTACGTGCTGATCTGTACTTCCAGTTGGTGTCACTTCTTGTGAGCTAGCTTAGCCACTTTTAGTAAATTGGTGTAATTATAATTTTTTTAAGTTGGCTTGTACTTGATACAGGACACACATAGTGCGTTCACTCGTGCCCAAGTGGAAATCAGTCTGGCATGAGAATGAGCTAGGCAGAAGGACATCGGTCATACCTGCCTAATTATAGAAATTTAGTTTGGTTCCGTGACGTCATTTCTCCTACTTTTTACATCAGTCAACTCTCATCTTATGGACACTCCAGTATAACAGATACTGACAGAAAGAAGCTAAATACCGCCATAGAAATATACGTGCGAGAGTGCATTGGAAAATATGTGGAGAAATAAATATGTTTTAAGCTATGTGAAAGTGGTTCAGAGTAATTCTACGAGTCTGTTCATAGTAGGCAAATGAGTAGTTATGTCTCAACACTTTTTTCAACTCGATCGAGCATGATAGCAAATGTCACACTGCATGAAAAATTTGATTTGCCATACAGTAAAGGTGAAGCAAATTTGTAGTAAATACCACAGTTAACCCAAATTTGCTAAACTTTGCTCCTGGTCAAATATGTGACTTGCATTTTGTTTTGCTTATGAAGCAAAGCTGGTAAATGACGTCCTTGCTTTGGCTTTGCCACATGCATGAAAGGTACCACGATGGTCAAAAAGCTTTGATTTTCTCCCACTTGGTTCACAAGTTTTTTGTAGAACTGTCTGATTGTAACAGAACTTGTCATCAAGGTAGTTTGAGTAAATCCACATTTAACAAACTTGTTGGCTCATTTGTGGCTGTCTTGGTGACGTCATAAATGACATACAAATTTGGTGCCAAAATTAAGAATTTGAAATTGATTTTACTAATTATCCAAAATTGTTCTTTGGTCAAAATAATGCATTCCAGTGAAAACCCCATGTAAATCCAGTAAATGGTTCAAAAGTTATGATTGATTAAAGGAATTTGAATTTCCCGCCAAAATTTAGGGTATTTCTAACTCTAACATATGATGTAATATGTATAAGGAAATGACGTATTACTCGTGACACCAAAGTTCCCAAGTCAAAAAAACTACAAATTTGTTTTAATGCATTATTCACTTTGTTTCAATCTGACTCTGACTCTGACTCTGACTTTGAATCTGATTATATTGTTAGACTTAGAGTATCAAATGTAAAGCAAAGCTATGAAATTGCTCATTTAAAACTGATTATGAAATGCATGTAAACCCATATTTTTACTCCCCTTAGTTTCCAATTCTAAAAAAAATAGAATCATCCCAATATACTAGACATTCAATTGTTTATTGTGGATAATTCCACGGTAATGGTCTAAAAATACAACATATTAACTGAGAGCATTAGAATTTTAAAAGGTTTGGAACTGAGAGCATGTTTATTGATAATTCAACAATAACGCAGATCTAAAAATACTAAATGAGATATTTACAAATATTGATGGGAGTATATCTAGATAAACGTTACAGAAGTTGGATATAATAAAGAGATATTACAATGTAATTGAGCATGTATCACTCGCTAGTTATATCATATGAGATTTCATTGCAAATTTGGGTGTATCTATTGGAGGCAATGTTTTGGATCATTGCTAGACTTTTGGGGATTTTCCTTCATATAGCTTGCTTATCTAAGGCTTTCATCAATTTTGATGCCTCATCACTTTTCCAAGTGAGAGGTCTGAGTAAAAAGAATTTTTGTCTTGTTGTTAGTTCATCTTCTTGTTCAGAATCAGACTCTGATGTGTTTTCATCATCCTCTGATGCCGAGTCTCCAGATGACATGTACTTGGAAGTCATAATGCTGACATATTTCTTTTTGTCTTTGTCAGAAATAGACATTGATTGGTGCAGGGCTCTGGCGGGTCGCTTTTTTCTGATAACAATAACAAAAAAGAATTAATAACTGAAACGATTACAAATGGAGCACTATAGCATTCACAGTTATTTTTGCCTTTCCTAGCTTTTATTGGATTAATGTTTTGCGGCTTTGCTTTCAGTTTATCGGAAATCAGTGGAACAAATCGTCCAATTCAAGTCGTTTTAATACAAACATAATTTCACACTGTGTTTACTGGCCATTTGTAAGATTACAGTTTTGTGACTGTTTTTTCTCACCGTACCTTGCAGTAGTGACCGTCATTGCCGTAACTTCAGTGCGAACTACTCGCAAGGTGGCAAAACGTCAGGTGACATACAAACACTTTTATTTACATATTGGTTGGTTTATTTACATGGTGGTTGTTACTGATTGTTGCTTGCTTCCTCCAGCATGCAAAGTTTCTGAATGAGTCTCACATAACTCTGTGTCTTGACTTCAACCGTCCTTACTAATGCATCTCTATCTGGCATGGTCTTGACAATACGACCCAATGGCCAGTTACTCCTAGGTAGTCTCTCATCGACCAAAAGGACAAGATCCTCTACTTCTGCATTACACCATGGTCGGATATATTCTTTCAGCCAACATGACCAAAAGAGAAGATCTGAGGCTGTCTCCATCTCTTTCGACTGTAGATGTCTTCCTTTACAAATAGACCTGGTGGTAAGGTTTGGCCAGGTCTTTGTAGCAGCAGATGGTTAGGAGTTCATGGTTCACAGTCCTTAGGGTGATCAGATGCTGCACATATGGCACATATGGCACTGTGTATCGTATAATTAATAAATTTTCACTTCACCACTATGAGCAATACATTCTGATGGAAGAAATCCTGAAGAATCCATCTTTAACTCTGAACGAGCTATGTTTTGAGGTCCAAAGAAGTACTGGTAGCGATTATCATTGCTCAACTATTTTTCGAAACCTCAAAAGATTTGGTTTATCAACGAAAGTGGTAAGAGCTCTAGTATTGCATTGGAGTCGTGCGGATATACCTAGGATTTCAGTAGTAGCCACCATTTGGTCTTGATGGCTTACGTTGCCTATGCACATTCCATGGTAGTGTGAATTCTGATACATTTTTGTATCTACTGCAGAATGCAGTAGGTACTATGTCATCGTGTTGAAAATGGATATACTTCATGCTTCACTCCAATTATGAGTTCATGGTATATATTGGTATTCACCAGAACATGCATGAGTTCTGACACGAAGTTCTGTGCTCGTCAACAATAGAAATGTGTTAACAATAGAAAAGTCGGAATATTTTCGGAAAATACGCGGGAACAAACAAGTAAAGACGAAATGACGTACGAATCGACCGAATGTCTTTCGGAAACATTCAGGAAAAACTGACAAGCACAAAGTGTGCACAAAGTTCCATGTGACTGACGACTGTTGGCAAGTTTGACAGGAATTCAAGTCAAAAATCTTGGTAAGTGATGTTTTTAACAATGACAGTTTTTATGCCAATTGATAAGGCTCAGCTGTAATAGAATGTGTCAGGTTTATTCTTATGGATAATTTTTGAATCATTATTTAATTTTTGAGGCCGTTTTTGAGTGTAAATATTGAAGTGTTCGTCTTGATCTCGTTTGAGCCTTTGGCAATTGTTCTATCGGATATCCTTTAGCAACAGTAAACAAGTTAACAACGATTGCTGATGTAAATTATCAAATGACTCACTTGATTATACAATATTTCATATCCTATTAAGGAAATGTAATGGCCTTAGTATGTACAGAGAGCTCAAACGTGGACCCCGATTGCAAGGCCAAAAAAACACTAGCAATTCCTTATATAAAACTTATGACACCGTCTATGAAAGCTGTCTCTATTGATGTACGTAAAAACATATAAAATATCATTTACCAAGTTTTTCCGAACGTTTCAAAAAGACATTCGAGGTAATAACAAACTGCCCTGTCCAACTCCATAAAATTCTTTATTGCTATTCGTGTTTTTCTTTCCAATCAGCATTTCACATTGTCAAAAATATTTCTATAACACTTCTGCAGTAGATACATGCACCTTTCAGGTGCCTTTTATTACTGTTTTTAGAGCGCCAACTGTTGCCTATTCTTCGACCTTATAATGGTGTCAACAGAAATTCTGTTCTCATCATGGGTAAGAAAACTTTTCTTAACTTCAGAAACCTGTTATTAGCTTTCAAACAGTATGCAGTTTGTGGTCGCAGGCTACTCTGTATTATAAAATCAAGTATTTGATTTTTTCACATTGCTGCCAAAACAGGATCTTTATCAAAACAAGCTTCTTCATCTAGGTCGATTTCAGTTATATGGTTCAGTGCTTACAATCAACCCAATAATTCACACACTTTGTTTAATTATATTATATTTTATATATACATCGTCAAAAAAATAATATTGATATGCTGTGAGACACCACCGTGACATCATGGTTGAAATTTTAATCCAATAAAAATAGAAATATAGTATTTGAAAAGAGCACCCAAAGTTAGCAGAAATTGATATTTTTGAAGTAGTTTTGAAGAATAGCTCTACAGTTATTTGGCCAAAGTGGCATGGTGCATTTTTCTATAGAACCATGCGATGTAACACAAGCTGTTGCCAATCACTGAATAATATAAAACAATTAAACAAACAAACAAATTTCAAGCAAACTTTGGTAGCTCATAACTTTGGCAGAATTCAACGAAACGTTTTCAAATTTTGAATGTTACTAATTTCAAATACAGATTTTTGTTGGATGAAAACATAAAATGTCATGCAAGATTTGCAACATCCCCATTCTGCTTATTTTTCCCTAGATAAGGCCGCCATCCATCACGCAAATACAAAGTCCTCAATCAAACTGGTGCTAGAGTAATATTCCTGCCTCCCTACAACCCTGATTTGAACCCAATTGAAGAGGCTTTCAGTAAAGTTAAGGGATGGATTAGGAGTAATGGTGATGTATGGCCGCAGCTAACCACCACGACAAAATCTGTACACTCTATGAAGCATTTTTTTCAGTTGACATCTGATGTCTGCTTTGGCTATTTTGAACAGCGTGAAAAACAGGAACCATAACAAAACTAAAATGACGACTCCCCCCAAAAAAGAGCACTAAATTGCTTTAAGGCTATCTACGAGAATGCTTTGCTGTTCTTCATATTCTTGCCTCGACAGCATGCCTGTATCCAACAGCTCTTTAAGATCTTTTAATTGATGTAGTAGTACCCCTCTTTTCTCGTCCTTCAAAATAGTAATTAATTTAGAGTGTAAGAATAATATTGGTATTATGATAGGTAGATCTTGTGATAATGTATTACAGGGTGAAGCCCAAAAGTATGACCAGTGATAATTTATTCACATTCTTTTGCCGTGACTATCCAATCAGCAGTCGAGTTCGAATGTAAACATTGCAAAATGTATATGTGGAAATTCAGGAAATCTTAGATAGAAAATTGCAACATCTTGATACTATTAAATACTGCAATTTCATTTTTTGTTGTTACTCCTTATTTTTGCTTCTAGAAGCCATCATGGACCACCGTACTTGTAGTCTGTTACTGAGAGCGACGAACCACAATTTTCACATGATTTCTGCGATTTGGTGAATTCGAGCCGATTGAGTCTGTAAAACATAGTTCTTACACTGAGAAAATAATATACATTTCTCTTTTCTAGCACAAAGGTAAAAATTAAAAATGAAAACTCAACAGTTTCAGAAAGACAAGAATGTTCCAAAATTTCGGCGAAAAATACCCGGTATTAGTTTATGTCATTACCGTGACCGAACGCGACCATTGGTTTGATCCAATTCAAAACAAAAATATTGAAATTTTGACCTCCTCAACGGTATTTCTAAAGAACACAACGGTCTTTTTGCAGTTTGCTACGGCTATATAAATACGGATCCAGCTAGATTACAATTCAGTTCTTCATGTTTCCTTTTGCGCCCCGTCAAGGTATGATGAATCGGCCTAGTTTTGTTTGAAATCATTCGATATATATTACAATTTTTTACTGTTTTACAGAATGTCTTGTTTGTCAGAACCAAAATGGTGGGACTTATGATCACGGCCGCCGATATCCACATGTTATTCGTGAACGCATTCTCGATCTTCATCACAATAATTTCTCTCAACGAGCTATTGTTCAAGCTACGAGGGTTAGTAAATCCTTTGTACAAAAAGTCATTGAAAGGTATGACAAAGAGAACACTTCTTTACCAGCCATGAAATCTTCAAATGGAGGGCCTATTAGAAAAATTGATGATAATGTACTGCAGTATCTAGAAGTGGAAAAACTACAAAAACCTTCAGTGTATGCAAGCGAGCTACAAGAAAGACTTGTGCTTGATGGGGTTGTAAATAGGGTGGATCTACCCTCTGTTTCTCAAATAAACAGAAGATTGAGACGAGATCTTCTAATGTCCAAGAAAAAAATAACGGTTCAACCGTCAGAAGCGAACAATGCCCGTACACTTCAACTAACCGATGAATATCTATTTGAAATCAGTCAGATAAATCCTACAAAACTGCACTTTTTTGATGAGACCAGTGTCGTAAAAACAACCTGCAATAGGAAATACGGTAGTTCAACTGTAGGATCAAGAGCTATCGAACAACAACATTATACACATATGAAGCTTTTGGTTGTCGTTGTGACCATATTTGGAATAGCCTTGGCACGCGACAAACAATAGGCTCACTCACCGTGCCAAGTCTCCGAGTATGCAAATTTTTTTTGGATGCCGTTCAGAGTTGGTTGACAATAATTTCCTGTGGGGGTGGTAGAGAAAATTGTCTAAACACAGAGGACCCCTGAGAGTAAATTTTAGTCCGCGACGAAGCGTCTACGTTTAAAATAAGCGCGGGCCGATGAGAAAGTACTTTTCGATTATCAAACAGAAAATGCCGCGCGCCTTCAGCAACATGTTATGAAATCAATTTGTGAATTAGTATTTTCGAAATCTCTTGCTAAACTCATGTTCAAGTTTCATGTTTTTCAAGCAAATTATCTAGCTTTCCCTTCCTCGATCAGACGTTAACACTTTAAGATAAATTTACAGTAAACAAAACAAATTGTTTTCATGAATACCGTTGTTAGCTTGTCTTTTTTCAAGACACTAATGCGAAGCGCTTTACAGTTTGTAAAAAAGCAATCATATTTCACAATATAGTTTAACTCTTCTGTCCTTTATTTACAAAAGATTCCACTATTAGTATTTACAACAATTATACACTTATGTAATTCATAAAATACAGATTGATAGCTTGTGTTTCAACTGAAAGGGCAGCCATTAACAACTTACTGACACAGTCATTATGACACACGGTCATTACAAAATTTTTTCTTAAACTACATGATTACATCTAGACTTGTTGATTTTCTGTTTGGACAGACTGACTTGTGAGGTGAGGTGGGTCTGTTTGGGTGCCTTTGGACCTCTCTTCTACATCTAACTCGTGAGTTGTCTTCACTAACTTTGCATCTCGAAGAATCTATAAGAATTGATCATGAAATACAACAGAACATTAGCAACAAAATCAAATCTTCCCACATAAAAAGCAGTTGATAACTGTCATGAGCTATGTGATGACTGAGGTTGTAATGATTTCGTAGTTTAGTTAACACTTGAATTTTCAAAGTTATGTTTACCTTTACTATTGGATGAATCGCGCACAGATAACGTCCATGGCGCCATCCACAGGGCTGGCTAACGGGATACTCTTGATTATGGAGTGGCATTTTCTTCACACACTGAAAACCAATAAAGGAATCGATTACAAAAATATTTTGAGAAGTAATTTTTTTGATATTAAGCAATCTACAAAGTCTCTACAAAAGCAGAATCCACCAAAGGCAGAATCATTTCCTACGTTCTTTTTAGTACTGACCTGATTGAAGCGTAGCTTGATTTTTCGATTACTCCGAGTTGATCACTTGCCTGATCTGTCTGCAATGACAGCCAACTGAATGGAAGTCGCGTTTATATAGCATTTAGTGCTGGGCATGTAAGGCAATGTGAGGGCTTGCTCAATTTAAGGCATACTTTCATTTCCATCAAGAATCTTCTCGCGAGTTGTCGCTTTCTTGCCCAACAATCATTGCACCTTTCAGCATACTTTTGTTTCCGCAAAAGATCTTTGTCGAATGCAGCTCAGTGCTGTTTCCGGACATCAATGGGCTTTTTAAAAAATAGTGTTGCACCTCGCTTTGTTTACATTGCCACAAATCAATTTTCGAGCCATATCAGTAAAACAATTGGACTTAAGAAATATTAAGAACTGAGTCATAACTGAGTTGATAATTTTCAAACAAACAACCAAAAAATACTCATAAAGATCCCTAAAAACCCACCCATCAAATGACTTAATATGATCTTTAGACAATCTGTAACAGCTAAATGTGATTTTGGTAATAGTTAAATCTACGTATTTTTGATTTTTGATTTTGATTGACGGAAGCTAATTTGGCAAAAACTACTTGAGTGTTTACATGTCCGAGTTTGCATGATTTTGAAAATTGCAGTGAATTACTTCATTAGTTTGGGGGATGAAAACATACCCTGGTTGGCAGAGCTTTCCTAAAATCAGGACTGAGCTCTGGCAAGCAGGGTAATAAAAGCACAGTGCAGTACTGGAAACAGTCATGGCCAATTAATTAAGACAGGAATCCCGAATAGTTTACTAAGATTATCGAGTGGTTGCAAAGCCGGGTTCGCGAAGACTGTCGAAGACTGTACAACTGTTGCACGTGCTAACAAGTTTCACAGGTATGATTTGTACGATTTTTTGATTTCTAATGACGTATTGGAATAGTGAAGTCAAGAAACGTGTCTCCACCTCTTCAAAACTAACTGGTAAGTACACAAATCTGTAGAAACAAAGCTACTCTTAGCTCTTTCTTATGTATGCAACTGCTGTTCGAATGTTCAAGATTTCATTGTTGTTGCATACACTGAAAGAAAGACTCAGCGAAGCTTAGTTCATTAAAAAAATAAAACCTTTGCAGATATTTAAGTTTTTTATTGATCTTACAATAAAAAATATATACATGTATAATTATAAGCTTATAAATTGACTTCATATTATAATCTTTTTAAGTTCCTTTTCTTATGTCTAAAATTTCTATCAATTTTCTTTCTAAAGCATAAAGGTTAAGATTAAACACCGAACTTGAGATACATCGCAATTCAAAACCCTCCGTTGTTCTTTTGACAATTGTTAATCCTTACAAGCAACCAAAGTAACTCAGGTTCAAGTTTCATCTTAGCCCAAGAGCTTGAACGAGCTTCATTTCTTCATGTGAATACTAAAGAATTTGTTACTGTTATTCTACTATAGCCATGGTCACTTGAACTTTCTCAAACACTTTAATATACCACTGATTATGTCAAAAGTTACCAATGAAACATGTTTGTTTCAAGGGTTGTAATTGTGGTGTTTTCAAATTGGTGAACAATCAAGCTTAAGTGACCACAGTTAGATTAGAATAACAGTAAAAGAATTTGCTTAAAATAATGTACACAGTCATTAATATATCTCTCTATGTTTCTCTATTTGTATGGCAGTATTTTCGTTTCTGTCTTTCAGGGACATTCTTTTTTTGAAACAGCAAACGGTTTTCTTTTTCCATGACCTGAATAATAATAATAATAATAAAACGAATTAATAAAAGAAATGAAACATTTGAACATCGTATTGCAAATAAATTATTCCCCGTTCTGAAACCAAAGTGTTAAATCATTCAATAATACAGCCAGTACAAAATGCTATGATCATAAGATACCTGAATTGTGTAGTGTGAGCCTCTTCCTCCCTTTTGAGTTGCCCAGTGAAACGTCTGGTTTTGGTTGTGGTTCTTCTTCTCAACAGCTTGGCAATTGAACTGGTGGATGGTTTCATATTTTTCCAAAAACTGAGGGACGTGATATATCAGAGCTGCAATTGAACAATAATATATATTACTTTTCTTCCTTAAGTTTATTAAATATGATTAGTCGTGAGAGGGAACTTGAATGGTTTTTTAGATTTCTCAATACCAAATAGATTACCATGAATATATGGTGTTACATCTTCGTCATAATAAATATCAAGAAAAACATTTCCCCATTCTTTTGCCATTTCTCTGAATATCTCTGGCTTTATGTAGTCTCTGTTGTCCTTGGAGCACTGTAAGGCATTGTATAGAGTCTTGAAACCCTGTCAGCAAAAAGAATGAATGAATGAATAGATAACAACTGGAAATATGTAAACATGAAGTATAATTTTATAGATAGAATGGAACATTTTTAGAGAAGAAGAAGAGACTTTAAGAGACTGACTTACATTCCACAGCTCATTAACTGAGTCATACGTTTCACCTTGACCAAGAATTGGTTTGAGGTCCAGTTCTGACAAAACTTTTTGTAGGTCTTTACCTATAATAACAAATATTTATATACAGTCATTCTCAGAAAGGTTGTCCAAAAATAAAGACATTTAGTCATTAATATACTCATTTAATGCATATCTCAGACTCAAGAATATGAATTTATATTACACTAAAATACATTGAAAATACTAAAATATGATATAAGCAAATGAGTTTATTAATGACTCAAATGTCAAATGTCTTAAATTTTTTGGTAAAAGATAAACATCCAGGACTTTACAGTGATTTAAGGAGGCATTTAAACCTTAAGCTTACACACTCACTTTCTTGCTATTAATTTCATTTCACTTACCATTAAGTGTTGGCCACTTCAACTTCTTCGTTTCTTTGTCTTGGTAAAATTTAAATTGGATCTTTATGGCTGCCATCCCCTCTTCAATCTTGCTTTTGGTGTCAAGCATGTCTGCTGTCTCAACAAGCTGCAATTGCAAAACACACTTTTTAAATAAGTCAAATCCTGAATAGCTACATGTAATAGCTGCCTCTATTAATTATTTAGAAGTAATAATACATGTTTAAGTGTGGATTCTTTTTGTTCACTTTCACTTCTGATTCAACTAAATACCTGAGCAAACAGAACACCCATAATCCTCAGTAGGAGGTGCAAAGTGTCAATAATGACATGATCAAAAGGAATTGACAGCATTGGTGGTTGTTTACTGCCTTCACGCTGGAGCACTGTGCCCTTCTTGCACTTTTCTGTACAGCCGTCAATGGTCCTTTCAATAGGCCAATCTGGAACTAAGAAAATGGGTTTATTAATGGAATACAATATTACAATATTACTCCTGCCCCATCTCAGTAACATGATAACCATGCTTTATTGAACATTAAGATTTTCATCTTTGAACAATAATCACAATATGTAAAGAAACTTACTTGAAAAATTACTAATTTTTTTCTTTGTGCAGGAACACCATATGCAAAAGAACGTTGAACATGCAGCATTCAACCCATAAAGTAGGGCAAGACACTTCCAGTCACTACAGCAGAACCTGAATAAATAGATCAAGAACTCTTTGTCAAATGAAGGTAATATAGCTAGTTTTGCTTGTTTTTGTAAGCAAGTTGTAGGGTTGTTGCATGCAAAATTTTGTACCAAGCAAAAATTGTATTGTGTAAATTGGCCTTTACACAATGTTATGATATATGATTGGTATGCAACTTCATTATATCACACTTGACTGTATGGAATAATATAGTTGGTAATAGTATAAATGATATGTACCATTCAACAGAATATTCTTCCCCATTGATGGTGAGCACACTTTTACAATTTTCAATTTCTTGGATAGTTTTTGCTAAGCATGATTTAATCTTCTCATAGCTTTCACTTCCTACAGAAAAAGAAAAAAATACAGTTTGGTTATACTTATCTAATACGTTTTCCATTTGTTTTGCTTCAAAATATCCATTGGCACATCAGTATATATTATACCATTTAGGCTATTTTTGGAGTTTTCTCATGCACAATGATATATTGCACACTTTAGTAAGCTGAGTTTTCTATTAGTACTCAGCTATCTTAAATACCAGAAGCAAAAAATACATACCATTGTATAGAGCCAATGTGTACTGGTAGGCTGCACTATTTTGCCCTTCATTTAGAAGGCTTACCACTGCCATCACCGTTCCGATTTTTGATGTTGTTCTCCTCCCATCTGCTGCAAACCTATACCATAATAATAATAATAATAAACATAATGTTTATTTATATAACACTTTTTACTTATAGCTGAAAAGCGCTTTACCTAAATTTAAAAAAAAACTTATACAGTTTTGAGAGGTTTTTTAGATGAGCATGAGGCAAGCCTGTTCACAGGCTTATGACTTATAAATGAAAATTTGATGACTAGACTTGCAACTAGACCCTAATATACCTCAGTTTGAATTTTCTTCCATCTCTTTCCACTGCAGTTTTCACACTTGGAATTGATAGTAGGTATTCCAAGATGTGAAAAAGGGAACGAATGGCACCATCTCCACAATCAGCCTAGAGAAAATTTGAGAAGAAAAGGTTAGTCAGTAAATAGAATAATTTAATAATTGGTTTTGGATGATTGATTCATTCAATCCTAATATTGTCTTGTACTCTCAGTATTACTGAATGCTTGTTTTATGATGGTAATAGTCAGTTTTCGTTATTTTGACATAGATTCCGTATATTTCATTGAAATTAAGGCCTTATTTAAGGTGTTAATGTTTCTGTATTACTAACCTCTGAGACCGTTGTTATTGGTAACAACTGATTTTGTTGTTTTCTTTGTCTTTGAATAGCACAAAGTGTAGGGACATGGGTTTTTGCTGGAGAAGGCAAAGACATTCTCAGCTCATGGTAAGCCTGGTCACTTATAATTCCTGTGTGAAAATAGAAGTATTCCAAGTCAGGGTAAGCTTTAATGAACAACACCGTCATTTAAGTTTCAGCATAGTTGTGTCTATACCAATACTAATGACTTATAAATGAAAATTTGATGACTAGACTTGCAACTAGACCCTAATATACCTCAGTTTGAATTTTCTTCCATCTCTTTCCACTGCAGTTTTCACACTTGGAATTGATAGTAGGTATTACAAGATGTGAAAAAGGGAACGCTCGTGGTTCCACTTGAGTTTTGAACATTTTTGTGACGTCATCTATGATCAATAAGAGGATGGACAATGGAAAATATTTGTAGTCATTCTACTGGCTCAAAATTGTAAAATATAGTATTCTCTTTTCAAAAAACTTCAAAACGTTTGACTTTGCTTTTGCATGACAGATGATGCAATATCTATGTGTCTGTCCTCTTATTGATCATAGCTGACAGCCAATCAGAAAGCGAGAAAATTACAAGTTGTGGTAAAAATTACAAGTAACTAGAGCATTAAATATAAACATGTCCTGCATCACATCTGAAAATTTATTTTCAAAAATAAAATATCAAATAATATCAAAATTTGGTGCATGCGTTTCTGAGATATAATGCCATGTACTTTGGGAGAGGTGACATTTTGATCAACAGAAAAATCATTGTTTTAATAAATATCCCCACGAAGTATTACTGTAACGTCACAAGGTTTTGTAAAAAGTTTTTACTAAAGCCAGTAAAAAGTGTAGCAGTTACTGTTTTTCATACTTAATCATCAGTTTATGAAAAAACTATGAAAATGGCCGCTTAGCTGTTCAGTTCTGCTATGTCTCAACATACTCTTTATTCTAAACATAACACCAAAATGGCATACTAGGGATACAGTAAGGGACTGTTCGTTTTATCATCTTAAAACACGTTTGTGACGAATGTAAAGATCAAACTTAAAATGTCAACACAGACGTCATCAGAAAAACATTTCTAATATGAATAAAATCATAATAATTCAATCTACTTCTTAGAGAAGGCAATTCATATCCTACTTCCAGTTTTACATGTAGACCACATACAAACTACACAATCTTGAATCAAAATCAATATCAGTCTCAGATCTAGCTTATTGAACTTAAGGAGTTTGTGTGTACTAATACGTAACCGTATCTGTAATTTAATTTAAAGGTTAACACCCAACATGAGAAGAAACGAATTGTAGCAACAACCACCCATGATCGTTTAGTCTCTAAAATCGAATACGAGAACTTAAGCACGTTATTACATGTAAATAAGGCTTGAAAAATGCAGTTGCTATGAGGATGCTAACTAGCATGAAAGCTTTATAACAAAAAAACACCTGAATCTTTTGCAGCCAAAGCTTTTTGGATGGCTTCAGGGTGAATGGAGTTCTCTTCTTGTTCATTTTGTTCGTCTTCGAAATCGAAGGTTACTTCTTTGCCGTCAACAGTGAAGATGAACTAACAGTCTACACTTTATATTTGGATTTTTGGACTCTGCTAATTTTCAATGATTTTGGTCAAATTTTGTTTAAAATATCACAATACAACCAGTGATATGGACAATTTTGAATTTGATCATTTTTAATCATGTCAATAATGTACATTTTCGTTGAAATTTGCATTTACATTTAGGTTATAAATTGTTCAAAAACATCTTGTCTAACTAAATCACATTTATGGAAACACAAAATGGTACATTGTCTTCCATCCTTGTCATACCCGGGACTATTAACAGTTTAAATTGTACAAAAGACACAAGCTGTAGTAATTGCTTTCAAGATATTTATTTTATTCAATAAAAATGTACTAAACTATGAATTGCTACCAACCAGAATTAACAACAACAGTGATTTTGGACATAATTGGATAAAACGTCAATTGAGCATACTCTTAACACAAAAAAATGTACAAATCTGCCATACACATAGCTACTGCAATTTTAAATTACGGTTAGATTACATATTTGAACAATCTGATCAGACGTACTTCTTGAAGGCATAAATTTATGTCGAAATCCGATCGGCTATAACAAGAAACATAAATTTACGATGAAATCCGATCAGGTCAAAGCTAGTAGATAAATTTATGCCGAAATCCGATCGGCTATAACAAGAAACATAAATTTACGATGAAATCCGATCAGGTCAAAGCTAGTACATAAATTTATGTCGAAATCCGATCGGGTCTCACAAGAAACATAAATTTACGATGAAATCCGATCAGGTCAAAGCTAGTACATAAATTTATGCCGAAATCCGATCGGCTATAACAAGAAACATAAATTTACGATGAAATCCGATCAGGTCAAAGCTAGTACATAAATTTATGTCGAAATCCGATCGGGTCTCACAAGAAACATAAATTTACGATGAAATCCGATCAGGTCTTTCATCCATGTAATAGGAAACCCTTATGGATTAAAGTTGTAGATGTAGATAAATTTATGTCGGGTGTCACGTACAACGCGGCATAAATGCTTCAATTGAACACTGTTGTCAAACGCTTAAGGTTAAATACAATCTCAGTAAAACATTAATGATGTGAAATGCGATTGGACTTCAACAAAATATAATCTAAGTTAATTAAATAACACGGACATAAATCGATGTGGAATGCGATCGGACTTCCTAAAATACTATAAGCTAAGTTAAATAATGTGAATTGAAGTCCATCATTGTTAATTAAGCTAAGTTACTATATATAAACACCGACGTAAATCGCCGCCGATGTGAAATATGCGATCGGACTTCATCAAAATATAAATATAATCTAAATTGGAAATGTCGACTTCAGGCACGTACGATGCTGATACGTCGTTAGGAATTTCTAAACTAAATGAATGAATTCATGTTTTGTTTATGTCCAGTATTCTTTGGCACTGTGAATTGAGAGGACAGTTATGAAAAGATTTATCATTTCATGTACCCTACGAGCAGAGGATTTTTTTAACAAATTACGCCTCTGTTCGCAATTCGCAGGGTAATATATAGCTAATGCACCAGTCAGTGGAATCCCCCGCCCCATAGGACCCGGGGAATAGCGGGGGATTAGATTCGTAAAGATATCTAATGTTGTACTAAATGCCCGGCCACACCCCGCTAGGCAAGGCATTTTTGCAAGTCTAATCCTCACGTAATGTTCCCCGCCCCAGGGCTAGTGATTTTGAGAACATTTTTAGTGCCATCTTCATCTAAGAAAATGGAATGGACTGTAAAACCAAGCTCTAATTTGGTTGCAAAACATTAACAAGTGGTATTTTTGCAAAGATACAAGTCAAATTCAGCTAGCTAAACTAATAAGTCTTAAAGGAATTTCAAATGAACTTGTGTTTCAAAGCTTTTATTATAGGGTCCAGTTTAATATACCTTTTTCGACGAAGTCTTTGAAGCTTCAGTGATGTGCATACTACTTTTCTTATTTTTCGTTCAGTGTCCCATGCCTTTATTAAAGGCATTTTAACATTTTAACAAGATTCAAGAGAAAGGATACACAAAGAGACCGGAGAGAACCTGCTTTTCTAAAACAAGATGGCGGACTACTATACCTATAGTCCTCCTCTTCCATGCCTTGTCATATTGGGCTTGCTGTGGTCTAGTTTACCGATTCCGGCTTTAAACCTGCTCTAAACAAGAGACAAGCCCCGCCACCCTGCCCGGCTCTTCCCCGCCCAAGGCAGCATTTCTGCCAGTCTAATTCTCTTATATGTTGCCAAGTAAGTGATCTAATGTCCATCTAATACCCCGGTATATCCCCGCTAACGCCCCGTATTCCCCGGGTAGTTAGGGGCGGGGGATTCCGCTGACTGGTGCATAATTCTCATGCATTTTCAATAATCAATTCCAAAACATTACTGTCTGCTATAGTTTTCACCGTGGACCTTCATACAATAAGAAAAACCTCACTGTATGCTTGCAAATTCTACAACTTGGACACAAATTCCTTAATTTCTTAGATAGCCTACAAAGAAGTGTGTTAGTACACAAAAGTTATTTGAAAGACTTTAGCTTTTAGGCTTTTTCAGCGACAACGTTAATTGAAATAGCTATATAACCCGCGATAGACTTATCATGAACATTTGTATTAAAAGGTCTGTATAAAAAAACTCTTCGCATTCGCGTGACTTTTATTTTAATGGTCACTTTTTCTAATCTGAGCGCGAGTATGTAAATAAAATGGCAACAATATTTTAAAAATACAAAACATATATTTTCTGTATTCTTTGGTCTCTTTTGATGTCTCAGTTTACGAAAATTTCGAAGATCCCTAAAATTCTAGATTACGTAACCTTCAACAAAAGCGCAGAGGTTTTTGCAGACCTGTAGAGGGCTATCACTGCCCGTAGAAGAATATCACTGCCCGTTTTAATGGACAGCTTTTCCTGGCTATTCACTCGCCATCGGAATCCTCCATCTCATACAAAGCTTTCAGCTTACTTTTAACAGCTTGTTTCAATTTCCCTGTTTTAGTTAAGGTGAAGTTAAACAGTTTCACCGATGATTTCGGGATAATCTCTTTGCTCTCGACCATGTTCCTTCCCTGGTGCTTTTTGTAAACCTTCCAGGGACCTGACCACGTTCCAAAGTACCAGAGAACTTCGATATCATCCTGGCAAATTGAAACTACTTGGGCAATTTGAGGCTTTTCAGGATAGTATTTGGCTAGGTCGATGGCAGCAAGCATTCCTGGTGCGATCTTGGTCACGTCATCCTCAGCCGTCACTCTTTGCATAGCATTATTTTGTCTGCCAGTTTGTCGGTAGTTGGGCCTGTACTTGCCCTGATAAATCTGAAGGATAGAATTTAAAAGTTAATGGATTTTAGTTTTCAGAAGGGAATTTGAAATGAACATTGTAGGCAGAATCGTTGTGAAGGAAAGAAACAGCGTTTTTTATATTGCGGCATTGATTTCTTTAAGGAATAAAAAACGGTTTCCCGTGTTTGATAGCCTGATCAAAACACGCGTGATGTTGGGAAAACGCGAGAGAGCGTAGTGAGTGTTCTCCCAACATTACGTTATTTATGGTTTGATATATCTTCACTCTGGAAACAAAAATACTTACAGGCAACAACCCTTCCCCACGTTCAAGGGCTTCACTCTTTTTCAGTACGTCACTGAGGTAGGGCGTCGTGTCGATGTCAGGAATTTGTCTTTCCTTCAAATCGTCCATCATCCATCTTTGGCCTTCACAAGTCAAATAGGTTAGACTTGGCTTGTGCTGCTTTGATGCATTGCCTACGTAATTACAAAAAAACAAATGCGTATTAATTGCAATATTCAAGTAGAGCATAGTACAGTCATTTTCAAAAATTATTGTCCAGACGAGAGAGATTTATTCAATGATTAGATCTAGCCTCCTCCGTAGGCAACTCCTTTTCTCTCTTGGGCTTGGTCCCCCTCTCCCTCACCTCATTTACCACAGGAAATCCAATAGAAAGGAGTAGCCTGCGGAGGAGGCTAGATTAGACAGTTGTTATACATTTCGTTTTCTAAAAAGAACTCTATGCGGCTCTCTTCGACTCCGGCCTTGCATTTCTATATAAATTTCATTTAGGTAAAGATATTTTCTGGAGTGACCTTATTGACCAGAATGTCATTTCCTGTGTATAAGAATTACCGTTTTCTTTGCAATAAACCACTTGCTTGGCTTGTTGTACACTTTCTTCTTTGGCGTCCTCGCGATCGAGAAACACGCGCCACTGAGAAGCTTGTTCCTCATCAATTACCCCATTCTGAACACATCTGTTTGTCATCGCCCGAATTCGGTTGAGATCGACTGCGGAGTATGCCGGCATGACTATTTCTGGCAAATAATCTGGCGTGCTCTTTAAAACTATGAGTGCGGGAAATAGTCTTCTGTCGTATTCATCTGTTGAAAGAAAAGTGATAATTACCACAATGTTATAACTACGCGTCGGTTTAACTTCGGTTTAACTTCGGTCAAGCAGTGTGCATTTGGCTAAATGTAGTAATTGAATTGGTCTCAGTGCAGAGATGCGAATTTGATTACTTTTGAGAATGATTGACAGAAGCGAAAAGCTCATTACTTTAATCATTAAAAATAGGCAGTCTATGCCGACTACATGCGGCTATTGCTTTCAGTTGATATACAAGACACAAACTATGTATCATATCATTAACATAAACATGGCAAGAAAACTGAGAAAGTGACTGTCACTGGTAAATTTTGACGTTGATAACTAGTGGTTTTTAAAAACCTGTGCCTGTGAAATAAATACTAAATCAATATTTCTAGTTGTGTACTATAAATAGTAATCGTTTCACAGGTTTTTGAAAACCACTTAACCATTGGTGTGGTAAAAAAATGCAAAATCAGTAAAAGTGCCCGCATTACTTTCACGTTGATTATCGACGCAGATATTATCACTTTTGACCTTTGATTTAGTATAATTACAAGAAGTATTTACTTCAGCTTTCAAGCGAATGGCACATTTTCTTTCTTACTTGGGAAATTAAAGTCTCTGGACACGAAATATAGCTTTGATTTTCTTCGAAAAATAATCAGATTTAAGAGTCTTCATTTTGTATTTATGAATCTTATATGGGTGAATCAACCTCGTCTGAGGTTCACTTCAGCTTAATATCATCTTTCGAGGCTTACTTAATATTCTCTTTCAAGAATTACTTAATATTCTCAACGATCCACGATGAAGTCACGAGACCGATGATTGGTACCGAAGTTTTTCTATTGTTACTTATGTGCTAGATGATTGGTTCCGAAGTTTTCTATTGCTACTTATGGACAGCGCCACAACATAGTGGCTTTGCCTATATATAGGCAATAGCCACAAAAAATAAAAAATAAAAACAAAGTTAATTACAATGAGGTCTTTTTGAACTATAAGTAGCCTGCGTATAAAGTAGCCTGCATAGTTGAAATTTCTTCACTTGATACCCCAACATCGTAACATCAATATAATTTGTTCTTACCTTTGCACCAATTCTTATAGTCCATCTGACACTTCCCCTCTTCGTTACGACTAAACTTGAAATGGTGGTAGTCCTTTAACCAGTGTAATTCATCCGTCATGTGAGGGATTATCCACTCTCTGATGTCAAAATTAAAGAGATAATATTGAGATACGTATCCCGTATATTTCAGCTTTGTTATTCATGAGTGCTTTCTACCGACAAATGAGGCAAGGAGCAATATATCATAAATCACGAGGGCAAGAGAAATGTGCAAGCCATTGATTGCAAACATGTAATTTTATAAAATAACTCTTATATAACGCGCGCTCTGATTGGCTGAAAACCCATGTTTGATGAGAGTATCAAACACGCTCACGTCAATTTGTTTTTTTCGCCGGTGTTTTCTTTTTCCTATTTTCGTCTATTTGCGTGTTAGTTATTTTATAAAAGAAATAAAAAACGGTTTACTGTGTCCGATAGCCTGATCAAAACACTTGTGATGTTGGGAGAACACTCGAGAGCTGTGAAAGCACTCGCCTACGGATCGTGCTTCCACTACACTCTCTCGTGTTTTCCCAACATCACGCGTGTTTTGATCAGGCTATCAAACACGGGAAACCGTTTTTTATTCCTCAAATCAATAATATGATGATACCTGATTGCAAATATTTGATCAACCTCTCCATACTGTATTGTTGCTCCTTCCTGGGTGGTCTCCCCTTGGCGTTGTTTATAGCAGCTCTTCAGTAATTTAGGCAGATCTTGGTACGTCAAACAGCCTGCTCTCGCTATAGCGACCGAAAGTCGCGAAAACAGTTGATCAACATCGATATGCGTGTGGCCTTTTGGAAGGAATGACACTTCAATCTGAAATCAAAAAGTTTGAATTGATAAATAAGTTGTTCATCTCATCTCTCTCTTAGTCATGATTTTTTCTTAATTATATATTTTCTACTACATAATTTATTTTTTTCATATCAGATAGTCTCTGCAGGAGATTTTTTTGGGTAGATTATGTTTTTTGATTTCTTTAAGAACTTGGGTTGGATTTACGATGTATGTCATACTCACGATATCAAAAACAGACGTTTCCACCAAGTACGCCAAAAGGGCGAGAACAAACTGATTCTTGTTGTCACGGTAGGTGTTGTCCAGTTGGATGAATACCTTCATAGGTAGGAAGTCTTTATGAATCCAAAGAGTCTGTCGAAAAAAGGGTGGCGTTTGAATGTCACTCAAAACATCGCCTTTTTGCGCCCCGCATAAGAATAATTCAGATGTTTCCCACAATCGCGGCTCGTATTTCATCGTATTAATCCGTGCTACCAATGGCGTAGGGTACAACAGGTTTGAAAAACAATGAACATCTGAACAGCATGTACATGTACACTATAATAATAACAGCTGGAAAAAGGTAGCATACCTGTAGTATGACGTTGCAAGTTAAATTGGAGTCGTGTGCGTGTTGGTGATAATCTAAAAAGCAAATCGGATTTCGCCCATGTACCATAGTGCCTACAACATGTACTTTTAATTTCCACGCATTGTCCAAGGTCTTGAATCTTAATTTGGAAAACGGAAGTTCCGTTTTGTGCTGGTCCATGCCATCAATGGCCATCGAGAAATACTCCTGCGGGGATTTATGGGCGAGTGCTGCTCTATCCATGTAAGCATTTCTCTCCTGTCTATCAAATATGTGCAGTAAACTTTGTAAACCAACATTGAAATCATAAATAATAATAAAAAAAATAATTAAAATATAAATAATAATAATAATATTTAGACCGTCTCCCATTCAAAATACCTCCCTCCTCTCCCCCTTAAAAGCAAAAAAACAAAAAGGGGTCGGCATATATGATATAACAGGGATTGACTTCTTCCAATGAGTTATACAAGAACTTTGCACACGATTTTGTGTACAGTGAGACTACATTGTGCATTAGCAAGTCTAACCTTACAAATTCTCTATGACTGGCTCTTCGTCTGTAAACTGCCGTTCTGTTAAAGTCTCTAAGGTTTCTTAGGTCCTTTGTGATGTTGCAGCACGTATCACATTTGCTAAAACGGTCTGCCTGTTTATAGACCTCAGTTAATGATTGACATAACTTGGACGTTCATTTCTACACACATTCTTAATTTACAAAAATAATATGAATACAATTTTGCAATGCAGTACGAACAATATCACAGTAGTCATAGTTATGTTGCAATAGTGATATTAATGATAATAACGATGCTGTCAGATCTTAACGAATGGTTCAGTATGTTAGTACACTTTTTCGACACTTTTAGTGTTTAGACTCTATCAGTATGTCTATCTCTGTAGTTATTTCAGAAGTTAATCATTATGTTTGAAGTTAATCATAAATATTAGTACAAATTTGTCTACTCTACCTTTGGTATTTTCACATGAGGAAAAAACTGTCTCCAAAGCTTCGTGAAGTATGTTAACGAACAACAGATTTGGCCTTGCGAGCACAATGCCTCCGTCAATTCGCTGAAGATATCTGCTTTGCTACTGCTAGATGGCAAATGCCACAGATCCCCAGTAGGCAGGTAATCGCAATTCTCTTCAAAGAACTTCTGCATAAAGTGGAGAGCCGCATCAGAGACGTCCGATCGCTTTAGAGTAAGTGCTGCTCCGTGCTCTGGGTTAACTCGACCGTTGCAGAAATCTTTCTTCCAGCTATAGAAAGTGGATCTCGGGATACCAAGGACCGTTATAAAGGCTTTCCAACAGGTTGGTAATCCGCAGACATCATAAACAAATTCGCCAGGAGTTGGCTGATGGGTTTCGAACCAATCCAGAATATGCCCCCTTTGATGTCGGTAAGTTGGGTATTTCTGGCGAAAATATTCGCGGGCTTTCACTAGTTGAGTATCGCTTAGTCGGCTGAGGCACATTTCATCACAACAGCTCTTATCTTTGATGTTTCTCGGGTCTTGTACGTGCTCCTGCGCTTAGCTGAAAATATAGCTTTCTATCAGAACTTCATAATGTGACAGGCTAATACAGTTATGAAAATACGTTATCAAAAATTTAATAACTAACTAGCTGAGCTACAAACTTTACCTCTAATCTTTGGCTGAGTTTGACTGGTGATCTCTTCGTCGCCAGTTCTATCTGTGTTGCGAGATGGTTTGGAGTCCTCAAAATAATCAGAAGAATCTTCTCCCTCAATGCTCGAAGACGAAGTGTCACTTTGAAATGACGACTCCATATCCACGTCTTCTTCCAACGGTTGAAATTCAAAGTCGTTGGTTTCAACTGACTTCTTTTGTACTAAGGAGGAACTGTACAAAGTAGACTTCATAGCCGCGAATGAACGGTCGTCAGGTTTATCACCGTCAGTATCAGAGTTACTAGAGTCTGTAGAGTTCTCTTCCATCGTGGCCAACGGTTTATTGCCCAGTTCACACTGGGACGTTTATGTATGTTCAAAACTGGCGCCGGTTTCCAGATAATATTTCAAAATGTTTGGATAATACAAGTAAGCCAATTAACTGCTGACGCAGCTTCTAAGGCGCGTGACCTCTTCGTTTAATAAATTAATATGAAATCCCACTCTTAAACACGAACATCTATGTATTGCTAATCTTGCGGAGCTGCTCACCCAAAGGCGAAACTTGAAGCTGAATCTTGGAATACGGCCGATTTGATCTCGACAAAAATGCTAGTTTTATAACTGGCCTGCCATTGTTACTAGCAAGCTGTAGCCGGTACTCGAATTACTCTTTATGTGAAGAACCGAATGTAGCACTTAACAGGCAGGGAGGTTTGGGTTTCAAAACTGACAGATGAACAAAAGAATAAGCGACCTCTCCCTCCCGCACCTCTTCCGGCTGACCCCGAAGGACTGAAACTTGGGTTAAATGTTAGCACATTTCACTCTGACCCGAGCTTTGACTATTGTTGCATTGATTGCCAGAATCGAAATTACCTTGCATTGTTTCTAATCTTCATTCCTTGGCCACAATTATGTTTTCTAAGGTAAGAAGTATATCTATATATAACGATAAGCCATGTGTTGGTTTGACCATAACGTTGGTAATTTTGTAACCGCCACACTGACGTTAGATCTAATATCCTTTCGATCGCAGAAATCTCCTAGTGCAGACCTATGTTATTCAAAAATTGAAGACCCAGGAACTGGAAAGTGGTTTTTAAAAGAAACCGACGAAGATGGTGTATTTGTAAAGTATGAGGGCTCTCGTTTGATAACGAGAGCTAAGGTGGTAACGGGTCCAGTTATCAGGATAGAGGTACCCCTGAAATCCAAGGTACTGAAAGAACGCCATACAGACTCGGTATTGGTAAGTACTGATTGTTGATTGTATCTAAAACATATGAATGGCAAACTGCATGCATATTGTTTCTCTGTAAAACGTGTCATGTTTTGTGTTCATGTTCGTGCGCGCGGTACTGCGCCAGTAATTTAACGGTCACTCTGAAAGCTAAATAAATGAAACGTCAAACGCTTTGCTGGTAGACGGCTAGGGTACAGTACACTAGTTTTCGCTGTTCTTGAAACTCCACCATTTCCTAATCCAGCTGGGTTACGTATTTGAACTGACTCAAAATTTATTTATTTACTGTTTTTGTTAATGGTGTGTGCCGTGGCTGAAGTGATGTTTCTTTAAAAAACGATTGGTACAAAAAAAGAAATGTAGCACTGACTAATGCGTAATTTGAAATTTGATTTTTGAGATGGGCTGCATGGCATTTTACGATGAACATTGTTCACTGACTGTTAACTCTGACCTTCGTAATCACAGCGTGGGGCCCCGCTTGGTATCAAAGATCAAAATGCAAAACCGTAAAAACAGTTATAAACGTATTTTGTTATCTAAAACGTAGATACGTGTTAGAGCATTCGAATATGCACCTACATGCCAAATCTTGTTCATATGTATGTTTATTCTGAGGGTTATAGGCAATCGAACTTGAGAAATATTTCACAACTGACAATGTATGGGGCCGCCATGTGGGTGTCTACTAATGTCTATTAGACTAGCTAACGTCTATTTCACGGAATAAGTGTGCCGGCTTATGTTCGATTCGATTTCGTTCAATAATTGTTAAATAGAAAATCGCGAAATTGTATATAAACGGCGTCCATGTGCCTAGTAAAGACATGTATTTAGATTGCAAAAAAACTTTGTAGGATATAAATTTTGTTTGAGGACGTGTCGTAAAAGCCAAGAATTAGGTCACGGTTGCCTACACGCTGTGACTCTAATTGAAAATCAATAAATCATTTGAGACCACCGTTTTTTGTTTCTTACATTGCGCTATTCTTCATGTTTTAGGTGACGTGTAAAAATTGGGTTGATGTAAGTGGTAGGACGACGTTTGTACTGAAGTTAACGAACTTCGACAGAGGTGGATCGGATTTCTCAAATGGATTTCCGACCGGAAGCAATAAGGAATTCGTACGCCATTACGAAAGTCTGACACAAGAAACTATAGACGCCGTGGCCATGGAAGAATCGTCCACAAAGAGTGATGCGACTCCGCCGCCAAAACCGGAAACCAGAAAAACGAAAAGCCCCATGGATGCATCTAGTGAATTTATCTCGCCGGATAAAAAACGACGGATTCCATGCATTGACGAAGAAATAGCCAGGCATCATTTAGGTAACATGAAGATTGTCCACTCAAAGTTTACTTGTTATTTATTTATTATTATTTATTATTGCTATTATCTATTGTTTATTATCATACTAATAATAAGATATGGATCTTTATTTCAACATTTCCTATTTACAAGCAATATTTGCAGTCTAAAATTCGTAGGCTGAAATATATAATCAAACATTTTATAACAACAATAATAAATACTATTAGTTATTATTATTATTATCATTGTTATTATTACTATTAGAGTACAAACACTAAAAGTGTGCAACGTACATAAATACCACTAAATACTGTTAAATTATGCTAATTCTATTGTTCTCCCCGTTATCCAGGCTCCCATTGCATTGTGGGTAGCATTAAAAACAGTGGCTCAATTTTCACATTACCCTGCGAGCAGAGTCCCCCTTCTACCTTCTAATCGAGCTCGCAGGGTATTTTCACATGAAATGTTTTTTGTAAACAAATAATAAAAAAGCCTAAGAGATATATAGCATGGATATCTAGTCCCAAAATTCAAAATCTAGCGCGGCAATTATCCAGTTCAAAGTCAGTTTATAATTAATTTTATTATTATCATTACTATTATTATTAATTTTATTATTATTATTATTATTATTATTATTATTATTATCATCGTCATCATCGTCATCATTATTTTGGAGTTCATTAAACATCAGAATGCAATGTCACCATTAAACATTATTATTATCATTACTAATATTCTCATTTTCATTGAAAAACTAGGAAAATACAAGCTGAATGTAGATGATCTGCAGGACTGTCCAGCAAGATGGCTGGACAGAGATATTGATCCCAACGCGGTTGATGCCCTAGCTAAGAAAATAGAAGAAAAGTCTTGCCTCCTAAGCGAAACGCAGTCGTGGTTGGCCATCGCCAATTTAAGCAGGGATGACCTGGCTAAAGGCCAAAAAATAAAAGACCATTTAAAAGGATGTGAAGTACTAGTTATTGGGGGAAGACACCGTCGAGCGGCTTACGAGAAGGTATTTATTTTATAAAATAACAAGATGAATTGTGATTGACTAAGGCGCTTACTTTATCAGAGTATAATAATAATCAGAGTACACGTCTAATATGATTTGTATTTTAAAAAAGCAATAGAAAACTCTCTCGTTCTTTATACTATCCATAGTACGTCTTATTCGAGAGTTCAATTGTGGTATTAGAGACCTTTAAGATTGACGTTTACGGCAAACGGCAAGCGCCAAACGACAAATTGTAGCTGTCTGTCCTCAGCCGCTTTTTCGCACAAGTGAAAATATTTGTATTTTCTGTTGTTAAGAGATTTGTTCTTTATTCGCTTTTTGGATTGATTTAAGGATTAGAGTAAAATATAAAATCAAAATCAAGGTCAAATTTTGCCGTTTGCCAAAAACGTCCGTCTATCTTAAGGTCTCTATTGTTCATATTTCTGTTCATCTTTTTATCTACGGGCCATATGCACGGCAGCCATTCAGAGTAAAACAAAAACAACTAGTAGGGCAATAAATAAATGCAACCACGATTCAACTATGATAAAAAATTCAAACGCATCGTGTTTGTTTTTAGCCAATGCTTTTCGCTATTACTTATAGCCTATTATTAGCTCAGCCAATCAGAGTGTGGCATTGATGATATCCCACTAGTATGAATTTGCTAATCACAAATGTCATTAATATTTTTTCCCTTTTTCAAAATAGCTCCTAAGCCAAACTGACGACCCAGCACTAATATCACAACTGGAGAAAGTGTGGGTGTCTGTCTATGATAACAAACTCTCGGACGAACAGGTGAAGCGGTTGGCCTTCGTGCATAATTGTATGGACGAAGGTAGCCGACCAACACAGTGGCTTGAAAGGGTAAGGATATGCAGAGCCTGGGCGTACACCCTTTCCAAAACGACAGAGGACCAGCCAACACCCGCCTCCACTCAACAGTGGAGGCAATCTTGCCAAAAGATGTACGTTCAGGAAGGGAAGGTAATAAGATATTCGGTATTATTGTTGTTATCATCATCATTATCACCATTATTATTGTTATTATTATTATTATTATTAGAGAGGTTTTGATAAACCCGTGAAATACACACTAATTTATTTAGTCATATTCCGGCGCTGAAAGTGTTTTGCCGGTTTTCTTTTGTTCGATACCCGCTATTAGATAGTAAATAGAGTTCAAACAAGAGTACAAACACTACTAAAGTGTGCAACACTTTGTACTAGAGTGATTTTCATTTGACCGTGAAAGAAAAATGACTATTTAGTTTGTAGTAGTTGATAAGAAACAAAAGAAAACAATGGCTTTTAGAGTCTACTACCAACTATTAGTTTGTCTATTCCTTCATGGTCAAATGAAAACCACTATTTACTACAAAATAGTGCTAATTAAACGATAGAAAACAATAGAGTGATGACACTTAGCCTAATTCGCGAAACAAAATCTAATAGTCAATGTCTAATAGTCTAATCAAAACAAAAGAAAACAATGGAAATAGTGTCTACTAATGTCTATTAGACTAGCTAACGTCTATTTCACGGAATAAGTGTGCCATCACTCTAGAATTACCGTACTATTATTTAGTAGTATTTAGTGGTAATTATGTTTTAGTGTTTGTACTCTACTCTGCCTGCCAAGGAAATGCTTGCTCAATACTGATCAAGAAATATAATTGTTTTGGTTTCAGGGTGTTTCGAGTTTGGAGCCAACTCTACAAGCTGCCCTTTTTTCGAAGCCCGTATGGGACTTAGTGGTGCAAATAGAGTCTATGTTCAGAAAGTCTGAATTGAAGGGCATGACAGAGAACAAGCCATCACGAAAGCGAAAACTTGAGCTGAAACAACACCAGGTACTTCTATGATATTGATTATCGTGTCGTGACAGTTCTAACTTTCAATTCAGTCAAACCTATACCCTGCGAGCAGAAAGATTTTGTTAACCCTCTCCCAGCGTTCAAAGGAGAAAACTCCTCTCTGCACCTTAGAGTAAATGATCATACTCCTCGAGTATTTATGCTTTATATGCTCAGAGCTAAGTTTGTAACTTTCTTGCTAAAATGGGATTACCCAGAACTCTAAATAACGGACGGCATGCTTAAATGAGACTACTTGAAAAGTTTGACCGTGTATGGGGTATTTTTCAATGTCATCTTTAGTAGGTATATCAAAAAATGCTTAACCCTCAATGGTATTCAAAGGAAACCTGCATATAGCTAGTCATTTCCCAAGTGTATGAAACGTTATAGACAGGTTTGACTGTTTAATAATTCTCAAAAATAAATCATTGGATGCTGACTTTAATTAATAATGCATTTGAATCACGTATAGATTGGAATGCCTCTGCAGGGTCTCAACGAAGACTCAAAGTTGACATTACTAAAGAAATTAGTCCGCAAAGAGATAACCTTGACAGAATTCCAAGAAATGGCCAAGTCCACGAAAATGAAGTCAAGAGTGGCGGAAGCATTTATGCGCTTCACAGGAAGCACTTCCTGGGAAGAGCTGCAGAAACGCTTCCCAAAGCACGCAACTGAGGAAAAACTGGCTCAGTTTAGCACACTCCAGCTCAAAGGAAAAGAAATACCTATGGTAAAATTTATAAATATTACAGCAAATTAGTTTTACAGTCAAAACGGTTTAATTTCCGAGGTAATAAAGACTTCAGTATTCGAATACTAAAATTGTTATTGCATGGAACCCAGAGGGTAAGCTGCATTTTGATTGTACAACGAGCTGCGATGCAGTTTAATGTAGTCAAGAAATTAATGCAAGGCCATGCTACAACTAGTACTTTAATGGAACTAGAGCTTATTTAAAGGAATACTCCGTACTGAATGGCAAACTGGCTTTTAAAACTCGGCGGCCGCAAAAAACATACATTTTCTCTTATTTTTGCAAATTATAAAACATGCCACTCGGTGAGTATTCAACCAAACAGGTATGGATGAACATATATGTTTTTTCTTGATAGGAATTGCAAAACTTTTTTGAAAGGGCCCTTGCAGTCGAGGAAGACGCGAACTCAAGCTCCCGTATAAGACTGGCAGCTGAAGCGGAGAAGGGAGTGTATTTCTTCCAGAAAAACGAAGCAGTTGGCGTCGTTATCCATGGCGACATGACCTCCATCAACACCAGTCTTATTAATAGAATAATCCCAAATTTTAAAGGTTTCCCATTGGCGCTCGTGTCATTAACGACGGTAAGTAACCCATCCGAAAAAAAACTGAGAATTTGGTGCGAAGAGTAACGATTATTGGAAACACCACGTCTGTCATGGATTCACTTTTCGCAACAGTAAAAAAAATCACGAGTTTTAACGAGTAGGTAAAAAGAGAAAGTCTTGAGTAAAAGAGATGAATGAATATTTTTTTTCTTTTTTAGGAAGATGACAGTACCATCAAGAAGTTTCTGCTAACCCTGCATTCAATGAATGCAGGTCTGGTGGATCACTACCATGTGGTGTTTCACCTGGAAACACCAGACTTCAAGAGGTTAGAAACCTTAAAGGGAAACCTAACCCAGATGTGCACACTACAAAGTGCATTTTACGTCACGGATGTGACCAATAAACAACGTAAGTCAGTGATAAAATCATAAAAAGTACTTCAAACAGTATCATTTATGTTCATGGGTTTGTGCTATTCACACAATTAATCCAGTCCAGTTGAGAAACACAAAGGGCAAACGTGCGCTTTATTCAGTCGAACCTTTTTATTTCGTAATTATCATGCTTCCCAGTATTAGGTATTTTCCCAATAAGCTCAAGACCTGCCTGTCTGATTCAAAAAATAATACCGAGGAAAGATACCTTGCACATGAGATAAATATTTGACGATTAATACGAACCTTTAAAAAGGCTCGACTGAATTTAGTTCATAGCCTTATCTAGAGAGGTTTTCATAAATCCGTGAAATACGTACTATATTTATTCAGTGCTATTCACAGGTTTTTGAAAACAAAAGACATTGTGTAATACATAGAGTGCAAACAATATATCCGTAAAACACTAATACTAAATAGTTCAAAATAGTGCTAGACGAACAACAGAAACCAGAATTAGCATAAAATAGTAAAATTTAGTATAACTGATGTTTCGCGGATATATTGTTTGCACTCTATACCTTATCCTAAGTCTCTCTCCATTTTCTAGACGACGGACTGCTTCAGGATATAGTATCCCCAATGTTGATCGCTCAATGGTCTCGGAACGGGAAACCAGCACGGGCTGTGTCAAAGGGAAGCTCTAACCTCTTTCATTCTGGAGAGACCTGCAAGAAGCTGGCCAACCTTTTGACCTACCCTGGCCAGTGGGTTTTGAATCTCTCAAAACTTGATAATGGTAAATTATGATTATAAAATCATGTAGTATTTATTTTTGAAATATATACAAGCTTACCACTAATCTATGGAGTGCTCGCACTTATAGAGCCATAGCCAACCAGCATGCTTTAGGATTTATTTTTATTTATAAAAACGCGTTGGTTTTGAAAAATACAATCAAAACGTACAATACAATGATTCTATAATACTCGCTATCCACAATATTACTATTTCGTCTAAGATTGTAGCGATAGAAACGGATTCGGTTGACGATTATTCAAGATGGCTGATTTTCTGTATGTGAAAATCGATTTACGACCGCGAAGCATGCTATGTTGGCTATGGCCCTTTAGAGTGATTTTCATCGGACTGTGAAACAATTACTAATAGTCAGTGTTTAATAGTGTCTAATAGTTGTATTGCAACAAAGAAAAGAATGCGTGCAGAGTCTACTAGTGTCTATTAGCTCAACTATTTCACAGTCCGGTGAAAATCACTCTAATCTATGAAAAGTAGTACCAAATAGGTGTTAAATTTTACTAATTCCTTTGTTTCTTATTGTCTAAGCAACACTATTTTGTAGTCAACACTTATTGACTGGGACCGAGGGAAACAGTATGTTTTGTGGTCCCGAGACCGCCAATGGTTCCCGAGGCGGAGCCGTTTTTTTTATATACCAACTGTCAAAGAACAAAATAAAAAGCAAAACGTCGCTGCCGCGCCTAAAGTTAAAGTTTTTAATCAAAATTCACACAAAACGGACCTTTTTTCACACATAGAAATTGTTGCAGCTCTTTTGGTGACATTCCTGGTTGGTTATCATCTTTTTCTAATAAATGTTTTAATTGGTCTTAAAAGTTTGGCAATAAGCACGAGTTTTGCCTCATGCATGTCCGAATGAATGAATTTGTAAACGCACGCTGCCAAAAACGCGCCTTCAAAGCTCAATCAACTTCCGGTTTTTGTTATTGCCGGTCAATAAAACTCACTGTTGCTCCCTGAGAGTTGTTGCTGGGGAAACAGCAAAATTTGTTGACGTTGACGTGATGTGCTCTCGACCAATCAGAGCACGGAAAAAATTGACTTGACAGTTGGTATATAACAATGATTCACGGGTTGTTGAAAGGCACTCTTTCATATCGTTTTTTATAGGGTTTTCTATTCCCTTGAGTACGGGGAACAAAATGGGTTTGTTTGAACTAGTTATCATAGTATAAAGCTTCAACAAAAATGACCATTCTAAAAAGCACTGATTTTCACTTTGTCTTATTTCAACGTGAGAATATAAGATTACAGCCTGTAAATACTTGTCAGTTTCACTATATATTTTACAGGAGTGATTATAGATCGTGACACCTTTCAAAACAAATTGTTCTGGCCTTTAAAAGCGTTATAATGATGACACTCATAGTTATATACTTTTTCATTTAGTGGCCAGCGTGAGCCTCATTGAGGGAGAGAGGAACGTTGTCGAAGTAACAAGACCAGAAGATGCCAGGAGCATTACAAGAGAATTGAGAAGAGCTTTTGAGGAGACCGAACTGAGCGAAGACGACGACGAAACACAAGATGCCGTCGATTCCTCAGAGCTCACCGAACCATCAGGGAGTGAGATGGACTCTGAGGAAATAAGGGAAAACTACTTAAAGAACATTGGTGGATTACGCAAAGCTGTTCGTTAATTCGCATAGGAAATAATAGTTACGAGTGCAATTTAGAATAAATTTGCACAAAAATACGGGCTCATGCAATTTTGAACTCTTTGAAAACTCGCGAGTCAAATTTATTCTAAATTGCACGAATAAACCATATCATTTCCTTTTAATAATATACCTGCAAAAATTCAAGCAGAATTTTCAAGTTTTCTGTAGCTTTTCAGTTGAAAATCAGGTTAGCGCGCACCCAGTGTTCGAGAGTGACCTGACGATGTGTCACCAAGCGCGCGCTCAAGGAAAAAATTCAAAACTTTTTACCCGAAACTTGGGCACTTTTTGACATTTTTCTTGCATGTTTTCGACAATTTTTGAAACAAATCCCGCTAAAAATGTTTTATAAATTGTTTCTTCGATGAATAAAATAAGAATTTGGCGTTTAAGTGCATTTTGAATGTTTTCTGCTGAAAGAAATTTGCACTAAATTTCCTTTTTTTGGCACTAAATTTCCTTTTTTCTGCACTAAATTTCCTCGAAACATCAGTGTTCTTAGCAATCAGCATCGTAGAAATTTTTGCATGTATACTTATTAGTTTTGTTATATTCTAAATTAGCGATCACGACCGAATTCAATACAATCGAAAAATTAGAACCAGGTTCTAATGAGCTTTTACCATGTAATTCCAAAAGTCACAGAACAGAAATATAATTACCATAGCTGGAAAGAGCACGTCAAAATTAGTAAAACTGTGAAGTTTGAATAATGTAACTTTCAAACTCACGAAGATATGAATTAGAGATGCCTATCAGCAACTGCTTTTCTGACAAATTCACATTTTTCAAAAATTCATATTCTCGCGAGTTTTGGATTTTATTCCTTCAAACTTCACTGTCTTGCTAATTTTAACATGCTCTTTCCAGCTATGGTAATTATTTTCTCTTGTACAAATTTGAAAATACCTGATAAAAGCTGGGTAGTGAAATGATAAATCTTTTCATAACTGTCCTCTCAATTCACAGTGCCAAAGAATACTGGACATAAACAAAACATGAATTCACTCATTTAGTTTAGAAATTCCTAACGACGTATCAGCATCGTACGTGCCTGAAGTCGACATTTCCAATTTAGATTATATTTATATTTTGATGA
>JALIZF010001779.1:665000-756124 GCA_029948255.1 Telmatactis stephensoni
GAGTCTTATATGCCTTGCCAATATTTACCCGAAATTCCAGTAATAAAGACTATTTCCTATCATGTAGGTTCTTTGTCTAGCGAATGGAGAACGTGTTAGTATGGGGCCAGGAATGAGACTCATATTTGAAGTCGACAACTTAGCAATGGCATCCCCCGCTACTGTCAGTAGATGTGGCATGGTTTACATGGTAAGTGCAACCAACACTTATTTTGTGAATTTCCGTTGATAAAG
Organism: Telmatactis stephensoni; assembly: GCA_029948255.1. Taxonomy (NCBI): domain Eukaryota; kingdom Metazoa; phylum Cnidaria; class Anthozoa; order Actiniaria; family Isophelliidae; genus Telmatactis; species Telmatactis stephensoni. Next base: position 665,235 of record JALIZF010001779.1, read on the forward strand.
TCAACAATGATCGCCAGTTTACATTGTGACACTTACGAGTAAAGGGAAATTGTAGCTTACGAATTGGGACATCCCCTTGATCCCCTGATCAATGTTGTCCGGTGATTAGACTCCAAGGCGTTAAACGCTTCGTACCTTAACATTTAACGGGGAAAGGGGATTATGAAATAAAGGTACTGGTAATGAGGGCGTATACCAATACATAACGGAGCGGTTGCGTGTGAATCACGTCGTGCCGTCTATCCGCTTCTGCTTTTCTTTTCTTTTCTTTTCTTTTCTTTTCTTTCTTTCTTTCTTTCTTTCTTTCTTTTTTCTCCGCCATTTGTTTCATCTTTCTCTGCCAGTTCTATTTTCTTCACCTTCATTAAACGATCCTCACGAAAATAGTACTGATATTTATATTTGGAATGAAGAAGCAAACTTACTTCGTCCAAGCATTCTCCTTGGTTACGTTCAATAAATTGACATTAAGTAATGGCCCACCTAAGAAGGATAGCCCTGAACGGTATTGAATGCAGAAAGGTGCCAATTGTGATATTGTTTAAACCGTTCATTTTATTGGCTAAAACATGAGAAACTGCTAACTTTTCAGGGAAGCATATATCTTAACTTCTTACTAACTGACAAATTCCCTTTTGCTGATAAGATTCTATGTGGGAACATGGAAAATTGTTGGCTTTTCTTTTCTATTGTGTATGCTTCCCCTGATTGGTTGAAAATTTTAAAGTCTAAAGAAAATATTTTTAGAAATGAGTTTTAATAATTTTTCTTGGTAAACATGTTCAGGTCTCCGTATATTGATACATTCTCAGTATGAAAGTCACGAAATTCTGATGTGGGGAAAGCAAATTTGCCGCAGGCCTATTGTTCGTTCTATCGTTCTTAACAGGATCGTTACTTAAAATCTTTCTTTAGGAACCTGAAGTACTTGGCTGGAGTCCTTACGTGGAGACTTGGATGAAAAACTTGAAAGATAAATACAAGGTATCATGAACTTATTTTACTATATAACTGAAGGTTTTAGCATTAGTTGATTGGTTTTATAACTGATGGATTTTTATTTATCTGAGAAAAAAAATGAAATTGCATTGTGAACAATTAAAATGTGTCCCATTAACCGTTCAAATTTCTTATCGTTCTTTTCTATTTTTAGCTCCCTCCTATAATATGTGAGCATATTTTAGCGATGTTCAAACACACTTTTGACGCGGGAGTCAAGTTCATCAGAGATCATACAGAACACCAACATTTCCTCCCTCCCACACTCAGTTTGGTGATGTCAGTATGTGGTATAATAAGTGGTTTCATTGATATCATTGAACACCATGGAGGCTTTGTGCTGCCAGACCAGAAAACACCAAAGTCTGAAGCCGAAGTTGAAGCCGAAGAAAAAACGGTCACGTTCGCAGAAGATTTTGAGCGAGAGTTGAGAACTCGACGCTTATCATGCATACACCAGAATCCAGCGCAGCTCCGGATGTTCCTAGGAAAAGTGTATGTCTTTGCCTTCACGTGGGCGTTTGGAGGTGTCTTGGAGTCGACCAGCGCGGAGCACTATGATGATGATGACGAACCGTATCTCATGTCTTCCATGTCAGGTCGGTCAGGGACGTCCATAAGACAAGTCTTTGATGTGTTTCTCAGAGATCTCTTCGCTGTGACAGGAGTTGGCGTGGGACTTCCTGGTGGAAATGACACCATGTTCTCCTATTACATTGATATCGAGACAGGGAACTTCACTAAATGGGAGGTTCTTGTGCCGCCAATCCGTGCACTTATTGCCAAGTCCATATCAGATCAGTTCCACACCTCAGATCCTATGGACTTCTTCCAGGAATCTCATGTCATCAAAACTGAGACGGAGATTGACCGTTCCCTCGTCCCTACTCTAGACACCATCAGATATTCCTTCCTAATGGCTTTACTGATTATGAGCAAACAACCAGTATTGCTTACTGGAGGGGTGGGGGTAGGGAAGACTGTTCTTATCATGGATGTTCTTACGCGCTTATGTCAAAGGGGTGGTAATACTACCGATGCAGGCACCATACTTGGAGCTGTCTTTCGTTCTGGAGGAAAGAACTTGGTGGAGAGCATCTTAGAAGTTGGCGGAGTGGAGAGTTCTTCGTCCGAGGCGTCTGATTTATGCTTTGAGAAGATCATGTTTTCAGCTCACACGACGGCCTCTAGAGTGCGTTCATTTATTAAGTCAAAACTGATAAAACGTGGAAGAGACTCACTGGGTCCAAAACCAGGTCAAAAGGTAAACCCTTCGTGAATCTCCCTCTGTATATAATCCAGTGGCTCAACTCTCTGATTTATCCACTTGTCAACATAGGGGCATATTTTACTTTTTCGGAGATGCTCCCCTTTTGACCTTCTTCTCTTTGTGTTATTCACTCTCGAGGTATGGTGTGACTGGGGGATATTTATCCCAAAGGGGATATATTTACACCAATTGTATTACGCTTTTCCCAACGAAATCGGAGATGCTTAAGTATTCCACTCGGCTTTTCGTCCCTCCATTTTCCCCTTATTGGATTACTGAGCAATCAGATGGTACTGCGATTTGATATCAGTTGTGGGAAATGTTTATGATGTTTTTTTCATTTAACAGATGACCATCTTCGTGGATGATCTCAACATGCCTCAACCTGACACTTACAATGCTCAACCCCCCCTTGAACTCGTTCGTGAAGTCATTGATTCCGGGGGATTCTATGACACCAAAAAGCTGACATGGAAAGAAATACACGAGGTCACGTTACTTGCAACGTGTTCTCCACCAGGTGGTGGACGATCTTCTGTGAATGATCGGCTTCTCCGTCACTTCAGGTGAGAGTAAGAAACTTTCGTATTACATTGAAATTATAGAGTTTAGACAAGTTCTTTTTGCAGCTGGTCTGGAGGACTTGAGTTCATGCCTTCCTTGTGTTGGTTCACCCATAATCTTAAGGTTATTCTAGGTGTTCTCGATCCATAATTTTATTGTTTTTGCTCTAAAATTCTTAAGTGCATCTTTTTATCACTCAACAGTATCTTGAACCTTCCTTCACCTTCTGCTAAGTGGTTAGAACACATATTTGAAACACAACTTGGACGGTACTTAGAGAGAGTAGAATTTACAGATGAAATTCGAGAATTACGTAACAAAATCGTGCTTACTGTCATTAATTTGTTCTACAAGCTACATAGTGGTCTCCTCCCAACGCCTGCTAAGACGCATTACCTGTTTAATCTCAGGGATATCAGCAAGGTAGGAATTAAAACCATTTACTGTATGCTGGGTTTGAGTCGCAGTAGTTTGCAGGACCAGGCTCGCTTTATCGAATACTGGGAAGATGGAGAGGGAAGGGAAATTCCTTCTTCTCCCCTCTCCCCTTCCCTTACCCCTTGGAGAGCGTCGTTGATAGGAACATGGAATTTTGGAGAGCATTTGCTCAAGAACTTAAAGATGATGTACTGCATGCGTAGGTTTGCTAGACGTGAGAGCTCGGAGGAATGTGTGCTGTTAAAGGTTCAGAAATGTGTCACACGAGCGATTTTGTCGCGGCAATTTCTTTCGATATGATGAAATGGAACTATCGATGTAGAAGCCGTTTGTGACTTACTAAACGTCGTCCTCTTGCCTTCAGGTCATTGAAGGAATGCTTCAAGCACACCCAACAGTCATCACCAAACGCGAACACTGTGTACACTTGCTAATCCATGAGAGCATGCGCATTTTCTATGATCGTCTTGTCAGCAAGGCGGATCGTGACTTCTTCTTTGAATCACTATCGACAACGTTACATGATGGGTTTAAGTTGAAGTGGTCTGCTAGTTTCCTAATGAATCTACCAATTATGTTTGGTGACTTCATGGAAATCAATGCGATTTCACATTCACCGCGGACCTATAGGTCCATTCAGTACCATAGAGCCGTTGAAGTGCTTGAGGTAAGTAGATTGAGCTGGTAAGTCAAGGCGGGTTCTTCTTAGAAGAAGTTCATGTTTAGCATTTTATTTCTTGTTTTTTTTTATCAGCCCCTTTACCAAGTGTAGCTCAAAGGCCTATCTCTCGGTCTTAATCCAAGATTAATACAAATTCTCAACTTTTTATTAATAAACGTTAATCAGTTCTCCCAAGATGTTAAATCCTAGTGGGAGAGAAAATAGTGTGGTCCACCAAACCTAAAAATCGATCATGGAAATTTTTATTAAATATAAGCCCTTACATTTAAAATAACAGCTTTTTCCCCTCATAGAGGCTTTGCACCATCATGTGATGACAGCCATGACAGGAGGCACAACAATAGAGTCTTTTTCCCCTGGGAAACCGAACTCTTTCTCATGTAAACCAGATTAGTCCAGACTCTATTGTTCCTGCCTCCTGTCATGGCTGCCATCACGTGATGGTGCAAAACCTTATATTAATATACTACTGATATATATCTTGTGCAACTACAGCGAAATCTTATCATCATCAGTACAAAAAAGCAGTGGAGCTGCTTATAAAAGATATGTAAAACAACTGCTTCTGTGTGAAACCCTTTACCATCCATTGTGTTCTTTTTACAACAGGAAAGCTTCGAACGTGCCAAGCATTCTTGGGGGTCAATGCAACACCGGTTTGTGTTTTTCAACATGGCTGTTAAACACATAACTCGTGCTGCTCGAGTTTTTCGTAATCCTGGTAGTCATATGATGATGGTTGGTGTTGGGGGGACAGGCAAAACCGCTGTGGCAAGGCTCGCCGCTTACATCGAGGACTGCCAGTTTATGAAACCAGTGGCATCACGCCTGTATTTACGGCCCGAGTTTTGTGAAGACATCAAGAGAGCTTTTATGAACGCTGGAATTAAGGGCGAGAATACAGTATTGTTTCTTACTGACAGTATTGTCAAAGTAAGTCTTAGCAAAAAAGTTTAGCAACACTATAAATTGTACAATTCCTTCAAGACTAAGAGAAACTCCCATTAAAGGTCCGAATGTATATATATTCCCTTAGAAATATGGACTATCCAACACTACATAGTCTTTCGGTTAATCTAAAGGTACGGTAATACGAGCAACAAAATCACTCAACTTGTCTCACAACATCATTGCGAAACGAGTTGAAGAGCGATGCTGCGCGTTTTTCCACCCGAAAACAAACTTGTCTCGCAACAAATAGTTTGCCGCAAGCTGAGTAAATCCTGACTTCTGATTGGATCAATCACGAACACGAAGAAGCCATTTCGCAGTTTGCTGCGAGACAAGTTGACTTTGGGGTGGTAATACGCGCAACATCATGAAATTTTGTTGCAAAACGTTCAGCGACTGTCTACTTGCTGCAACAGACTTTTTCAACTTGCAGCAAACTCTTTTGTTGCGAGACAAGTTTGTTTTCGGGTGGAAAAACGCGCAGCATCGCTCTTCAACTCGTTTCGCAACGATGTTGCGAGACAGGTTGAGTGATTTTGTTGCTCGTATTGCCGTACCTTAAACGAGAGGTTTTACGAATTTGACGCAGGCTATTTCTTTCCTGGTTATCGTGTTGGAGTTGATAGCCCAAAATACAATCTTCCGTCCCATAATAACAACTGGTGGTTGTTTATAATTCTTATCGCGATTGCCGGTATTTTAGTACAATTGCACTCCAATGCCTTTTGAACAAAGATTTCAAGTCCAGCCTATCTATATATAAGGAATGTATAAAATTTGCCCGAAAGCCTCGATTTGAAACTTTTGTTCAAAGCCATTAGAGTGAAATTGAAGGGTTACCTCCGAAAACGGCGTAAATGATTTTTGATCGATGTCCAGACAATGATGTTTGGGGATAAAAAGTTCATTGACATCATTTATACCATTCAAAAAAAAAATTAAAAAATGTAAAAACAGTCACTTCGGAACTGCAATACCAGCACTCTGACTTCATAGAGGACTTTTTCCTTCTAGGATATATTTCTGGAAGACATAAGCAGCATGCTGAGTACAGGAGAGGTACACAATGTATTCGAGAACGACGATCTAGAAAATATCTTTCTCCAACTCAAACGCGACGTGGTTCGCAGTGGTATTCAAGACACCAAGAAAGCTGTCTTCAAGTTTTTCCTCCAGCGAGTCAAAAAGCGCCTTCATATCGTAATATCTACCAGTCCTGTTGGCCAGCATTTCCGCCATCACTGTCGACTTTATCCCTCGTTGATTAACTGTTGTACTATTGACTGGTACGACGTATGGCCACTGGATGCTTTACAGTCTGTAGCGTCAACGTTCCTAGAGAATGTAGACTTTAATATCGTTAAGATCGAAGATAGGATAGCAATGAAAGAAAGTCTGGCGAAGACGTTTGTGGAAATCCACAAGAGTGTTGAGGAAGAAGCCCAAGTCTTCCATGAAGAGATGCACCGACGGTATTACACCACGCCAACAAGCTACATGGACTACATTGGTTTGTTTGTAAACAAAATTCACGAGAAAGCATCTAATTTTACTCTTACTCGTGAGCGCTTGTCTACTGGTCTTTCAAAGCTTGCTGAGTCCACTACGCTTGTTGGGTCTATGCGTGAAGAGTTAGTTCATTTGGGACCTAAGTTGGAACAGAAGTCTAAGGTCAGTAACGATTAATGATATGACAAGTTTATATACCAGAAAGAATTCATATCGAAAGGGCGTCTTTGGGGTGTCTTAGAAATCCAGACTAAGTTGCTTCCACCAAATCTGAGTTGGTCTCAAAGTGGAACACTTATGTTTGTTGGACTTGTTTGTTCTTTTGCTTGGTATAGAAGATTTCTTGTAATTTGTCGCTTGTATAAGTCACCATATAAGATGACTGCTGCTTGTAAAGAGTATTAAACGTATAGAGAGTGAACCAATTGTGAATCATGAGATTTATTTCAAAAACAGGTTCTCGGACGAGGGGCCGAAAGCATTCACGACTAGACTGAAGACTATGGGCAGATACAAAACTTTGCTTGCTTTTCGGCTTTGGTATTAATTTTTGTATCAACATATAAAGTTCAGTTATTTAGTGTATAAGAACAAGGCAAGGTAGATGTATGTGAGTTTCCGTGTCGATTTAGCGTCGTTTTATAGTTGAAGTAATTTCTACCCATACTTTCTTGCGGGCGAGTCGCACGGGCTTGGAGACATTAATTGTAATAGGTTTATACACTCAACCTTGTTTTTCGTCTCTCAGGACACTGAGAAGCTGCTAGAGCAGTTAGCACGTGACCAAGAAGCTGTAGACCAAGTCCACAATGTTGTCCAACAAGAAGAAGAGTTCATGAATCAAGAAGCCATGAGAGTGCAAGCCATAGCCGATGAAGCACAACATGATCTTGAAAACGTCATCCCTCAATTAGAGCAAGCCATATCAGCGCTTGATGCCCTTGACAAGTCTGATATCTCTGAGATACGTGTTTACACCAAACCACCTCCCATGGTGATGACGGTCTTGTCTGCTGTCTGTGTGCTACTGCAACAGAAGCCTGATTGGAATACTGCAAAGCTTCTGCTGGCAGACCCTGGTTTTCTAAAGAACCTTGTGACGTATGACAAACATGGTGTTCCAGACAAGGTATTGGCCATTAAACAAAAATACTTCATAGAGGCTTTTATCACGTAACAGTGCCCATGTTGTATGGTAGGAACATAAGAATCTCCAAATGATTTCATTGTTCCAACATGACCACGTGATCATTGAAATACCGATCTCTGTACCTATGGACGTCCGACTCAATAGGAATCGTTGAGTAAAATACATTCAAAAATTGGGGATTGTTCAGGAATGAAGAGAGTCGACCTGAAACTCCCTCCAATTTCTGCGCGTTCACGATTTCTTAAATTTGATTTTAGTGGATTAGATATCGTATGACAACAGCACAGTTGCGGCAAGGCACGGTTGCGACAGGAATTTCGAATGTATTTTTTAGTCATCACGGCACTGACACGGTCACGGTACGGCGCAATCCGTTTGAATTCACACTCATACGAAATCTGCTCTAGAATATATAATCGCACCGATAAAATCGTTTATATATCTTTAACATAAGCGTATAAATTTCTCTCCCTTGTAGGTGTTTGTACGGCTGAAAAGGTACACTCAAAACCCTAACTTCAATCCTGAAGCCATTGGTAAAATTTCAGTTGCCTGTAAGTCGATGTGCGAGTGGGTATTGGCCTTAGAGAACTACAATGAGGTAAATATGGATAAATACAATACAATACAATACAATACAATACAATACAATACAATACAATACAATACAATACAATACAATACAATACAATACAATACAATACAATACAATACAATACAATACAATACAATACAATACAATACAATACAATACAATACAATACAATACAATACAATTAATACAATACAACACAACACAACACAACACAACACAATGCAATGCAATGCAATGCAATGCAATACAATACAATACAATACGTATATTCATATGTCTTTTTCACAGTCATCACGACTTGCTGTGGATTTTTGATTTCCATTCTACCGTTTGCATTCATTTTTTCTTAGGTCTACAAGATTGTCCAGCCCAGGCAAAACCGCTGCGAGGAAGCACAGGCAGCCCTAAGAATCGCCAAAGAGAACTTGATTCAGAAACAACAAAGTTTATCCAAAATCCAGAACCAGTTAAGCATTCTGCAGCAGCAGTACGACGATTCAGTGCGACAGCTGGAATATTTGAAAGAAAAAAAGGCACTCACTATTATTAGGTTGGAGAGAGCAACAATCCTTACTGCTGCGCTATCTGAAGAACAGGTACAAATGGGAATGGAAAAAACGAATAGAAAAAGGGAAGATAGAAGGAAAGACAAGTTCTGTGGGAAGCACTGATAGAGCTATAAAGTTGAAGGGTAGATATAAGTGAGGGAAAGTGTAAAACTGAAATTTTGAAAGAATCGTAAGTTAGAACTGAAAAGCTAAGAAAATTATTAATTGTTAGAAGAAGAAAAAAAATGGAGAATGGAAAGGTTTTAAGATGATTTTGTGATTATGGAAAACCCAACAACATTAAACAAATAGAGGAAAGAGATGAGCAAGGAAAGGTTGAGGTGTATTGCTGTTGGTAGTAGTCTAGTGGCGGAGTTGATTACAGTTTAGTTGTTGTTGTTGGTTTAGTTTGTGATTGTTGTTGATGGTGTTGTTATCTGGTTATTGTTATGTGTGGTGATGGTGATTGAGTTTTGTGGTGGTGGTTGGTGGTGGTTGGGTTGCTGTTTGTCATGTTGATGTGTAGTTAATGAAACTAATTGCAACATATTCGTTTCAGGAACGCTGGAAGCAGTCCATACAGCACGTTGGCGAATACTCAATAGGTTTACTAGGAGATACTGCACTGTCCACTGCAGCTGTCTCGTATCTCGGTGCATTCACTTCACCCTATCGCCAAAGTCTAATGAATCGATGGTTCTCCTTCTGTGATGAAGGAAACATCCCCATCAGTGATAACTTTGAACTCACAGGATTTTTCTCTGAGCCTGCGGAGATTCAAATGTGGCTGAATAACGAATTGCCTCACGGTAAAATGTCTATTGAGAATGCTGTTATTATGAAGCATTGCCATCGTTGGCCGTTGCTCATCGATCCACAGCAACAGGCAAGCAAATGGATTATGGCCAACGAGAAAGAGAATCAGTTGAAAGTCATCAAGGCAACAGATCCTAATTACATCAAAACCCTTGAAGAAGCCATTCCGCTTGGAATTCCTGTTTTGATTGAGGTATGTTAATGCTGTGATCCCTACAATCGCTAATGTAGGGCGTGTCACCAAAATCCTACTTTATTTTCTTTTTACAGCGAAAATTGTTGCATCGCAACCCGTATTTTTTCCAGCTTCGATTAAGGTTTTTGTCTTTTCTGATCCGTCCATCATACTCGGGAGCGGAGCTTATATAAATTCGTTCAATTTTTGGTTGATTTGAAATAAGTTCCGCCCCAAAGAATGATTGACAGATCCAGAAAAGACAAAATTCTAACCGAAGTTGGAAAAATACAGTCGTGATGCAACGATTTTCGCTGTAATCATCCTCTGGGAACCAGGGCATGTATAATGGCTTCCTCTTTACATCCTTCGCTTTCCCACATACTGGGTGTCAGGGGATGCCTTTTAACTTGCTTTTATTCACCATCCACCCAGTTCGATATTGAAAAAAGCTCAACTTCTTTGAATCTCACCAGTTATCAAAGCGACATGACGATCGAACACGACTTTATATGAAGAAAATGTAGATTTGTACTTTGTGACTATATTACGATGCCACGATGCCACATACAGTATGCCGGCATTTCTCGTTTTTTTCACGTCATCTTCCGAAGATCAACGACGTCAGTGGTTATTTTACGCACGCCTTCAACTTCTGTCTCTGTTTTAGGATGTCGGCGAACAATTGGATGCGTCACTTGAACCTATTCTCACTAAAAACTTTTCTACACGAGGCAATACCTTGGTGATTTCATTTGGTGATAATGTCATCGAGTACAACGAGAATTTCAAGCTTTACCTGGCCACGCCCATGGCCAACCCTCACTTCTTACCGGACGTGTGCATCAAAGTGACTATTATCAACTTTACTGTCACGCTAGAGGGACTGCAAGACCAACTCTTGTCACGGACGGTTCTCCTTGAGCGACCACAGTTGGAAGAAAAACGAAGAGAAAACTTACATAATCTAGGTAATACAAATAGTTTGAATGTGGGAACTGAATGAGACAGAGAATAAATTTGAAATTCAAGTTCGGGCTTTAAAAGGGCTTTGAACCCACGACCAGTGCAGTTTCTTGCTACTAGCGGACACTTCGTTCTGAGGCAAAGATGACCAGGCCATTTTATGAGTGAAGATAAGATGTGTCTTGTCTAGGACGTGATTTAGATAAGACGCAAGCAGAGATCCGTACCGAAACTTTTTGTCCTAAGATGTGAACACGATTATTTTATTTAATTTATTTATTTGCTTTGCCTAATGCATGGCAAGAACACCGCTACAGCATACACCAATTACAGAACTATTCTGGTTCTCTGTAAGTCCCGTCTTAGGTAAAATACGAGCTTCAAGTGTCGTTTATTCGTAGAGCTCGCATCTTATTAAGTAGAGTCTATAGCTATTTTATTTATTTTTATTTTATTGTCACTAATGATAATGCCCCTGGTGTACCTTTCAGAAGGAGGCTTACTTATGCCCCGTTCAGAAATAAAAGCGGATTTGAAGTTTCATCGATTTACACAACTATTGACCAATTATCGGTGTACTTTATTTATTTCAGTAAAAGACCGTTTCAAACTAGAGGAGCTTGAAGACCGCTCTCTATCGTTGCTACACACCTCAAGTGGTAACATCCTTGACGACGAAGCGCTCATCACCACACTAGACGAGAGCGTCAAGATGTCTCATATCATTCAAACACGTGTGGAGCAATCAGAACAAACCGAAGAAACCATTAACATGAATTGCGAGAAGTACCTTCCCGTGGCTAATCGTGGTGCTATTTTGTACTTTGTGTTAAACGACCTGGCACAGATTGACGTCATGTATCAGTTTTCTTTACAATGGTTTATGGAACTCTTTACTAAGTGTATACAATCATCCAAGGTTGAAAGACCTCGTTCACCCATTCCTCCTGGGAGTGCAGGCACAGTTCGACCCATGAAGAAAGACAAGGTCTATCGTGGTGAGTTTTAAGAGATTATTAGTAAATCGTTTCACTATTTCTTCCTTAGCCTGAGAATAGGCTCTCCCTCTATTTTCTCCTAGCCTTCCACTTCTCCACCCACCAAAACCGAGACAGGATAAGCTCATACACATTTAACTGCTTTCAACAGCATTACTGACTGTAATTATCAACCGATCATTTCTTTCGTTCCGACAGGAAAACGGATGTCACTTATTGAACGTGCAGGCTTCAAACGCCACGGAACTGTAAGTCAAATCACAGATGATAACCTACCCGAGTACTTAAAGGCACTAGTTGACTTGCTTACAGAGAATGTCTACCGCGTCGTTTCCCATGGCATATTTGCCCGACATAAACTGACCTTCTCCTTCATGTTGTGTACAAGCATCTTGAAAAATGACCCATTGAAGAGACATGAAACTACAAATAAACCTGCCATTGTTGATGTGGAGTGGAATCTCTTCCTTAGAGGGGCTGCTATCGCTGCTATCGCTGAGAGGCTAGAAGCTAGCGAAGATGAGAACTCTTCGGCACGTCAAGGTTTGAACTTTCTACTTTTTTATGAACGCTTACTGACCAGTAAAATATGATGGTGTTGATACTTGACTCTGATGATGATGATGATGATGATGATGATGATGACGACGACGACGACGAGGACAACGATGATGATAATGGTTACAGTGAACTAACTCTCTCATTTATTGTCGGTGATGATGATAATGATATTGGTGATGATATTGGTGGGATTGCAGCTAGAAGTAGTGATGTCGATAAAATATCTGTACTCTCGTTGCTTGGCCTAAACTAATAATGTTCATGAGTAAGCACTCCTAATATTATCCATTAAAATAATTCCGCTTCTTCTCTACAGTTTCTCTAAAGACAGTAGGTGGCACTCTTGGTCATTTGATCACAAAAATGACCAAATCCCCAGTCAAGTGGATACCAGAGTCTTCCTGGAAAGAGTGCATGCAGATTTCCAGCCAACTTGAAGCATTTGGTGGCCTTTGTTCAAATATTGCAGTAAATCACAAATTTTGGAAAAAATTCTCCACATGTGCTGATCCTTACGGTCTATTGGAAAGTGGCGAAGACTTTGATCTCTTCGATCTCCCTTCAGGTGAGCTTTCTTGTCATCGTTATATAACTGAAACTATTAGAGCGGTTGTCACATGACTGGGAAACAATACGGTCACCGCACGGTACGGCGGCTACGGCAGAACTTTCGAATGTTTTTATAGAAATTACGGTACTGACACGGTTACGGTACGGACCGTACCGTTTTCGACTCATATGAAAACAAAACTGCTCTGTGTCAGGTATTAATGTAAGTTAATTTCGTGTACAAATACATTTTTTCGTGCTTCTGTACTCTAAAAGATCTTCTCTACTAGAGATCTAAAATTAAAGAGTGCAGACTGATGAACAAATGGAATGTATTTGTTTTATATAATATCCATCGAAACATTTCAACCAATCAGAGTGCGCGTAAGATTCAATGACGTCATCTATGCGTCTGTACTGTAATCACACACGGTTCTCGACCAATCAGAGCGCGCGTAATATACCAATTATTATATATGAATGGTTTTGACCCAATTGCTGTACTTAACCAAAAACGAGTAAAATTAACAAAGACCTAAACTCCATAAACATAATATTCTCTAACCATTCTATAACGTTACATCGAAGATCGTCCCTCGTCATGTCTTGCTTTCCTTAGTTTTAGTACGGCCAACAACCTTTTAAGCATAAATGTACTTGCTAATATAAACAATTTATTTCCCCATCAGGGTCTAGTGGATTGTCGCTTGTTGGGTGGAACTGCAGGTGTCTGTCAGCCTTCCAAAGGCTTATGTTAGTCAAGATCCTACGGCCAGAGTGTCTGCTAGAGACAGTACGAGTGTTCGTGGAGAAAGAACTTGGACCTGTCTATGTGACCAACTTCGGATTCGATCTGCAAGATGTCTTTGAAGAGTCCAGCTCTAGAACACCACTTATCTTTATCTTGTCATCTGGTATGTGATTTATGTTATCCCTCCTTCCTTCCTTCCTTCCTTCCTTCCTTCCTTCCTTCCTTCCTTCCTTCCTTCCTTCCTTCCTTCCTCCCTCCCTCCCTCCCTCCCTCCCTCCCTCCCTCCCTCCCTCCCTCCCTCCCTCCCTCCCTTCCTTCATTCCTCCCCCTTTTTTTCTTCTCTTTATTATCGAACGATCATCAAATTACCACCCCTTTAGTCTTATACTAATTACTACCCTACATTCAGGTATTGTTGGTTTGCTAACATCAGTACTTATTTCTCGTAATTTTCCTGATCAGGTTCCGATCCAGCTTCAGATCTGTTAAGATTTGCCAAAGAAGTAAGGGGCACAACTTTGCACTTAGAGATGATTTCCCTGGGGCGTGGGCAAGGTCCTAAAGCAGAAGAAGCCATCACTAAAGCTTATCAGCAGAAAGGAAAGTGGGTCTTCTTACAGAATTGTCATCATGCCGCATCGTTCATGCCAAGACTTGAACAGATTGTCAGAAGGTAACGGCCCTTTTAACAGTGAGATTTCCATACACCTGACAATAACTCTATTGGATTAACACATAACATATATTTCAACAGGATTTCCCAACCGGAAACGCAGGTTGACTCACAGTTTCGTATGTGGCTGAGTTCCAAACCAGATCCCTGTTTTCCTGTGTCTATTTTACAAGTAGGACTCAAGGTAAACAACCAAGAACATTTTCCATCGATCTGTCACTATTAATGAAAGATTCTGAATGACATTCGCGCTCACAGCTTGCACCAGTCCTACGTTCCTTTCTAAACTGTTATATATATGTGGGCAAATTCTATAGGAAATATTTTTCAAAACCTCAAAAAATATTGAACTTAGACTTGCTCCAAGTCTCGCACGTTATTTTTTCCGTTGCTTGGGCTCCCTTCCGAGGGAAATTGCGATTCTCTTCGGAAAGCTCTCGTGCCCGATTTGAATTCCGGAAAACACAGGAAAACCAAGCAAAGGAAAAATTTAACGAGCAAGACTTGGAGCAAGTCTATATTGAAATGTATATACTCCTTACTACTATATTCCTGACAACTTTGGTCTAATTCTTATCTTATTTATTGTCTCAAAGATGACAATCGAGCCTCCCCCTGGAATCAAGGCCAATCTATTACGCTCCCTTGGAGCCGTAGGGGGAGTGATTACAGAATCTCAATTTGAAGATCCCAGTGCAGGTCCCGCATGGAAGCGACTGCTGTTTGGTCTGTGTTTGTTTAACGCTGTTGTCCATGAACGCAAGAAATTCACATCTTCTCTTGGATGGAATATCCCCTACGAGTTTTCTTCATCTGATCTAGAGGTGTGTGACTCGAAGACTGACATGAGTGACTGATTGACAACTTACTTACTGACTCTTTGACAATTTGGCCGATTCAACTATTCCTTGACTGTCAGACTGACTAAATTTCTCCGCAACTACATCCTCAGGAACATATCGGTATTATTCAGTCTCTGTGACCGTTGTCTGGTAGAACTTGTTTGGGAAGTCAAATTCATCAGTTCAGGGATGTAACCAGGGGGGGAGCCCAGGGTGCACGTGCACCTCCCCATAAAAGCAAAAGGTCCGCTCATACGTACATCACCATTTGCTTATTGCATGAAAAATATTTTTTGTTTAAGCAAGAGAACAAAACTATTACTTTTGCCGAATTTAATTAAATGGTCAGGATGACCTTTTTCATTCAGCGTGTTGGATTACCTGTGGAGCGCCAAAAGTCTTGCCCTATGTTTGATATAAGGCAATGCAATTTACAACCAAATCATGTGCATATAAGGAACATTTTCAATTGAACATACAGGGATCCCGGACTGGAAAATTTGTTAAAATGCATGCAATTTCTTTGTACCACACAGAGTTGGACTGAATAAAATCGTGTAACAGATGTATGTATAGGGAGTCTACTATGAGCTCATGTAGAAAAAATGTGGACATTTCTCGTGATGGAACCACTTGTAAAAGTGTCAATAGTCGCTGGTACTGCTCTATACTATTCATCACAGGAACAAACTAAGATATAGAGCAGCAGATGAAAACCCACGCGTTTCGTAACTTTTGGCGCCAAAAGTCTTGCCCTACGCATGACCATCCGTTTTACCCTCACTAGACCTACAGACCTTCCAAGTAAGTCACAAGTTGTCCAGCTCCATTGACCATTAAACTACGCCTTTTTCATGCCTATTATCCTGTTTGACCCACCCACCATCCCCTGTGGCATTTCTTGTCAGTCGTTTGGTCACGCGTAGGGCAAGACTTTTGGTGCTAAAAGTTACGAAACGCGTGGTTTTCATCTGCTGCTCCATATCTTGCACCTGATGAATAGTATAGAGCAGTACCAGCGACAATTTCATTTCAATTCATCTTTTTGAATGAGTAAAATTTCACTACCGTGCTCTAACTTGTGTTTCTACTTGTTTGCTTGTTTTACACAATAAATATAGTATGCCGCAATTATGATCACTTGATATGAATAAGTTAAGATAGTCAATAATAAGATCCAGTGCTTGCAAAAACATGACAGTTGCTTATAAAAACGGCTACTAAAAACCGACCATAGGTCCGTTTTTATTTGATGTGCACCCTCCCGGTAAATTTCCTGGTTACGGCCCTGCAGTTATGACTGCATTTTGACGGGTTTTGTAATTTGTCTAGATATACTGCATGCTGATTGGTTGACCTGATCAGATCGACCAATCAGAAACGAGAGAAAACTTCACTTCCGGAACAAGTTCGACCAGACAATGTTCGGGGGTAGCCGGGGGTATTTTTTTCTGCAAGCGAGAAACGATTGACAGAAAATAGCCCTGGGTTCTCTAGCGTGCTCCAACAAGTGACCGGCTTATACTAACTGACTCTTTTGCAATATGAATGACTGACTGACTAAATGTATCTAGATCTCCAGCTGACTGACTAATAGATTGATGATCCTGAGCGATCGTCCGACTATCACCAGACTGACTAAATGTGCAGACAGGAAGAAAGAAGGACAGAATGTCAATCTAAATGGTTTAATCATTTTTCTAACTCAAGAATTCCTATATTTAAAGGTTTCCATCCAGATGCTACACATGTTGTTAACGGAGCATCGTGACGTCCCGTGGCATGCATTAACGTACATCACAGGAGACATAGCATATGGTGGACGCGTCACCGATCAGTGGGATCAGCGGTGTCTACAGAGTATCCTACGAAAGTTCTACAACCCTGACGTGCTCCAGGAGGATTATGCCTACACCTCAGATCATGTAATTATTTCAAACATCCTATGATTTATATCTTTAAATTGTCGCATTTTTCTGGGTTTGGCTTAGATATTATGTACTTATATTATTGATTGAGTGGGAGGGCTGAACGGGAAAATGTTTGGTTCGAGGTCATGGCTGCACTGAATGACCAAGAGCCAAATATTTTCCAATCCGGCCCGACCTAACTCAGGCAATAAGCATTTTATCATATAACTCTTTTTGATTATTTTATAAACATTTTTGGACGCGCGTGCGGTTCCGGGTCCGGATATGTGTCCCATCACGTGACTATTAGAGCGCGCAGGGGGCCTAATAAGGTTCATATGATAATGTGACGTATTTCCAGGTCCACCAAAAACACTCTAATGATCTAATGAAGGCATCAATATTTACTATAGTTACTGTATACTTACAAAATCTGAAAACAAATCTTGTTATGAATGAAAAATCAGAAGAATCTTGATCATTTTCCTCTGGACCCGTAAGTCGTTTTCGCTGGAACCGGATGTCGTTTACGCACGAATTAAAACCATTTGCATTTCCGGAATTGCGAAATTGCGTTGCATCATGGGACTGTTTTATGGGACGCACTTTTCAAAATTCATCTGAAGATTTGATACCGTGGAACAAATATGAGAAAAAAGAAAATAAGAAAACTGTGGTTAATATTAGATGTTCACAATCGTTTACTTTACTACTGTATGTATACTTAACTGCAATTTTAATGAAATGGCGTTCCTCCCAAAACAGCCCGACAATTTAACTTGAACTTTGACTTCGGAATGACAAATAGAAGGGTTTGGAGGCAGTCATCAAGCAAGTAAAATAATTGCCTCCCCCTCCTCCTCCCTCTAAAGACTTATTTTCTTAATTAATGCTTTTGTGTAGGTGTACCGACCACCACCCCCAAATATTTCTTTGTCCGTTTGCTGTTCGTATATCGAGAGTTTGCCAGCATCAGATTCTGCAGAGTTGTTTGGCATGGACCAAAATGCAAATCATGCTTATCTGAGGGGTCAGGCTGAAACCTTTTTACAAGACTTATTATTGGGTCAGCCAAATATCACACTCAGTACAGGGTGAGTAGTTACTCTTCCACATAGCAGGACAGGTAGGGGGTCAGGGAAAAGTGGATGGGAAAAGAACAGGTAGGAAAAATTCCGGAATTTTTTACTGCGCAAAAGCGATATCTTGCAATATTGTTGACTCTGTAGTGCAGACGTTTTTATTTCCCAGTTGTCAAATAAAAGTTGAAATATAAAAAAAACGCGCGTGTTTATTTGTTTAATGAGAAAAATGGCCTTCATTAAACATAAAGTGACGTTGCTATGGTAACCTTACATGTGATCATTCCGATTTCAAACTATTCTTTAATTCATAATCTTTCATATGGTTGTCTCAACGGCTGTCAAAGTATAAAGCTAAAATTAGCTATAAAACGTTCTTTTTTGCAGGTCCCCAAAGTCCAATGATGATATAGTCCTTGAGTTGTCCGATGATATAACTTCTCGCCTACCAATGTCTATAGCTCTAAGCCAAAGCGCAGACCAGATTGCAGCACCAGATAAAGGAACCAAGCGAAAGAAGCCAGACTATAGTTATCTTAGAGAAGTTGATGCTCAATCAACACTATTGGTTTCACTCGATCAAGAAATCCAAAGATTCGATCGACTCTTGGATGTCGTTCACACGTCGTTGGAACTCCTGTGTTTGGCTATTAAGGGTGAGATTGTCATGACGAACGCCCTGGAAGACGCGTTTAACTCACTTTTGAATAACGTGGTGCCTCCTCAATGGAAGGTAAAGAAGCTCGTTTTTACTCGTGGATTTGCTCACTGTTATTGTTAACGCATTCATTATAAAACGTTTTTCGACAGAATGTTTCGTACGAGTCGTGTAAACCGTTAGGAGCTTGGATCAATAACTTATTGATGCGAGTAGAGTTCTTTTCGCGATGGGTAGAATTGGTGAAGCAACGTGATCCAAAGAATGTGGAAGCCAACCTAATGCATCCTCAGCCACGTGCTTATTGGTTGCCCGCGTTTTTCTTCCCTCAAGGTAAATGAATAGGAGCAGATTAACAATTCTCTTCTTTCTTAACTTTAAGTTCATGATGAATTATCTAATTTCTCGTTTCTTTTACATTCTGCAGGTTTCCTAACAGCTGTTTTGCAAACCCACGCGCGCATGCGCAATCTATCCGTCGATTCGTTGTCGTTTGAGTTCAAAGTGCGCAAAGAATGCTGGACCACGGAAGAATCTGTGCACAGCGAGTGTGATATTGATTTCAGGAAAATTGCTTTCCAGGTATTGATAACATTATAGTTGATATTTGTTTAAAACAAACAAAAATACAAACAAAAACAAACAAATAAACAAACAACTGCAATATCAAAAACACCGTATTTACGAACGAGAAATTATAGGATTTTCGACTTTTTTGACTTTCGACTTTATCGACTTCGCAGGGAACGAATCTTGATGATGGTATTACAGTCTTTGGACTCTACCTGGATGGTGCATCATGGGATTCCATACGGGGAATATGCGAGGCTGTTAATGGTCAACAACGTTATCCATTACCGGAACTACAGTTCATTCCTTATCAGGTAAGTTTTACTCTCCGTTGGTTGCGAGGGAAGATAACGTCAATTTCAAAAGAACAAATTTGTCGCATGGACGTGGGTGACTTCGTCAATGGGAAATTGCGGCGTTTTACCGTTTGAATGTTTGTTACGCGTTATTTCGTGTCCCCGAAGTGTTTGGATTTTAAATCATTCATCTTCGTTTTTTATCGATTTAAGTCTTCGGTATTTTGTCGCATGATAATTTTCTTTTAAAAAGAGGGGACACGATCTACAGCTCTTCTAATTGCACTTTTTCTGTAATTAACAGAATATCGACAACGAAGAACAAAATCAAAAAGACGAGTCTGAAGAGTTTGAGATCTACGAATGTCCAGTATACAAAACCTCTCAACGAGCCAGCAAATTCACCACCGCAGGACGCCCAACAAATTTTGTCATGTCCGTGAAGCTGCCATCATTAAAGCCAGCGGACCACTGGATAACACGCGGAGTGGCGCTTCTCTGTCAGCTTGACGAATGAAATCGGCTTAATTAGTGTTGACGTTGGCAATTAACTTCGGACATTTGATACAGCATATGAAGTATAATCTTTGTATTAGATTGAATCGAATGGATGAACTAGCTTGTTTTTGCCATGGTTGGCGAGACCAGGTTTTTAAATTATTCTATTTATTTGTACATGTATGGTTTTTATAAGAATTTTGTACAAAGGAAATTGAAACCTATTTTTGTACATTGTTTTAGAACATTAAAACAAAAATTTTTATCTGATGTTGTTTTGGATTTTTAGCGTTTGACACCGTTTTTATTTTATTTTATTTTTTTGTTTTTCGCCCTTTGTTCGTAGAACGATTTTTTTTGTCAGTAATTGTTGAAAGGTAGTTCCGACGCGATTCAAGTCGTATGCGTTAATATGAAATGAAAGCTAAAAACTGATACTTGGTTAATGAACAAGGCACTTCCGATGTGTATGCCTCTATTTATTCATTCATTCATAATAACCGACGCTGGATAACTTCTCTCATGAAACTCATTTCCCATCAAAAATGAGTTTCCTATTTGAATTTCTTCATTATTGTCATACAAATCCTGCTAGTTTCTTGAGCGCTATTTGAATAAGTCAACGTTCAAGATTTATTGAAGGCAGTTTAGGTTTTAAATATGAACAACTTCGACTGAGTAATGGGAATATAGCCAGGTGTTCGATTCCTGTTTTGTAATCTGTCTACTAAAACAATTTATCGGAGCCAACTCTACGAGGAAGTCATTTGACCACGTTTTCAGAGTAGTTCTGCGTTAAGCTCTTACCCGTCGCTAACCAAAGACATTAAACGTTCATTAACAATTTGAGAGAGAAATATAAGAGAGCTTGGAGGGCTCTAAGGCAAAGGTACATCCATCTTAGGCAGGAAATTGGGCTAATAGCAGGCTCACTTGTTTGGCTTTTGTCTCGGGCTCATTAAATTCGTATTCTCTTTTGTTCGTGTCAACATCTGCTTTCATTACATTTTGGTCATAACATGAAAGAAAAACTTAAAGACTCGCTTTGGCATTAAATATTTTGATCTTTGTTTGACTTTAAAACGGCTCACTATATGGTAAAACAAACTTGAGGAGAAAACCCAACCACTTACAGAAAAACACAAACGCAGGAATTCTTCCGAGCCAAGGTAAGTGGCCTTCATAGAGATACTCTAGTTTTTAACATATTTAATTCCTTGATTTTCCTTTCCAAATATTCGTACAATTAAGTACAATTTTATTATTTTGATAGAAGTAAATTGCGAGATTTTGTGATTTGTGTTTAACACTTCGAATTGAACGTTTCTCACCGCGTATGATTGTATTAAGTGTTAACATTTGCAAACAAGTTAATAATTTGATGAAGGTTCAAAAGTAAATTTATCTTTGATTTAACACGCTTTGTGTATGATGCACAAACATAGCGATTCAATTGGACCAGTTTGTCAAAACCCAAGCAAATACTGGATTTGCTCATGAAACGTTTTCACAAATCTTCGCTTGTTGACTTGTATGTGGTTTTTCGGGTTGGTCATGATTTTTTAAAGAGATATTGGTTATGTTTTAATGTTGAATTAGTTCCAATTATCAACGTTTTCATCTTTTGGACGATACACGTACAGTTTAACAAGAAAAAGATTCTTAGAAATATTTGAACACATTTGAAAAGAGATTTTGATATTTTTACCGGAACAACACTAAAATTGTATCAAACTGACTCACTTGAAAATGTTCGTTTTTGATTTCCTTCTTTAAAGCGGAAATTTGAAATGGAAACAAAAGTATATTCCTTGTAGTAGGAAACTAAAAAACTAATAAATTCAATCTGAAATTTGGAATTATTTCACAGTCTGCATGAATGTGAATAGTCGTTTTATTTATCGTCGTTCTCGCGGTCATTTGAACTTATCGACACGTTGAAGTGTTGGTTTATGCTCTAGTGGCAAAGCTATTATCTTAGTTGTACAATCCCCTGATTCCAGTGACTTTATAATCTCGATCCTGAGAGAGATTAGGCATAGAATGACATTTTGCTTAACATGTGTTAAAGATTTTAGAGTGGAGATTTCAATGTGATTGACCATTGCTATTACTTGGTCTTTAAGCACTTAGAGTAATCTACAAGAACATATGGTTTCTTGTCCCTTCGTTCTCACCCAATATAAAACTAACGAAAGAACCAGAAAGTCGATTTTTGTATTAATTTCTTTGGCCCAGAAGACTCGGTGAAGAAACAAAGAGCCAAGTATTTTTCCAGAATTATAAATACAAATTCAAGTTGTAAGAGCTAATATGGATAGCAGAATGTCATTTACATAGCTCTGACTTAACAAAAAGATTTAATTTGAAATTTATATATAGAGATAAACAAATCCTAGTCAATGTGATAAAACATGGCCATGAGTTCTTACACTGAGACCCAGTGGGAGACGAAATGAATCTAAAGATCTTTTCACCTTTTTAATAACTGTTTACTAGCAGGAACACTGTCAGACTGTCTTCCCCGCCTTTTTCCCTGAATGAAACTTGTTTAAAAATTATTCTATATCTTAATTTGCAGACTTTTCGTTCGAGAACATTATGGAGAAACCTTATGGGCAATCGAGCAGGGTGTGTTCTGTGTGTGGAGATCGTTCATCGGGGTTTCATTATGGCGTGCAAAGCTGTGAGGGTTGTAAAAGTTTCTTTAAAAGAACTGTACAGAAACAACTTCAATATGCATGTGTGGAAAACAAATCTTGCCAGATTGATAAAAACAACCGAATCCGATGTCAATATTGCCGGTTTCAAAAGTGTTTGGCACTTGGGATGTTGAAAGAAGGTATTTAAGTTAAGAAGTAATGGTTTTCAAAGCGCTCTGTAAAGATACGAATATACGGTCGATACAATGAGAACACACGCGCGCTGTCATTGAAGAACGGCGCGAAACATTTGAAAGGTCTTGAAACAAATTTCTAAACAAAGAGAAACGCTAAAAATCTTTCTACTAATTTCATATTTCGGTTTAATTCTATCGGCGAAAAATCCGCAACAGCGTAAAACCTTTTATCAAATATAAAACAGATATTACCAGAAATCAATTTTGCTCCAAATGCAACCGTGTGATTCAGACCTTATGGTAAACTATTTGACAATTTTTTCTTGACACATACAGCCGTGCGAGAAGACCGTGCTCCAGGAGGAAGACCAAGGATCAAGTCTCTAATTGGTTTGAAGGAAAACGCCGAGACGTTTGTGTCATCTGAACTAATTATACAGCTTATACAAGCAAGACCTGATGCGGTGCCCAAGAGAAGGTAGTTTGAGTTATATTTTAAACCTGGTGTGTTTCAACAACAAAAATTACAGAATTTTTCAGGAAAACAAAAAACAAAAAAAACAAAAAATCAAAAACGAAGCCTGAAAACACTCGATGCGCCACTCTTTGGAGCTACAATCTGACAAAGAGCATTTTTTGTACCTCCCTAAAGTTCTAATCTCAAATTGTTCATATAAATGTTCTGGTTTCAGACCTGAATTTCTGGAAGTTGGTTTGAACGATCTTTGTCCGTTGAATCCAGTGGAAGCAATAATGGAGTTAGCGTTACAAGAAGTGGATCTTGTCATAAAGTGGGCAATGAGAGTTCCCGGATTTTGTGACGTTAACAGAGAAGATCAGATAAACCTTTTGTCAAATGGTTAGTATGTTAACAAATAATGCAACTCCTACGTACAATAATTTTGTGATTCAGTACTGTAGATTGCGTTTTGCTAAAAATGTAAACCGATGACAGTTACGTTCTATTGGTCATATGTTCATATGTACGGACACCGTTCTGGGGTGACTGTTTTCTTACGTACGCACTGACAGTAAGGATACGTTGATTTTGATACAGCTGCACATGCTTGCTAAAAAGTTGCGCATGGTTTTCAAACTCTACGTAAACTCAAAATACCCAAAATACATTACAGTTGGGTGATTGCAAATATTGGAGAAAGTGATGTTGCTAGATCAATTACCATCATGGAATCTGAGGTTGACCTCGCTTCCCCTTCCCCCAGAGGGCCGAAGATCTAAGGGTGTTTTCTATTTAGTGGAACCAACCGAGCAGAACGCCCAGTTCTTAAATGGTACAAGTCAATTCCTGAAATCAGTCCTAAGAAATCAGGTTCTTCTGGTCGGTTGGTTCCCCCTAAATGGAAAATACCCTTAGCTCCAACAATGGGGCCTCTTGCACGGAGGGATGGAAGAAAGGATTAACCCATGGTACCAAGGTAAAACGAAAAGAGATAATTGCTTTACCTTTTTATTGAATTTCCTACAGGTATTCTCGAGCTATTGATATTACGGATCTGTCAAAGGTCTACACCCCACCAAGGCTCTATTATGGTAGCCAAAGATGTTCTTGTCCGTCCAGAAACAACCTACAATATCGTACTTGAGCAATGGGCTGCTCAATTGTCATGCTTTGGTTATAAATTACAAAGTTTACAGCTTGACATGGCAGAGTTTGCATGTGTCAATGCAATTATGCTATTTGAACAAGGTAACCAAACCCGAAAACTCTATTATTATTCATTCAAAATATATACTCGTTTCTGATTGGCCGAGGACTCCTGCTCAATTGACTGACTGACTGACTGACTGACTGACTGACTGACTGACTGACTGACTGACTGA
Organism: Telmatactis stephensoni; assembly: GCA_029948255.1. Taxonomy (NCBI): domain Eukaryota; kingdom Metazoa; phylum Cnidaria; class Anthozoa; order Actiniaria; family Isophelliidae; genus Telmatactis; species Telmatactis stephensoni. The sequence continues at coordinate 689,967 of JALIZF010001779.1, forward strand.
CTGACTGACTGACTGACTGACTGACTGACTGACTGACTGACTGACTGACTGACTGACTGACTGACTGACTGACTGACTGACTGACTGACTGACTGACTGACTGACTGACTGACTGACTGACTGACTGACTGACTGACTGACTGACTGACTGACTGACTGACTGACTGACTGACTGACTGACTGACTGACTGACTGACTGACTGACTGACTGACTGACTGACTGACTGACTGACTGACTGACTGACTGACTGACTGACTGACTGACTGACTGACTGACTGACTGACTGACTGACTGACTGACTGTGTTAATAAGAAACGAATTGAGTTATCACGGGTTGCCTAACAAATATTATTATTAAACCTGTTTTTTTTTCGTTTTTCCTTAGAACCAAGTTGTGGACTACAAAACCGAGAACTGGTAGACTTCGTACTCAATCGAACACTCGATGCCCTTCGTGACTACATCAAGTCTTCCTATCCAGAAAAACCAAGTCGTTTTGCACATATTCTTCTTAAACTTCCCACCCTTCGAGATGTTGCGTCTAAAATGACCTCGGAGTGTTTGTTTGTGCAGTCATTTCTTCATTTAGCCGTGCCACAACTTGTAGCAAGGATGATGGAATTCAAAGAAGTACGATAAAAACGTTGATTTTCATAGGGGCGACACGCAGACTTGGCCGTGAATGGCTTGACTTATCCCTGTAAGGACACGTCTCGGATTTACTGGGGAATGAGAAACTAGCTGAAATGTAAAGAACTGGATACTCTCCCTGTAACTGACATGACTAGCCACTTTCTCTTCAGTGTGGTGTAGTATAATGTATATAACGAACGTGCCAAAGGGTGCTGCGATATCGAATTAGAAGTTGTGTGCTGGTAGCGCTTTCTCGCACATAGATTTGTTATCGCTCCAATATATATGAATTAGTACTTGTAAATAAGTAACCATAATTTATAACATAGCTACAATCTTACGCGCGCTCTGATTGGCCAGAATGCCCATGAGCTGCACTGATCGCGCACTATCTTCGTCATCGTGACGTCTTTTTCAAATCGTCCGTTTTTAAGATGGCGACACATATAACGCGCGCTCTGATTGGCTGAAAAAATCTATGAACTATTTCCCCATGGGCTGCACGGCTCCGTTTTTAACGTTCTAGGCTCTGTTATAAATCAATTAGACAGCAGAAAGCCACTTGCCCATTGCGTTATAGACGCACTTGAGAAAATATAAAGAACTCTTAACAAACTAGAGTCACACTCGGCTACGCCTCGTGCCACTCTTACGTTTGTTAATCGTTCTTTATATTTTCTCAAGTGCGTCTATAACGCCATGGGCGCGCGGCTTTCTGCTGTCTAATTGATTAGTATTGAACATTGAAGATCTGTATAAAGTTGAATTGTACTAGACTAGTTTGAGCAGAGAATTGAATATCTTTAATTGTGAACGCACTAACATTTTAGATGTTCTACAAAATCAAACGTCTTTACTTTAGAACCAACCTGCATCTTATCGTCCCAGGGCAAGACAATTTTTTTAAATCAACACGACTTATTTTCAAAAGTCGAATACTTCAACGCGTAGACTACGATCAGTCCCACTTTTCCCATCAAATTCAGTAAAGATGAGTCTTCCGATACTCTACTTCTCGTTTCCCTTCCTCCCTCCCCTGTTCAACGCCATTCTACACCAGGCCAGATATTCCCAAGCCTCGTCTTTAAGACTTCTTTACTGAATTTAAAGGAAAAAATGGGACTAATCTTTCTAGCGAAACATTTTGAGAATCCATATAAACCCTAACAGATTATGATAGGCCAATCACATCTCCAGTATCAAGGTCAAGGTCAATGTCGTAGAAACATGGCCTTGTGGGTAATCCAGGCATTGTACTCATCTAAAAGACAGCAAAAGTTTCAGATCAAAAATGATGAAAAAATTCACAAAGAAAATTGGCACGAGTGGTTTCATTTAGCTCGTGAAAAAGATCACTACTTAGTTTGTACTAGTTGAGAAAGAACAAAACAAAATGTCAGTATTGAATAATAATTACTTCTTCAACCTAAGCATTTTAATAATTTGTCGAGCTTTCGGACTAAGCGTCCATCTTCAGGACAATGAAATATGTACAAACTGTTTCAAATCATTGTTTAATAAGTCAAAACCAACCTACAAATACCTGCTTGAAAAGTAAATGTGTTTAGAGTCAAATACGTACTAACAATTGGTTTGTCGATTTTTTTCACGGTTTGAATAATAACCACTCATTCGATAGGTGTTTCTACTCACCGTTCCTACAAGAGGGTATAGAAAACCAGCACCAACACTAGCACGAACATCTCTGATTGGCAAAATTATTCCTATTGGGATAGAGGTGAGGATGAGGAGGAAATGGAAATTGGCTGTCACGTGCTAACCTACGTTGATGGTAGTCTACTGCCACCAGCAAAGGCTAGTCACCTAATATCACCCTGAACACACCATTCCCCCACCACCAACTCAGACTAAAATCAATTCTATTTGCATTGAGACTTTATGGGTTTATCATCCAGTTGATATATAAATGAAATATATAGTTGATATATAAGTGAAATACCTTTAGGAACTCCTTTAAGTTCAGGTTTATGTGACAAGGACAGGTGAGTCTTGGCCACACAGATGGGAAGATCATTGAAACCCTATGTGAAAATAACAAGATCTGGGTCATTATGTCAAACAAATTAGTTCCTCGGGTATCAACTTGTGAATAGAGAGAGAGAGAGAGAAACATACCGACTGAAGGCCTAGTCGCCTTAAATCGCCCAAAGTCGCCCTAAAATCTGTCCATTTTCCTATGAATTTCCTTAAATCGTCCTTAAATCACCTACAGTCGCAACGACTTAAGACAACTAGTAGTAGGAAAGTGCCGGTTCTACAACTTGGGCCCCCACGGGGCTAACCCCCCTTCTTTGGCCCGAGCAAAGCCGGGCTAACTCCCTACGGGCGAACAGGTGTATTTGTGGACGAGCGGAGTGAGGTGCAATGAGGTCATATCTATTTTTAGACGAGCGGAGCGAGGTACAGTGAGGTACGATGAGGTCATACTATTTTTAGACGGAGTGTGATGAGGTACAGGGAGGTATAATGAGGTCATGTCTATTTTGGGAACATGGTTCTATTTTGAAAGGGAGCGATGACGTGATAAAACGTACAGGACGTGCGAAAACCAGACATCAAATCCTTGTGACATTGTTGGTACGGTTGAAATAGGTTCCTGTCTCGGTATAGTTAAAACCGTGTTGGAGAGTTGTTGTTGTAGAGCAAGGTAACGATTCAACAATAAACCATATTCTTTGATTTTCACCTCTGGAGAAATGTTGGGGTCTTTCAAAATGGCGTCCATCTGTTCTTTTAATCCCTGCACGGTTTTCAGTTGGGGCGGCTGTAAGTACCCTTGACGCTCAAAAAAGCTAGCGATGGTCTTCGTCGCAACATAGCAGAGCTCGTTGAGTATGTCATGCTCATACCATCTCGAAGTTAAGTTCCAAGAGGGTTCAAAACGTTCACAGAAAGACTGGCAGAAATAGGCATTGACAAAAAGCTCATTTGCAACAAAAAAGGTACTGGCGGATCTGGTTGCTAGGCAACCCGAGGAAGAGGAGGACAGCGACTTGTCTGAATGTCAAAACAGCGACGAAGAGGATGAAGACGACGGACAAGAAAGCGATGAAGCGTCGGAAAGTTCAGAATCGGCTGAAAGTTCGGACGACGAACCCAAAGAGTGTCACGCGAGTGCCATGCGAGTGCAGAAATGTAATTACGGCCAGAAATGATCAACTAACATACCTGTTTCTTGTAACGATCAATCTTTTCTTGGGCCTCGGGAAGAATCTCAATGTCATCGGATCCGTAGACTTTCTGAGCGATGGTACGAATCTTGTCTTCGATAGGAAGCTAATGGAAACGAATGAATAGGAAAAGAAAAACAAAAATGAACATAATCACATTCTGATTTACGAACTAAACTAAATGTTTTAAAAAATTCCTATAGAAAGACAGAGGCCGAACGTCATAATAATTCACATTACTTCACAGATACCCTTCAGATATACTCATTACTCAAAAATACTGCTAGCGAAAGGTTAAAATATGAAGTATAGCTACGTGGTTACCTTGAGGTCGTAAAGAAACTTGAAATGAATAGGTTGCTCCACTGCTTTGAGTAAGGAGTTGGCAAGCCCAATTGCACCAGATCCTTCACAAAATGACATATAAAATGATCAGTATTATTTCACTCAGTACATTCTATCGGTTCGTTCGTTTGGTAATTCATTTAATTTTCCATCATTCATCAATTTGCTATTGAAATTTTACCTAACAATTTTTATTTGTTATTCTGCATTCACGCAGAATAACATTCACCGATGAAAATCGGTGAAAATTGGAAACTGGTTTTTTTCTATATGAAGATAGTTAAATAACTAGTCCAACTAGCTAATCTCCGACAGAAAATCTACATTTTAAGCTCATTATCACAGAGAAATTTTGGTTTAAAATCTAAAAAAACAATAGGGTCGAGTAAGTAACGTCATAATGACGTCATCTACTCACAATTTAGATGCTAATAACCTTGACAATTTTATCCGTCTCTTTTGGACGTGAAGAAAACATTGCTTCATACTGATTATTGGTACCATGTACATAGGTTTCACTAAGTTTCAAGTCATTTTCAATTTTCGTTGATTTTGATCCAAGAGCTCCTTTAACGCTTCTCTTCTGATCAATCTCCACATACATGCATCACAGTGGGCAAGTTTAGTCTTTCTTTTACAAAATTACAATTACTGTTTTACACGGCAAATGTATTGGGAAAGCAAGGTAAAGAGTATTTGTGTTTGTACCTCCTTTAGCCCAGTGATTGCATTCTTGAGCATCAAATGCACCAGCTTGTTTAGCCATTTCAATAACCAGTGATATCTCTGCATCCGTGTCATTCCTAGAATTATTCAAACATTTTAGTACAGTATTACCCTATTATGTATCTTGAACTCCCAATTTAAAAATCTGAAAAACCGGCGCTACTACTAGCAAATCGACTGATGGCGAGGCTTCGAGATGAAACCGGCCCTAAATGAACGAATAACTGAAGCCTCGGGAGAAAATCAGCAGTCTCCATTGGCTAAATTTCTATTTATTGACCTCCCACACTGGTAACGTTTCTGTGGGGATACCTGTGTCGCGGAAAAACAGAGGGAAAATAATGAACAATTTCCTACCACAGGAATCCCAATAAATTAAAATCTCCTATAACTGCATAAACTATTCCTGTGGGAGGAGTTAGGGGATACTAGGCCCCAGGCCCGACTTACGGGAATCTATTGACAGCCACGATGGCTTGAACACCAAAGAGTCTTGCAGTTTCAATCTGTTTAGCCAGGTTACACATTCCGGCTCTTACCAGATCGAGGTTCTACAAGTTCAAAATGCAAAATTTTACTTTACTTATATGAAAAAGATGGGGACGATGATGATGATGATAAAGACGACGACGATGATAACGATGATGATGATGATGATACATATAAGCCTAGTGGTTGGTGATGAAAGACGAGCAAATCGAAAATTCAGAAATTTTCTAAACGTGGCGTTACCTCTGACACATATTCATCTGCTAATGGTTGCCCGGCAACAACCTGTATTTGAATAATTTATATTAACGATAATTCACACGAAAATCAAACATTGGATACTAAAAATATCCTGTGAAACTCAACTGACCTTGGGTCCGCCACCGTGCATCTTCAAGGCTCTAACAGTAGCTACAATAATGGCGGCGTGTGGCTGTAACCCTTCAAACGAACGAAGAATTAAAACCACAGTACTTTATCAACAATTTTACGGCGCGCACGTCTTACTCACCACTAGATCTACATTTGATATTGAAAAACTTCTCCATTCCAATGTCTGCACCAAATCCACACTCTGTGACTAAAACACAAACAAAATTACATTAAACACCAAATGATTCCAGCTCTTATGACAAAGACTAAAGGTAGGTTGTGGTACGAACGAAATAAAAATGATCGATGATTGAGATGATGATGGCCATTACAGATGGTGCTGGTGCTGTTGGTGAAGATGATGATGACAATGACGATGGTGGTGATGGATGTGGTGGTGGTGATGGTTAACCCACCACAACACTCCAGCTCCCAATTTCTCTGGGATAACAAATTCGTGGCAAGAAAACCAGTCATAGGTCATAACTTACAAACAAAGCCGTCCTTCCCAACAAGTTTCAGTGCAATCTTGTCAGCAATAATCGATGAGTTTCCATGAGCGATGTTAGCAAAAGGTCCAGCATGTACGAACACTGGTGTTCCCTGGTCAAATAGCGTTACAAATCAATTTTATACATCCTGTTATGGTTGAACGTCATCTAATATACGTAACGATGTAGTCAGGTCTCGTCATTGTGTCGATGAAACGTTGCGTGACGAGACAAAACACGGCTACGTAGGAGACTAGTAACAAGTCATAAATTACGCGCGCTCTGAATGGTCGAGAACCGTGTGTGATTACAGTACACACACATAGATTACGTCATTGAATTTTACGCGCGCTCTGATTGGTTGAAAAGTTTCGATGAATATTATATAAAAATATTTTATATAATTATTATATAAAATATTCGTCTCGTGACGTACTTTTTTGGTCTCATCACATTTTGACGTCATCTGTGCTCTATCAGAGCACAGACACACGGAAAAATGGAATATATTTGGATTTGTGAAAGGCACAGAAAATCATTTAGATATAACACGCGCGCTCATTGGCTAGCTACCATGTTGAAAATGGTGTAATCAGGCACGGTAAATTGTGTTTGGTTGTCTCTGATTGTATAATCTTAAACTTAGAACGTTTCGGTCGATGCTGTGCCCTTCTTCAGCTAGTTTGTAGTGACTATGTTAGCCAAATTAGCCAATTACACACTAGCTGAAGAAGGTCACAGCATTGACCGAAACGTTTTAAGATAAGATTATCCAATCAGAGACAACCAAATCCAACACAATGGGAGTTTGAGTTCTAATACAAACCTCTAGTGTCTGCATTATGTTTGGTTTGATGGTGTCTTTCATTAATACAGCAAGTGCCCCTCCAATACCCTGGAAAAAATCAAATCAAAGGCATCAATAGCGGTGATAACATGTAATCTAGTAAATGAGATTGTAAGATGGAGGATTCTTGAGAGGAAATTAGGAAGTAAAATAATTGCCCTATCGCATGATGACGTCACAGTATGTTTACACTGGGGATAGATGCTCAGAAACAGTGGAAATTGGGACCTATTAATATTCCTTTTCGAAGTAGAACTTCAATGTATCGAGTTTTGATATATATCATGTATCAGTGATTGCTCATCTACATTTTATTTGATATGCAATCACTCTGATCCCCTCTGGCGACCATAATCCTTAGCATCAAAACAATAAAATGTTTTGGTGTGACGTCATTATGCGATAGGGCAATTCAGGAAAGAAAAAGGACAGAAAAAGCTAGTGAAGACAATAACATGGAATTACCAGGTCATCAGCAGTGATTGGTTCACCATTCTTGTTACTTGCAATCACAATATCACCAAGCCTTGCAACACAATGGAGAAAAGTTATCAAATGGTCCTCAGATATAACACCATAAACTAATATATACCTGTTTCAAAAAAGTAGACGGTCTGAGATCTCAATCTGAATCTGGATCTAAATCTAAGACCGAATAGAATTGCGAGAATGAGTTTTTTATCTTCCAATATGCGTAATATCATCCATTGATACTCTTGTCACTTTATATTGTAATTTATTCAAATTTCGTACCAACAATTTCCTTTCGCCTCGCCCAAGTTCAGATTCAAATTCAGATATCAGACCGTCTACGGTTTTTGACACAGGTATATACCTATTTCAAAAACCTTGCTGCTCTTTTTCCTCGATTTTCCCTATTCACACCGAAACACCGCTCTTTAGACAAAAGCGTGCGCGGCTTTTTGAAGCGAGAGGCCCGAGTTCGATTCCCAGTCACCTCACACTTGTTTTGACTTCTTTCCATTCTGTGTAACTTTAAGGCGCGGAAATACGGGAAACAAAATCGTGGAACATTTCATTCAACACTGTTGTGTTGCAAGTTGAAGAGCAAATGTTGCTCGTATTACCACCACTTCTACTTTGTGCAACAAGGAAAATTTGTTGCGCACGAGGTGTAATACGAGCAACATTAGCTCTGCAACTTGCAACGCAACAATGTTGTGCAAAATGTTGTATGATTTTGTTACTCGTATTTCCGCGTCTTTAAGTAGCTTTAAATACCCTTAAAATGGAGCACTGATGGGATGGGAACAGGGGGGTAAAGAGCGCACCGTCGGCTTCCTGGGAGACCAGCAACTACCGACGCTAAATATAGTCGGCTTCAAATGAAAAAAGTCGTTTTGGTGTGGACGACAGGCCTGACCGTAACAAAAAAGTATTTTCAAATTTCTTCAAATTAGTGTGAACGTAACCCAGCATTGATAAGGAACAAAGGTAAAGCAAGGAGTTCTTACCTTCTCCTCATGTCTTTCAAGTCTGTTGTAAGAGCCAAGATGGCCATGATTTCACTTGCAACAGTAATGTCAAATTGGCACTGCAATAAAAAAGATCATTATCTACATTGTACTGGCCAAGCAACGACACCACAGCGATTACACTGTCCTTGTAAACGGAATGAATCATTCACCAACCTCTCTTGTCATGTTCTTTTCGGTGGCTGACTGTCCTATTGTGATCTTTCTTAGAAAACGGTCATTGGTGTCAATAACTGCATAAAATACAACAAGAGAGCGAAAGTCTTTACCAAGAAAAATCCTTATACACAACAATTGTGTTTGGAATTATATGATATTATGAAATATTTTCTTTCACAATCAGTTCATTGTATTTACGTGTAAGATTTCTCACTAATTTAGAAATATTCCATATATGAAAAACAACCGCACCTCTTTGGAATCCAATGGTATTCACATCAATATCAAGCCTTGCAAACTTAGAGACTTCCTCGGCAGTTAGCTCTGATGGCTCGGTTTTCTCAATCCCAAGTTTCTACAAACGGAAACAATAATTAATCAAAAAATGTTATGTAAAGTAATGATATGATACAATATGAGAAAATGATCACAAAAAGAGAAAACGCAGAGCGAGTGAATGTTCATGGTACGTTTGTGACAAACCTTGAGACGTTTGAACATGATGTTGGAGAATTGTCTTTTACCTCCCTTCTCTGGTACCAGACGATTAAACAATGCCTGGTAAACAAAGCAATCAAACAAACAAACTAAGAAACAATCAAGTATATATATAGTGACATATTAAAGAGAGTAAATATTACTTCTACATATGCTCTTTTGATTCAAAATACATCTTTCACAACACAGACAGGGCTTTTTCTTCTTCCTGTTCCATCAATCAAAGCTCTGTGCTCTGCTACCAACCCATGCGTATTAATTTAAGATATCCTGAGCTACACGTATTAAGGTCCAATACACGATGCATTTTTTTCTTGCAACTTTTTTGCAACACAGCGTGTAGCACAGAATTGCGCTGTGTAACCACTCCTGCAACAGGTGTACACAATGCTGCGTGCAGTTGCAGGTTTACCAGTTCTACTTCTGCAACTTTTTCGAATCATTGCTGGAGAGGACACACCGCATATAGCACTGAAACGCGACGCGATGCGAGAATAGAAATATTTGTTAGTTGTGTGACTAGTGTGACAACGTCACGACGTTAAGTTCAGGAAGCCATTTCATTTGCTATCACGCCCTCTCCTTGATGTGGGCGACGTCAATGGTCATTTCGAACAAAATTCGTCCGTGCGCGCAGCGTCCTCTTTCACATCGTGTTCTGTTTGCTAAATCAGTTCTAATATAGGAAATATTTGCATGATGCAGCTCTATCTGCCGCGTTTAGAACCGAAATCTGCGCAAAGCCATAAGTAACAATGAATGTAACAAATTTTCTCTGTGGAACAGATTCCCTATCATCATTTTACCTGGTCTTTCTGTGTTGCCTCGTGAAATACTCTGGCATCAATCGCGGCAACTACGGTAAGAAATAAATGCATCATTTCATTTGTTGCTTGTCAAGGACCATCATCTGAATGGTTTGGCTTACCTAGTAAATTATTAGCTGCAGTGATTGCATGGATGTCACCAGTCAAGTGCAGGTTAAACTAGGAAGAATGGAAATGAAAAAAATGAGAATATTTCCCACATATGACTGGCTCATTTGTTCGTTTGTTTGTTTGTTTCTGTCTGTTTCTTTGTTTTGTTTTGTTTTGTTTTTTGTTTTTGTTTATAGAATCCTTCATATACTTTAATGCTTTAGTACATTTGTTCAAACATCGATTTTCTCAACAAAATAATACGTTATTGAAGTATTCATATATTCGTACATTCATATATTCGTTCGTTTATTCATTCATTCGTTCATTCCATTAATCAATAATTTTTTTCTCACTAATCCATCCATATTTATAATCCACACAGTCTTTCAGTAATATCAATGAACTACTGCTGTTCAACCATAAATTTTCTCAATTCATTCATTCATTCAATTCTCTCCTAAATGTTCATTTATTCATAATTAATACAATCTTAAAAATACAGCTCACAATACACCAACCTCTTCCATTGGAATGACTTGTGAATATCCCCCTCCTGCTGCTCCACCTAACAAAAAAACAGTTGTTGTAAACTAGAGCTTGCCACAGGAATCCCAAATCTCCATAATCCAGTTGCAAGCAATTTCTGAGATCTTTTTATACGGTATTACAGATTCTAATCCCTTGTTATTGTACCCAGTTAAGTATAGTCATGGCATGTAAACAAATCCACAGTACATACAACGTGATTATACCTTTGATACCAAATGTTGGTCCCTGAGATGGTTGCCGTATGCAAGTAAAACAGTTCTTCTTAAGATGTGCACCCATTGCTTGCGACACACCAACAGTTGTGGTACTTTTACCTTCTCCAAATGGAGTAGGGGTTATTCTAGTTACCAGAACAAACATTTGTAAGTTGGAATACGTTGACAAAGAAGTGATATGTATAGTACATGACCTTATTTTTCAGGATATCTTAATGATCTACATATATAAAATTTGATTGATTATTGCAATAATTTAAATCTCCCACTGGTGAACTGTCAATCAAATGACAACTGTATCTGTGTCCTTTTTGGAAGCCTCAGTGTACACTACACAAATACATTGGATGTGTTTAGGATGTGTTAGTTACTGATGGGTGATTTTATCCCAGTCTGGGTTCACCAGAGGATGACTTTTACATGATTTATGGATGAGACATTTGCATGGAGATAGGAACAAGTCTTAATTCCTACCCAGGACAAAATGCCCCAAGTAAATGCACCCTTATTGAAAACCCACAATAATCAAAGTTTCTGATTAAAACAAAACTAAGCTAAATGAATGACATACCCTGCAACAACTACATATTTGCCATTTTCTACATGTTGCAGTCTCTCAAGAACATCCAGGGAGACTTTTGCTTTTGTGTGACCATATGGCTCAAGCTGAAAGAAGAAAGTAATAGTTTTTACATTCAAACACTGATAGTCAACTAACACCAAAGCATTTAATTTCTAACTCATATTTTATATAATGAATAAACAGTGTTGGGTTGGAAACTGAAACCAAAAGGAATTCAGGAAGATTAAATGAATTTTCTTGCAACAATAGACCTCTTTACCTTCGTATGCAAATTGCCCATTTCAGACCATGTGACATTCCCTTGAGAACTGCTCTTTTATGATGAAAATGTTAACCTATTAACATAAGAAAGAATTAATTCCCAAGAGTGACATCGCACGCTATGAAATGGGACAACAAACAACGAAGGTAAAGAGGTCTATTTTGACTGAACAAGTATTGGATAAAACATTTTCTCACACTGTAACGCATTTGTGTTGTGTGGAGCTCAATAATAGAAATGTTTCTTGTGAAGCCTATAGCCTTTTATATAGCCTATAGCCAATAGTCTGCATCCATGTTTTGCTTACCTCATGTTTCTTCAATCCAATTTCCTTTGCAAGCACAGCAATGTCTTTAGGGAACTGAGACTTGGAGATTTCTATGTCACTTTATCAACAATGAATAAATAATATGTAGATGAATGAACAACTCAACACTTACCCTTCATCCATACCACTACTGCTATCATCATCATCACATCATCATCATCATCATCAACATCATCATTGCCAACAGCAACAACAACCACAAGTGGATGTCAGTACCAAGAAAAACAAGAAAAATAACATTTGATCATGATGGTTGATCATGCACTTTGTGGGATATTTTTATGTAATTGCACTATTTTCTCATTTAGTCAATTGTTCAACTTCCATGTATTGAAATCTTTCCATGAGTTTATACTTTTCACACATTCAAATGTTCTCAATCATTCATTCACTTTATTTAATTACTTTGTTGAATTGTTTTCTGTATAGATTCTCAAATACTTTGTTCTATATTCCAGTGCCAAGAAAAGACCACACTACAACTGAAAGCACGAAAAGTGAATAACAGAAAAGTGAAAAACTGAATAGCAGAAAAGTGAAAAACTGAATGGCAGAAAAGTGAAAAACTGAAAGGCAGAAAAGTGAACTGAATGCATGAAAAATGAACAACTGAATGCATGAAAGGTGAACAACTGATTGTCTGAGCAGTGTGGTGCTTACCTTGGCACTGGATGTTTTAAGTCTAGTGGAAGGTACGTTAGATCCCACAAGCCACCCTGAGAGAGTAAGATAAATGTCAATCAATATACACCTATTCCAAAAATTGTTGCTGCAGCAAGTCCTCAGTGCACAGTCCAAGACTGCAAAGGATCTCGGTAGCTGTTTGTCAAATTCATCAGGTCGCTATTGTCTTTCCTTGTGCACTGGTTCCTTGGTGAACATTCTAAACATTCCAGCAAGTATTGAGAGCAAATAGGCCTATTGTATTCATGTTTCACATGTTTTGTGCAATCAAAACATATATTAATATATTAATTATTAGAATACTACCAAAATCCTTTGCAGTCTTGGATTGTGCACCCAGGACTTGCTGTGACAACGATTTTTGGAATAGGTGTATGTTCAAAACACCATCCCCACTTAGACCCAGTTTTCATGTGGTTGTGATGTCCATGTCACACATCAAAGCTGTCACATGCCAGAGTACAGTGAGAGATGATGTAAAGAACAAAGACCATCATTTTTCTCAGTCATACAAAATCTGCTTCGTCTACAGAGTATAATGGGATTGAAAAGTGGATTAAAGTGGATATAACAGTGTACATATATTTCTAGAAGCAAATCAACTGTAATGTTAATCAGTGCAAAGCTTACAAATTACTGTAAAGCATAGAATAATCAAACAAACATTGATCAAGGAGTAAATTGATTTTATTTTAATTTCAGCATATTGTAGTAATTCTCATATCTATCAGTTTAGAAAGTATATATTATCTAAATCACTAATTCACAAATACCATTGCTAGCATAATAGAGCTCTTTTAATGACAATACACATTAGTGCACACAATTAGCCATTATTTAACACAAACAACCACAACTACTAAATGAAAAATTGAAATTAGCATGAAAATTTGAAAAAACATTTTGGTTAGCCAGCTGTATTACAATTAACAAGGAAGCTGTTGCTACAGATTTAACAAATATGAATGTGTAATTTACAAGACTAAAAACTCTTAAAACAAAGTATATCTACTTTAATGTAAACTCTACTGATGGCAGTATACATGTATTATTTATAAAATATCAAAACTACGTCACAATAGATTAATAAATTCAAAAGAAGCTTTCAAGCGACCTTAAGCCTTTGGAACAGCAGTTTCGATACTTTAATTACTAAAAGTACTAAATAAATATTTTTTAACTTAAAACATTTCTCTATCTACTCCTTGTATTCCACACACAGACAAGAATCTTTGTTACGTTAGAATATAAGAAACAATGATTAAATATGATATACATTAGGCAAAAATAGTGTACAATTGTGTACAATGTGAGGAGCTACACTCTAACACAAAACTCTTTGAATATTATTCCTAAAATACACACTATCATGGAAGCTAATAATAATATTACTTGCTATTAGTAATATTACTTGCACACTACTATTATATCTGATAACAATATTTTAAGTCCAAAATGAAGTTTTTCACAAAACCCAGCTTGACATATTCATTTTCTTAGAACCCGCCTAAGATAAGGAAAAAGAGGAGCAAGAGAGAGACCCATCCTAGATATAGGGGTAGAAACCTTTTGCTGTTGTAGAGCTTTCTTGGCACCATCTACAGTATTCATCATAAGCATGGCAACTGTCATGGGACCAACACCTATTTGTAGAGAAATATGTTAAAAACATTATTGCAAAGTACCTGCAAATGATTGTAAAGTGTCAGTAAATGATTGCTAAAGTGTCAGTGAGTGGGTGGCAAGGTGTCAGTTAGTGGTTGCTAAGGTGTCAGTAAGTGGTTGGTAAGGTGTCAGTTAGTGGTTGGTAAGGTGTCAGTAAGTGGTTGGTAAGGTGTCAGTGGTTGGTAAGGTGTCAGTAAGTGGTTGGTAAGGTGTCATTAAGTGGTTGGTAAGGTGTCAGTAAGTGGTTGGTAAGGTGTAAGTAAGTGGTTGCTAAGGTGTCAGTAAGTGGTTGGTAAGGTGTAAGTAAGTAGTTGGTAAGGTGTCAGTAAGTGGTTGGTAAGGTGTCAGTAAGTGGTTGGTAAGGTGTCAGTAAGTGGTTGGTAAGGTGTCAGTAAGTGGTTGGTAAGGTGTCAGTAAGTGGTTGGTAAGGTGTCAGTAAGTGGTTGGTAAGGTGTCAGTAAGTGGTTGGTAAGGTGTCAGTAAGTGGTTGGTAAGGTGTAAGTAGTTGGTAAGGTGTCAGTAAGTGGTTGGTAAGGTGTCAGTAAGTGGTTGGTAAGGTGTCAGTGAGTGGTTGGTAAGGTGTCAGTAAGTGGGTGGCAAGGTGTCAGTTAGTGGTTGCTAAGGTGTCAGTAAGTGGTTGGTAAGGTGTCAGTTAGTGGTTGGTAAGGTGTCAGTAAGTGGTTGGTAAGGTGTCAGTAAGTGGTTGGTAAGGTGTCAGTAAGTGGTTGGTAAGGTGTCAGTAAGTGGTTGGTAAGGTGTCAGTAAGTGGTTGGTAAGGTGTCAGTGAGTGGTTGGTAAGGTGTCAGTAAGTGGTTGGTAAGGTGTCAGTAAGTGGTTGGTAAGGTGTAAGTAAGTGGTTGCTAAGGTGTCAGTAAGTGGTTGGTAAGGTGTAAGTAAGTAGTTGGTAAGGTGTCAGTAAGTGGTTGGTAAGGTGTCAGTAAGTGGTTGGTAAGGTGTAAGTAGTTGGTAAGGTGTCAGTAAGTGGTTGGTAAGGTGTCAGTAAGTGGTTGGTAAGGTGTCAGTGAGTGGTTGGTAAGGTGTCAGTAAGTGGGTGGCAAGGTGTCAGTTAGTGGTTGCTAAGGTGTCAGTAAGTGGTTGGTAAGGTGTCAGTTAGTGGTTGGTAAGGTGTCAGTAAGTGGTTGGTAAGGTGTCAGTGAGTGGTTGGTAAGGTGTCAGTGAGTGGTTGGTAAGGTGTCAGTAAGTGGTTGCTAAGGTGTCAGTAAGTGGTTGGTAAGGTGTAAGTAGTTGGTAAGGTGTCAGTAAGTGGTTGGTAAGGTGTCAGTGAGTGGTTGCTCAGGTGTCATGTTAAGTGTTTGACATACCTCCTGGTACAGGGGTGATCCAACTAGCCTTCATTTTTGCTTCCTTGAAATCTACATCACCAACAAGTCGTGTGCCACTCTTTCTTGTTGCATCTTAAAATACCATTTACAAAATGAGTTTATTAGAAACCAGTGCCCACACAATGTACATCAATACTCACCTGGTATCACATTAATTCCACAGTCAACAACCACGGCCCCTTGCTTTATCCAATCAGCCTGAAACATTGCACAAAGTTTATACTTTGAATTACAAGGTAAAAAAGAAGAAATATCAGGGGTGCAAAGTTTTGACTACAAGTAAAACAAGGATGGAAAGAACAAATGCTACAAAAAATACCATGTAAATTTATACCTTCACAAAGTTTGGTTGTCCAATTCCTGCCACTACAATATCACCTCTGCTCACCTGAGTAAAGAAGAACAAACCATTTTGAATGTTAAAGACACTATGGCATTAACAAGTATAGTGGCAATTTCATCTGCCAGGAGAACCATGTGCACTAGTCTTCCCAAAGAAGGAAGACTATCCTATTTATAGTTAGCAGTATAAGTATCTTGCATCAACTATATCGGAGCCAAGATAAAGAGATATATGTAATAGCGTTTTTACAACATTTGACTAAAATCTTGCAATCTGATTGGCCGAGAGCCATTGTTAATAAGAGTACTGACAATAGCTGACGCCAACATGTCACGCTCGTCCTTACAGAAAAAAGTTTGGGACAGTTTTTCAAACAGATTTGGATGGAAAAGATCTAAGATAATGTTGTAAAAAACAAATTGAAGATAGTTTTCCATTGTCAGTACTCTTATTAATCATGGATGACGTCAAAAAATGTCCAAAACTTAGCAGTGAAACACTTTAGTTTTGAACATTTTTTGACGTCATCCATGATTAATAAGAGTACTGACAATGGAAAACTATCTTCAATTTGTTAAGTACAATGTAAGGCCTAGTTCAAACATCGCATCTCATAATTATGTGCTGAATTCAATGCAATTAATTAGTCAAATCTTTTGTTTTGACTCATGATCATCTCATTTGTATTGAATTTGGCACATGTGAGATGTGATGTTTAAACTAGGCCTGAGACTCTTTATAAGGCAAGTAAAGTGCTAATAATGATATGTCTTTAACATGACTGCAATTAAGTACATGTAGCATTAAATCACCAAGACCTGCTATGCATTCACAGATGTGTGAATATTGTAAGCACTGTGTGCTGGTACAATCAATCAACTACTTAATTACCACTTCGGGAAGGTCTTTAGTTCTAGAGTGACAAGTTGTAACAGTAGCATGGTGCCACTTGAGCAGATCAGCCATAGGAGAACCCTGGAAAAACATATTAAACACTTCTTACTTGATTTATATAAACATTAGAGAAAAATAATCTAATATTTACTTACAACTATCTTACTCCTGCCAATAACAATAGCCTCTTTGCCCTTCACTTCAATACCTATTCAGTAAACAGGATTATAAAATTATTCTAGGTCAAACTGTAGTGAGCTTTTAGCTTGTACATGTAATAAATGTCATGAGGGTTCTCAAGAAAAGATTGCATTTCTGGCTACGAAGTTTGACTTTCTGTGTCAACTTAGCTTGTCTTCAGCCACCATTTGTTCAAGTTTCTAATGGATACCCTATATAGGATGTACCATGAATGTGGATAAAGCAATATAGATTACTACAGAACTGTACGTGAAGTAATGATTACCTGTTCTCTTGATCAGTTCTAAGCAACCCCTTGGAGTACATGGCACAATGCAACTCTCTAGTTCACCTCTGGACAGACGTCCTGCATTGATATCATGTAGCCTATTGAAAATCATTAACATATTACTTTTATTTTGAATTCATGTATTTAACAGCATTATAATTTTATTATCAGTTGCAAACTATGCAAATACAAATATAGAAGTGACTTTTCTGAAATTTTTCTGAAAATTTTCCAAAATGCTATGCCAAAATAGAAGTGATTCGACATCGAAAATGAAGCTTTTCAGGCTATTTCTGGGCTCTCCTTCAAACATAGGAAGGTGATTAAATTACTTTTAGTTATAAATTAAACCATAATTAAGCAGGAAATTGTGTGGATGTACTGACCCATCAACATCCTTCTCTGGAATCACAGCATTTGTTACAGTAGCAGGGTCAACAGGATTGTCTGAATCAGGAGGAAGTTGCACAATAATACCATGAATGGAGGAATCTTTATTCAAGTCATTCACAGCTTGTAAAACCTGAAAGTTTGATTCAAGATCATCACATCATTGCCTGAACAGTTGGTAAGTGTACTATTGTGAAATAATCAATACTCAGCTATCTTACATACTTCATTCTATTGATTTGTATGTACATAAATATCCATAAAACAGGGCACAATGACAGAGCTGGGTTTGGATAATTCACATACTGTACTTACATCCTGTTCTGTACAAGTTCTTGGAAGTTTCACATGTCTTGCCAACATTCCAATCTACAAAATATACAAAACACAGTCTATATTTTAAAAAGTATCATTATTATTATAATAACAAATGTAATAATATAATGATCAATGGAAAATATTTTCAAGGCCTAAACTGTTAGTTTTTTAGCAACAAAAATTTTTTTTTCAATTTTTAACTAGAGAAATAAACAAGTGGGAGGAGCTAGAACTTGGTTACCATAGAAATACAGATGATTGATGTTAAATGTTTAGTTCTCCAATTATATCAGTTTGTCTAGGGTACTATGGTACATAATGTACATTATGTATATCATAAATGGACTGTAAATAAACCATGCAATACTTCTATCAGTAATTACCTCCTCTGCAGCTTTACATTTTGATTTGATGTACACAGTTGAATCCTTACGATCACCAATCTGCATTAAAGAATCAATTAATCAAACAAGCAAGCAAGCAGGCAGGCAGGCAGGCAGGCAAACTTGTGCACATTTAGAACATGTGAGGATTGAAAAAAACATGAAAGAAGTGTTAAAAGAAGCACAAGACATAGCCAAGTGCTTCTCAATCGTTCTCAATACAAGTGTTCTGATCATTTGCTAAGTGCTCTAAATTTGCACACAGCACAGTGGACAGTTTTCTATATTATATAATTCAACAATGCTTGCAAGCACATTCAGTATTCATTTACACTGACCAAAAATAAGCATTCATTGACACAACCAGACACAATGGCATCAAAGAGTATAATTCACACTACCTGTACAATGGCAAGACCTGGTTTAAATTCTGGATGTTCTGCTCTGACATTTGATACATCTTCCTTCAACTGGTTCCGAATTTCCCTAACACAGAAAATTTAGTAAACAGTTCAGACAGAAATACATGTACAATTAATGTTTCAAAACCTTACAACAGTTGTAAGCAAGTTATAGGGTTGTTGCATGCGACAAGTTGTAAGCAAAAAATGGTATCGTGTAAATTGGCCTTAATGATCATTGTGTAGTTCCAGAAAATATCCATACCCTCCATGGAGGGAATTTTGTATTACACCCCCCACCCCCTGAAATTTCCATTTTTGCATTAAGACAAACAAACAAAACGTTTTATTTGGCACTGTATACTTAAAGTACATAAGTGATATCCAAATATATTAAATTACTCTATAATTTTAAATTTCTGGTTTCCTTTCTCGTATCAGCATGCATTTATATACATGTGCTGACACAGTTTTTTTGTAGAAAGCTTGTTCTGGGATCCATCAAAAATAAAAAAACGATTATTAGTGTTCATTTTGTTGATATTAATTATTATTAATTTCTGCTAATTCTTTTCTGCATTATGATATTGCCCCCTATCCTTCAGATCTTCCCAGGGTATTTACCCCCCCCCCTCCCCTGGAATTTCCAGTTCCTTATGTGGTGGGGGTATGCATGGATATGGATATTTTCTGCAACTACAAATTGCGAGGTGATGTAATTAACAATTCTTCAAAATTCCAGTTAGTGTACATACAGAGCCACCTTAAGTGAAATCAGAAATAAGAAACCCTAAGCAAAAGCTAGACAAAATATCAAAGTATTATTAAAAATAATCTCTATAAAAACTAGCCTAACTGACATTTAGTGAGTGCTGACTAATATTGTTTTTTCCCTTGTACAATAAACTGATTTCTCAAGGTTGTGCGCGCTTCAGAAATTGGTCTATTACAGAAATGCATAATAGATCGATTTCACTGACGTCATCGAGAAAAATAAAGTCGGTTTCAGAGCATCAAATAAAATAGAAATACTTGTACCTCAAAGAACAACTAAATCTTT
Organism: Telmatactis stephensoni; assembly: GCA_029948255.1. Lineage (NCBI taxonomy): Eukaryota > Metazoa > Cnidaria > Anthozoa > Actiniaria > Isophelliidae > Telmatactis > Telmatactis stephensoni. The sequence goes on from JALIZF010001779.1 coordinate 710,022, forward strand.
GCAACTCTAGAAAATATTGAGTCAAAAGAGCTTTCAACACGAAGATACGAATGTTTGAATGTGGGCTTGTTGTTGGTAAGAATGTATGGGGCCGCCATATTGGTGTACCTTTCTGGTACACCAATATGGCGACCATAAATACCAAGCATCGAAATGATATTAAAAATACATTTATTTGTTCATTTTATTGATTATATATATAGAAAATGACAATTAAGTTCATTGCCAAAGCAAATGAGGTGAAATTTGTCGCAAATTGATGTGTTCTTACGTCGTTTGAAAATGTGTGACTGCATGGCGTGACAATTTTGGTGCCGATAATTTGCCAAGCGATGAACAGAATCAGACCAAATTTCCAGAGACGGCCTCTTTTCATGATACATACAAAATATCAGGCAATCAGCTTTCTCCAAATTTTAGTTTAGATTTTAGTCCTCTCGTGACGTCACGTGAAATCCATATCTATTGCTTACAGAATATGCAAAAATATATTTCCAAAGAACTGGTATTTACTCTGTTTTCAAACACCTCATTTTCCATGTGTTAAACATGCAAAACCTATTTTGGCTACCATTATTTTCTATGTAAAATAATCGGGGGTTTTTTTGTTGCCTAACATGCATGACGAGATGGCTATCATCTTGTCTTGCACATTGTTGAATGCCCTTTGACCTCTATGTGTTATTGAAACTAAATCTTGATTACATTAGAACTATTGTGAAATTGCAAAAAGCATGAGGTGATGTGAGACAATTTTAAGGCGCAAGATGAACTATTTAAACCACTCTATACCATAATCATTAGTTTGGAAGATAGCATTTAATTTGATGGTATAATGAATTGAATATAATACCAAATAACATTTGAAAGCATCACCATGCAAGGAATTGTGGTTGAAAACAAATGCATTGTGGTTAAAAATCCAGATGCATCGGGAGTAGAAATTGAAAATTTAGACCCTGCGCCAATTAGGGCTGCTGCTTTACTCTCCTTGCTCACTCACTTAAGGCTTGCTCTAAATCTTTTGTAATAAAAAGAATGGTTTGTATCCAACACACAAAAAGAGTTCATTTGAGATCAACATCTGAGATCATCCAATAACATCATCTGTACTCTTATACAGAAAAATGCAGATCAGGGGGGGACATGTCCTAGATGTCAATCATGGAATCATACTAAACTTACTATGATGCAATCCATCAACAGTTAATAGTTTTAGATATTTTGGAACTTTCAATGGTCTAAACGGCATAAAATTTCTATAAACTATTCTGCGAAATGTGAGAAGCTTTCAGGAATTCTGCAACACATCAGTCACGTTTTACCACGTGTAAAATTTGCTCACGTGCATTCTACACGAAAAACCTATGTTACAACTTGTCTTGGTTTACCAAGTAACTAGAAGAATAAACTGATAAACTATTTTTGCAATTATCAATTACAACTGTTATCTTTTGGTTCATTTAGTTAGAATACAAAAGCAATGAAATTTGAGCCGAATGTTCTTTTATGAAGCTGAGCAAACACGATTTTCCAGTTTATGCATTTTGCACAGCAGCAAATACAAAATCCAATCTTCAGAAAGAATTACTAGGATTTAAGTGAAAAGATGTAGAAGGAAAACCCTTGTTAACTTACTCTGAAACTTGTTTTCCAGACAATCTTTCTGCTTCTTGACTGGCCATGGCTGAACCCCCGTTGGCAGGATTACCACAGGATAACAACAGGAATCCCAATAGTAGAATCGCATTTCTCCTTCCCATTCCCTTTTTGTGCCTCCTGCTCAAAAGGGTGCTGCCGATTGCTGCCGATTTTTTTCCCTTGTACAATAAACTGATTTCTCAAGGTGGTGCGCGCTTCTGTTTTCAAATACCTCATTTTCCATGTGTTAAACATGCAAAACTCATTTTGGCTGCCATTACTTTTTTTGTAAAAGTGTAAAATAATTGGGATTTTGTTTTCGTTGCCTGACCTGACGAGATGGCTGTCATCTTGTCCGTTTCACGTCGTTGAGTTCCCTTTGCCCTCTATATGCAGGGGCGTATCCAGAATGTTTCAAAGGGGGGGGGGGTCGCATTTTCCATTTTCCACCAAAGGGGGGTCACACGTCCAATTTCTCAATCTTTCTCCAGTCAGATTCTTTTATTTCTATCATCTTTTTGTTTTCAAAGGGGGGTCACGGGCATCCTGGGACCCCCCCTGCATACGCCCCTGATATGTTATTGAAACTGAATCCTGATTACATTAGACCTATTGCGAAAAGCACGAGGTGATGTGAGGCAATATGTTTAATAAAGGCACAAATGAACTATTTAAGCCACTCTAGTTACCATAATCCAGATAATAATTAGTTCGAAAGATTGCATAAGAAATTGATAGTATATTGAATTGAATACATCAATACCAAATGACGGTGTTTTTCCGAAGCATTACATGCGTGCAAGGAATTGTGGTTAAAAATCCAGATGCATTGTGGGTAGAAATCCAAAATCTAAGGATCGCCCGTGCGGCAGCAATAAATCTGAATGGTTGTATATGTGTATCACACACGTATCTTTGTTTTAATGCCGCTTTGCTAGGTTTTTCTTTCTTTCTTTCTTTCTTTTTTCCTTCCTTCCTTCCTTCCTTTCCTCCTCCTTCCGTTGGTTAATGCGCGGCATTTGGTGCAAGAGGTCCCGAGTTCGATCCCCAGTGACCTCGCATCCTTGTTTCGACTTCTTTCCTTTCCGTGTAGCTTTAATTAGCTTTAGATACCGTATTTACTCGTTTTAGGGTTTCTGGTGTGGCGCTTATTTGAGGGCAGTACTAATTCATGCAAGGGCGGCGTTTATTAAGAAATCACAAGGCTCATAAATAATGTAATAAGTAAAGTAAATGTTTATAAAAACACCATAAACGTGCTTCAAATGTACAAAACCTGTATCGATTTTGACACAATTTCAACGTTGAGTTATTCCGTACTTGATTTTCCGTGACGGATATGCAATTCTATTGTTCATTTGGGGGAGGTGGGGAGATAGAGGAAGGGGAAAAGCTGGGTTGTAAGAAATGTGTTAATAAAATAGTTACGAACAAGAGGTTTAACATATTTGAGTGCAATTGCTAAACAATAAAGGTTTGTATGTTAGACGGTAATGTGATCATGGAAGTGGGTGTGAAAAGGGGTATCCTTGTATGATATTTGTGAGAATAAAATTATGAAATAATGTGATATTGTCTCTGATGGTTTTTTTTTGGCAAAATCGTGTTGCTGTATATCCTTCCAGTTTTTCCATGAAGTACTAGGGGGATATGAGAATAGAATGAGCGACTCTGGGGGTAAATAAATATCCAAGAAGTAAAAGTAAAATAAAATTAAGTACCAAGTAAAATTTGCCAAGGGGAGTGTGGTCTTCAATAGGCTATTTGCATTATGGCATCATATACTACAACTACCAGAATGCTTTGCCCACTTTCTTTTGTAAAATAATTAGTGACAATTGTTTTGCTATTCTCAGGAGGAAATAAAAATCTGAATAAGAAAGAAAATTCGTGGAGCATTCTGGTAGTTGTAGTAAAATGACGTCATCGTGCAAATGGCCTATTTTGGCATAGATTATACCTTTAATTTAAAGGACCTAAAATATCTTCAAATCCGTCTTGTAGATTTTAGTGAGACTTCTTTCAGAGGAAGGCAAACATCCAAGGTATATACGTAGCATCGGGCATTTCCTTAGTAAATGCATTTGAGAGCCAAAATTCGACCCGAAGCTAAAACACATTTGACGTCATTATCACGTGATATTCCGTCCGATCTCCCCAAAACACATTTAATATTGCTTTTCAGTCTATATGTAACTTATGTGTTATAATGGATATGAAATTGAAGTCAATCTCTTTAGGCATGAGAGTTTCAAAGTTGGAAGGTGTTCACGTAAAAATATGGAGTCGAGCCACCTTATAAATCTATTATATGGCTTGATACAGGAACAAGGACGAGTGGAGGGTCATTCCTCAAGTCGTTTGACATCTGTGTAAACAAATGGAAAGATCTTTCTTGTATCAGATCTGGATGGAGAATGACCGTACATAAAGGTGTATCACACTTTGAGCTGGCAAGACGCAGCGAGGCACAGGGAAAACAGGTGCAGGTGTGAAAGGAGCGCGAAAGGAGATCTGATCATGAGACACCTGCCAGTGACAACTGCCAACGTGTGTGGAAGTTCCTGTGCTCCTCGCATTGGACTTGTCAGCCACCTAAGGGTCCACAGGAAATAGTTTCGCGTTCTCGAGTGTTTCCTGATTATGAAGATGACAATTAGAAGGAGTCAAGTGAAGTTCTTTATTCAAATTTCGGTAACACGATACTATCAGTTATTAATATAACTGCTTCTTTTTATGGATATTAATAAATGACCACCTCGAATTAACCTCGGAATTAACAGTGGTCAACTAAGCCCAAATCAAGGCTTCACATTAAGCGCTTTCTTAAATATATACGCTTGCAGTTTGTTCTATTTTTTATTTTCTAATTATGTCTATTCTTTATTCTGAATATCTTATGCTGCATTAATTCACACCAACTAAACTAGTTTAACTAAACAGGTTTACCTTTTTTGCAATTTGCTGATAATCCTGTCGTGTTACTTTAACAAGACAAATTTCAAACAACCTTGGCATGATATGTAAATCAAACAGGTTTTCACCTCTTTTAGTGGTAAGGTGCACATGTTATGAGCAACTAATTTTTACCTTGTTTAGTTAAACCACTTTTAAACTAGTTTCTAGTTTACTGAACTGGTTGGTGTGAATGCAGCATTACACACAGCTTTTTTTTACAACAGCTCGTTTTCTAGGGGTTTTTTTTTTGTTTGTTTGTTTACAGCAATACATATAATATTCAAACCTCTCGTATTTAAGATAGGTTTTAAAACCATTGATTTCCAGCCGACTTCCATTTAGCCTTGCCTTATATACATAGGCTTTGAATAAAAGTAATAAAGTTGATTAACAAGGAAAAGTTGGAGTAGAAACAAGGCCCTATAACTATTGAGATTAGATTTTCGGGCAAACTGATATTGTTCTCTTTCATCCACACTGATATTTATACTGTGATAACACGATGGAAGATGTAGAGCAAGAGAAAAGCAAGCTTAGGAACACGAGGCGTAGCCAAGTGTTTCTCTTGCTTTTCGAGTGCTCTACATCTTCCAGAGTGTATATATCACAGTACAGAGACATAAGCGATCGTTTCATCAGATATTGCTTTTATAAAATATTTTCGACGTTTTTTTGTGCGAGCCATGTCTCTGGCCTCTGATATAAACATGCATGGTAGCCAGTCAATCAGCGCGCGCGTTATATCTCAAATATTCTGTATAATTCATCATACTAGAAGAAGTATTATGAGAGACCAAATCGATAACTAATCAATAAATTAAATAATTGGGTTGCGTTCAGAGAATATGACTAACAATTAGAAATGATTATTAATTAATCTATGAAACCAGATACTGACAACTTAATTAAGCCATCAACTGTTGAACTATCTTTAATGATATGGGCAAGCCGAACAGGAACCATGGGTTAGACTTTTCGTCTACTATTTGACATCGGGCCGACTGTTCGTAACACACCATTATTATTAAGATAACTTTAATATACCACGAATAGCCTTATAATATAGGATAGTCCCACCTACTTTTGCATATACACCTGGCTACGCCCTAGTCAACTTCTATGATGAATTTCTTTCTAAAGGCGGCGAAATACGAGACACAAAAACCCTCAACTTGTCGCGCAACATTGTTGCGTTGCAGGTTTTTGGTCGATGTTGCGCGTTTTTCACCTCGCGATCTCAACTTGTCACGCAACAAAAAATTTGTTGCGCGTTGAGAAATATTGTTGCGCGAAGTTGGAACCCGGTCTACTTTCCGCAACAAATTTTGATTTAATTTGTTGCGCGTTTTACATCACACAGTCAACTTGTAACGCAACATTTTTGCCAAAGCTCTCATTTGATTGGTCAAAAGGAGTCACGTGTTTTGTGGAGGTCAGAGTTACTAAACAAACAGCCGCCATCTTGGAAACTGAGATATAGCCAATAATACCCAATCAGGATGCAGAATTCGCTCAACGCGCAGCAACAATTTTCTTGTTGCGTGACAAATTGAGATCGCGAGGTGAAAAACGCGCAACATCGATCAAAAACCTGCAACGCAACAATGTTGCACGACAAGTTGAGGGTTCTTGTGTCTTCTTGTGTCTCGTATTTCGCCACCTTAATTTGGATTTACTTTATAGATACTCTTACACTAGTTGATAACCCTTCACTTTTGTCACCTATTGGTATAACTTTTAGTCTTTGACTTAGTTTTTCTCTATATGTAATTTTTGATTTAGACTCGGCATACTTGCTTGAGTCTTAAGTTCATTAAGATATATATGTTCTTTTAGTTTTAGGTAGTTTAGTGTAAAGTTAGTTAGTTGTTGATCTTCGCTACTAATAAAACCCGAACGGTACCAGTAGCTACCCCCCCCCCCCCCCCCCGGGTTTCTACATACTTACGACCCAAAAAAAAGCAGAACTGGTCATCTTTAAACTTAAATAAATCCTAACAAAAACAGTTAATTAAAAGTCTGTACTGAAACCATCAAAGTTCCGTATCTATCGTAGTTGTATGGCTAACGATTGGCCTTGCTCCAATCAAAACAATCATTATTCCGCAAAATTGCTTACCACCTACGCTGAGCAGTTGGGTGCTCAAATGTTATACTAATGATTTTCGCCAAAACGTCGTCTATTAGCTTTTGTATGTACTATAAGAATATTCCAAACTCTACTTTCATTCGAACGATTTTTTGGTTGATTTAAATGGTTCTTACTTTATCCAAATAAATCGATTTTTTGAAAACTTTAATTTTCCTAGCCAGCCCAAGTCAAGGCTTCAAATTAAACGCTTTCTCAAATAAATACATTTTCAGTTTGTTATTGAAAGACAAGATGACTCTGAAAGTAAAATGCACAAACTTTGACCCTTTTAAGATCATCGAACGTGTTTGAAACTTCGCGTGCACGCAATTTTTTTCAAATCTTCTAATTATCAGACGCTGGGCTTCTATTTTCAAGGACTTTGTTTGTGCAATGAGGTGTTATATTACATTCAACCCTCAAACATACATCCGATCTCCTTTACACTACTGAGAGACCTTCAGGCATTTTCGTAAAGTTTTTCGCCGTTGACTAGCTCAAAAAAAAGTCAAACCGACAAGCATTTTACGCCTTATTTTTATGAATACACCTGTTTCGTACTGGCACTGGTAGACTCGATTTCCAGCCCGCGTGAAGGGTTCTGGGTAAAGATTTGTAGCTATAGCCGGTAATCCTTCGCTGGAAACAATGGTCCGAAATGGGTAGCTTAGGCTATGTCGTTCTTTTGTATTTTGTGTTAATTGCTCTTATGGTGGCACGACTGGGTTTTGTTTGAGCCCACCTCCGCTGTTTGATCGCAAAATGCGTCGCCGGCGGCCAAAAAACCTAATTTCAAAAAAAAAATTCACAGCAGGTGTAGGGATAGTTTCAAGTTTATTTTGACGCTTAAATCATTATGACCGGAGCTACTAATAATTTATGGTGACGGCATTGTTGTTTTCACAAACATGAATTTTTTAGACAAAATAAAGTTTTGTACAAAACCGTGTTTATTGGTTATAGAACCCAGATCAATTAAGTTCTCTGCTGGTACTATGTTTAAAAGATTTCTGTGGTAGCGTTTTCGAATAAAACGCGCTTGAACTTTTATGTACCAAAAACGTAAATAATTCCAAGCATTTAGTTTACTTGGCCAAAATTCTTACTCAAAGGACTCAGAAACAGTTTCTTTTGAGCTCATTTTGTTGACATAGTCTTTAATTGTTGTTTGGAGAAATAGAACAAAATTGCTTTGCACAATCTTGAGAAATACGAATTTAGGTCAAGTTGATAGAGGTGCGCCTTTTCATCATTTGTTTATCATTTCACTTATCTTTAAAAAAAGCTAGAAAACTTAAGATTTCCTCGATGAATTAATTTTTTTAACTAATTCCGTATCAGCGTTTTTACCAAGTTGTTTCTTAATTCTGTACATTTCATGGCCATTGAACTATTGTAAGATATCCAAAATAAATTGTAAAAACGTAAATTTTTAGGCCGCTTACTTCGGGTTGACGTTCTATTAACTATGTTTTGGTGCATCTCCATTGTCCAGTTTTTTTCTGAACTTGTGAATTCAGATATGCCCCTCTTGATTACCTTTTGTAAACCTTCCGACTAGTTCCGAGTATGATAATTTGAAACAGCAATTTTAATGGCATATATATATATTAAAATAACAAAGGATGGGTGCAACGATCGAAATTCACAAGTTCAGAAAAAAACTAGACAATGGAGATGCTTGACGACCAAAACAACTTCAACCCGAAGTAAGCGTCCTCAGAAAAATTTACGTTTTTACAATCTTTTTTGGATATCTTACAATGCTTCAATGGCCATGAAATGTGTAGGATTATCAGTTTAAGGTGACTCAATAGGAATTCAGGAGGCATTCGGCCTTGACAAACTTTTGGCCTCACAACGTTTTAGAATCGCATTCAATTTCATGCAATAGTCTTTTAAGAACTTTACTTCAACATCCAGCTACATACTGACCTTAGCGATTTTGTTAAAGAGAAATATTTTTTGAGTAATTTTAACAAAACCTGACCCCACTGTTTAGAAACGAGTACCCACTCTAAATCAAAATTTTGTTGGTATAAATAGATGAAACATAGGGAATCAAACTACGATTAATCAATCTTCAAGCTGAGTGAGTTTCACAAAAATCGTCGGAGTAGAAATGCGAGGACGACTGGCTGCCAAAAGTGTATTCTAAAAGTGCTCTGACATCGTCATGAATCTTTATGCTCTGAAAATAACAACCACGAACCTCAAATGACAACGAAAAGGTGACTTGATGTCTGCCTAATAAAAGTGCTAAACCGATCGCCCACAGGACAAGCCGTTGAAGAGTATAAGCAATGTTTATACTGTTTATAAAACACTGAAAAATGGTCGAAAATCTTCTTGGACGCACTTTAAGGCTGGAATTGGAAAAATTCTGTAGCGAAGCTGCTGTCTGAAAGCTACAAAAAACAAATTCAAGGTTCCATCAATCGAATGTACTGATTTTGTTTTTGTCAGGAGAAACAAATTTTACAAACTCCAATATCCTGCACAAACGCACACTTGAAACCAGATTTCTTGCGCTTTTGTTTGCATTGGATGCAAATGAGCTGCAATTGAAGAATTCACACCGTTGTCAGGGGGGTGGGCATTTGTAAGGGGGTGTTTACATGGCACTAGGATCATTCTAGCACTATGATCATCCTAGCAAGCGAATCATCCTATACCCGCTATACATTTACTGCATTCTGTTTACATGGAAATTTGTGTCTTCACTTCGTGTACTAGGATCATCCTACTGAACAGAATGCAGTAAATGTATAACAGGTAGGATGATTCGCCTACTAGGATGATCCTAGTGCTAGGATGATCCTAGTGTCATGTAAACACCCCTTAAGTCTTGAGAGATGACATGGCCGTGTTTATGAAAGCATCGCTGAATCGGTTTTAGAAAATTAAAAAAGGGATGAATTTACGGCCACGTCATCTCCCAAGGCACTCCCCTGACAAAGGTGTAAACTCTTGAAATGCGTCTCATTTGCATTCAAAACAAAAGCGCAAGAAATCTGGTTTCAAGCATTTGTGCAGGATATCGTAGTTTGTAAAATTTGTTTCTCCTGATCTTGCTGTGTACAAAAACAAAAATCAGTACAGTCGATCAGTTAATGGAACCTTGAATTTAGTTTTTTGTAGCTATAGCTTTCAAACAGCAGCTTCACTACAGAATTTTTCCAATTCTGGCATCAATGTGCGTCCAAGATTTTTGACCATTAGACCATTTTCAGTGTTTTATAAACAGTATAAACATTGCTTATACTTTTCAAGGCTTGTCTTGTGGGCGATCGGTTTAGCACTTTTATTAGGCAGACATCAAGTCACCTTTTCGTTGTCATTTGAGGTTCGTGGTTGTTTATTTCAGAGTACAAGGGGTGCCCAAAGCCGGATTCATGACGATGTCAGAGCACTTTTAGAACACACTTTTGGCAGCCAGTCGTCCTCGCATTTCTACTCTGACGATTTTTGTGAAACTCACTCAGCTTGAAGACTGATTAATCGTAGTTTGATTCCCTGTGTTTCATCCATTTATAGAGTGGGTCATTTCTAAACAGTGGGGCCAGGTTTTGTTGAAATTACTCCAAAAATATTTCTCTTCAACAAAATCGCTTAAAGCCAATATGTAGCTGGACAATTGGAGTATAAGTTCTTAAAAACCATTGAAATTGATTGAACGCGATTCTAAAAAGTTGTGACCAAAAGTTTGTCAAGGCCGAATGCCTCCTGAGTTTCTAATGAGTCACCTTTAGAAACAACTTGGTGAAAACGCTGCTACTGAAGTTAGAAAAAAATTCATCGAGGGAATCCTAAGTTTTCTAGCTTTTTATAAAGATAAGTGAAATGATAAACAAAAGATGGAAAGGCGCACCTCTATCAATTTGACCTAAATTCGTATTTCTTACTAGATTGTGCCAAGCAATTTTGTTCTCTCTCTCCAAACGAACAATTAAAGAGTATGTCAACAAAATGAGCTCAAAAGAAGCTGTTTCTGAGTCCTTTAGTAAGATTTTTGGCCAAGTGAAGTAAATGCTTGGAATTATTATTTAGAAATCTTTTAAACATATAGTAACAGCGGAGAACTTGATCTGATTCTATGAACCAATAAACGCGGTTTTGTACAAAACTTTATTTTGTCTAAAAATTTCATGTTTGTGAAAACCGCAATGCCGGTCACTATAAATTATTGGTGGCTCCGATCATAACGATTGATCCTTAGACTTGCTGTGAATTTTTTTTTTTTTTTTTTTTTTTTTTTGAAATAAGCTTTTTGGCCGCGACGCATTTTGAGATCAAACAGTGCGCGGAGGTGGGCCTAAAACAAAACCCAGTCGAGCCACCTTAAGGTAATTCTCATTTTTATAGTGACATATTCTATAAAACATATATGTATATCTATAAGGAAAACATGAATTGACAAAAAATCATTGCAACAAAATTTTAGATGGATATCTGAGGGCTCTGATTTCGTATGACTGTGAAACCGCACCGCACGGTCACGGTTACGGCAGGAATTTCGAGTGTTTTTATAGACATCACGGCACTGACACGGTCACGGCACGGCGCGGTCCGTTTCACACTCATACGAAATCTGCTCTAAGTTATAATTAACTGAGAAGTTTTCTAGTTAGCTCTCGGCCTTTTTGTTTCAATTAATAACAAGTGAAAAGAATATAAAGGATTAAAGCTAAGTACGTACTTATTGACTGAGTGGGAGGGCCGGACGGGAAAATATTTAGCTCGAGGTCATGCCGTATGGAGCGAGCACAGCGACTGACCACGCTAGCTAACGCCCTTAGAGGGACTGACCAACCAATCTACAACAGACTTAGGAAACAAGCAGTTCTGCCTCCCGTTTTGGGCAGGAATCTTGACATTTGGCCTTTGATGCCAAATTCTGGTTTCTTGCCTCAACCATCTTGCGTTGCTTTGCACAGAATGTGTTTTTCAAATATAGCCTGTAACTGTGGTGCAAGAATATACACAGCCAAGGGTTTATGGCGCTGTTTGAGAGAAGCAAAACGTGAGCAGAAAACGCAAATTGCCAAGCGTCACAAGGAAGCCGTTGATTGTCCCAGACATAAAAAGTCAAGATGCCTAGTACCGTGAGAGGGAGCAAACTGATCGCGAACACCGTAAGCATGACCACGACGTTACGTAATACATGGAGATCTTCCTTTCGCCGCTGTTGGCGTAGCACGGACGATTGTTCGTTGGATTTGTTTTTGCATGTCAGCGAGACGAGAAGCCAAGAGTACAACGTAGTCATCACAACCATTGGAATACAAACTACAAACAGGAAAATCACTGTAAAGAAGGTTTTTTGAGATTGGGTGGCATTCAATGGTGCCCAGTTTACTTTGCAATACGTCTGGCCGTCAATCTTTGTAAGCCTGTAAATGTACAAATTAGGCGATTGGATGATGAAGCTGTAAAGCCATATAAAAACAATGATGTACTTGCGACGTTTAGATGTTATGGGTGAAGAATGGAGAGAGCGCACAATGGCGTAAAACTGATCGATTGCAATGACAGCATGACTTGTTGATGAAATACAAATCGAGTAGTCCGTGAATACAAAACAAATCTTGCACAATATTGTCCCCAGCGCTCCCTCTACGATCCATCTGGAAGGTCCAATGAACAGCTCTGACAGCAACTTTGGTACAACAAACGCAGCAGTCAGCAGATCCGAGGCAGCCATATTGGCAATGAAAATGTTTGTTGTTCGTCTCAGGTTTTTCTTCTTGTAGACGATAAATATAACGAAGAGATTGCCCGTCAATGCAGTGCACATGAAAGTGGAAAACAAAACAGTTTTGAAGATTTTATATCCTTCAGAATCTGTAAAGACCGCAGCACAGGCACCTGTTCCAGCTTCTGTTGCGTTGCTTGACGCGTTTTGAACCATTCTGACAACTTTTGGAGTGTATCTGAAACGAAAAAAAGTGCAGAGTGTGGACTCCCTCGATGAGTTCTGCTCTTAAATATTCTGGACTGAATATTGCGTATATATGATAACATGAATAATTTTTAACTTAGAATTTCTGCGCAAGCAAGATTACTAGCCAATCAGGTTGCTGTCTTTTTCTTCCACGACTCTTGAGATTTAACAATTTAATGGCGACGAACAGGTTAACAATTGGTCTGATGTGCAGTTTGACAGTTTCGTTTATTCATATTTATATATATATGTGTGTGTATGTATATATATAGTATGATATATATAAAATTTAAACAGACTTACGATGGTGAATGCAGCTAAATAGCAAAGCTAATCTTGTAGTTAACATAAAATATTGATTATTATTAAGAGAATTGAATTGATTCATTTGAAGGTAAGAGAATAAACTTAAAGTATAGAAAGCTGATTATTATAGTGAAAAAATATCTAATAAAGTTTATATAATCAAATATAATACACACTTACAATATACAAATACACACAAAATGGTATACGTTCAAGAAATACATTATGAAAAATATACACTTCTATTAATAGTGCAGGCATATCGTGCACAAAAAGTGCAGAATTGTTCAGTTTTTTGCTACAAGCATGAAAATTGGCACAATGATAGAAGACAACATGCTGACTAATTCCTGATATAGCGCCACGCCCAAAAATCAATACTTCCAGTTTTACACATGTGGAATTAATTTTCACTTAAAATTAAATACAATTGTTGCATTAACTAGTTGTTTCAAGAAATGTGAGAATTCTTTACAAGTACTGTTCCTTTTACCTAACTGACTATAGTGCCCCACCCTATTCCTCGTACTTCCAGTTTTATGTTAATGGCTTTAATTAAATTCAAAATTACTGAAAATAACCGTTTTCTACAATGCTATCACTACCAACTAGTCCTATTTGGTCTAATGATGTATGCCCTTTTCATTTCACATGCACTGCCACACCCTAAACTTAGTACTGCCAGTATAGATACATAGGAATACCTCAAGTCTCTCAAGTATCAAAATTATTCACCTTGTTTTAAAGTCAAGGAGATAGAATAATAGACGGATATGATTGAAACAACGCAATTTGAACAACATGCAACCATGGCAACGCCTTTTCAAAAGTACTTCCAGTAATAGTACATTGTAATTGATTATTGGGGTTACTGGGATTTATCAATTTTGGATTATGGAAAATCTAATATTCAGTAAGGTAAGAATCTTTGACAAGGGAGAGGGCTATTGCAGTTCACTCGTAGCAATCATTAAATTTTATTATTTCAACTTCCAAACAAATTAATTCCATTTGTAATCGCCTCCACAATCACACATGGCTGTGCACACGAACTGCAATTTTGCACATTTTTATCTTGCTGGCATTTACATCTGGTCAGGTGGCTACACATTTCCAAAATCTCTTGCTTAGTTTTCCCACAATTGCGTCAATTTAATCTTTTTGGTCCGCCTTTGTCTACTGCCAAGTGCGGCGCAGAGGGTAGCTGCAACGACTGACCTGGCTTGATAAGCGGTTAGTCTCTTAATGTGATTTTGGCGGAGTGCTGCAGATGGGATGCTGCCCCCATTGACTTGGCTTTTTTGAAAACATTTCCTTCTATCTTTATAGAAGGAAATGTTTTCAAAAAAGCCAAGTCAATGGGGGCAGCATCCCATCTGCAGCACTCCGCCAAAATCACATAATATCACAAATAACTATTTGGCAAAAGTTAGTTTAACTGTACAGTAGTACAACAAACTGCTGCAGTAGACTGACATATATTTCCAACAGATCTTTACATACAGAATCATTCAAAGGCCGTTCAAATGTTGTTTTTACTTTTGCAAACAATACCTTCAAGTCTCCAAGGCAGAGATTTTCCCGAATATAGACATTTCATTGCAGCCCGTGAAGACAAAGAAATGAAAAGTTGAAGTTTTACTTCAAAATCGCGGGACGTTCGTGCGCAGATCTCCAGACTTATTCCAGGCCCCAAAATCGCCCAAAATCGCCCTAAGTTTTGAGTATCTTTGGGGATAGTTTTGCTAAAATCGCCCAAAATTACGGCGATTTTAGTGCCCGGAGTAGGCCTATTTCCAGAACCAGAGTAAAAAGCAATTGAAGATGGGCCCTTTTCTTCCGCTCTCCACCGATGCTCCATTTTAAGAGTATTTACAGTATATTAAAGCTACACGTAAAGATCAGAAGTCGAAACAAGGATAGGAAGTCACTGATATTCGATGGGGGTCAAACTTGGGACCTCTCGCACTAACCAACTGTGCGATCCTTGCTCCTAAAAGTCGTGGAAGCCATGGAAAGCAGGAAGTGCAGCTGCTTTGCTAGGACCTAGTGTTCTGAAAACTTCAAGTACTGCAATAATGTGGAAAGATTTTTCTGCGTCCTCTCCAAACATGGCGACTGCCAACACCACCACATCAGTGTCGAGAGTACGGGTAAGGAGTTTCTGAATTGCATAGTTGACACAATCCTTACAAATGAAAAAAAAGCCTTGAGTCTGATTCCTGAGTGCATGTTGCCAATCCAGTGAATTCCCGTTGTACATCACATGCAAATCCTTGTCCAAAAGAAGAAATCAAGTGTATGTTTCCAGGCAACTTGATGACTTTAATTTGCAAATTTCAACTAAAAGTAAAAAGCTCTCAAAAACCTAAGGAATCCAGCGAATTTCTGTTCAACACTAATTTTTCTCCAACAGAAGAAATCAAGTGTTTCTTGTTGGGCAATATGATGGATTTGCAAATTTCAGCTAAAAATAAAAAAAGCTCAATACCCTGAGGAATCTTTCCCAGTTGCATGGTATAAGAGTACTTGTTGGCTCTACACGCTTTGGTTGACCATGCTGACCAACTTCTAGATATGGTCTGTGATTTGAGGCTATCAGTGCCGCAATATTCGCTCCACATTACATCAACCCTGGAGACATTCTGTATTAAACTGGGTCTTCACAATCATGTGTAATTGATCAGGCTATTGTGAACGGGTTTTCTTTATGTGGAAAATTATAAAATAGTGAGAATTATTGATTGTTACGAGTGAAGTGCAATAACAGTGGCCTTTATGCAGGAATACGTTCAGAAAGATGTCAGATTGCCATACACCCAAACCTAATTCCAGATCATCAATTCCAAAGTATCATTACTGGAAGTACTTTTGAAAATGCGTTGCCATGGTTGCATGTTATTCAAATTGCGTTGTTTCAATCATATCCGTCTATTATTCTCCGTCTATTTATCTCCTTGACTTTAAAACAAGGTGAATAATTTTGATACTTGAGAGACTTGAGGTATTCCTATGTATCTATACTGGCAGTACTAAGTTTAGGGTGTGGCAGTGCATGTGAAATGAAAAGGGCATACATCATTAGACCAAATAGGACTAGTTGGTAGTGATAGCATTGTAGAAAACGGTTATTTTCAGTAATTTTGAATTTAATTAAAGCCATTAACATAAAACTGGAAGTACGAGGAATAGGGTGGGGCACTATAGTCAGCTAGGTAAAAGGAACAGTACTTGTAAAGAATTCTCACATTTCTTGAAACAACTAGTTAATGCAACAATTGTATTTAATTTTAAGTGAAAATTAATTCCACATGTGTAAAACTGGAAGTATTGATTTTTGGGCGTGGCGCTATATCAGGAATTAGTCAGCATGTTGCCTTCTATCATTGTACCAATTTTCATGCTTGTAGCAAAAAACTGAACAATTCTGCACGATATGCCTGCACTATAATAGAATATTAAAAATTGAGCATGAAAAAAAGGCTGTGTAATTGAAGTACTCACAAATATATAAATAAATATATATACAAATATACAATTTACTCTATTTTAATAGTGAAGATAACTCAAAGTTTTAATATTAAATTAATTCAGCAAATCAATAATTGTTTATAAGATCATTTTTCAGAAGTCGTTTAAATTGTATTTCGAGCAATCCTTGTACTCATCAGGTATTGAATTCGCCCCATTAAATCTTATACTGAATTTAGCATAGTTTATCCATCAATAAAGATGCCTTGATACTAAATATGAGAAACATTTTGAATTCTTTTGCCGTTAATATTAAGGATAGTATTATAATTCATTTTCTTTTGCGGAGGATGGAAAATGACGAAACTACTTTTGTCGACAATTAGTGCAAGATGATTACTATTTAGCCAATCAGTAACAGCTTTAAGATTATAGTTCACTGTTGCTTCTGGAGAAAGCAAACTTTTGTTTTTGCAAAAGATGTTTTTGTCATCTGCAAAGAGATGAACTAATTCAAGAGCATTAGTACAGTTACTGAAGTCATTAATACAACAAGAATAAAAGCGGTCCAAGAACCGATCCTTGAGGAACCCCACAACTTATACCGCAATAGTCTGAGTTTATATTATTGATTGAAACAAACTGCTTTCTGTCACATAGATAAGAGCGACACCATTCATAAACAATACCTCGTATGCCATAGTGTTCAAGTTTTGACAACAGTATTTTGTGATCTACTGAATTAAAGGCTTTACTTAAGTCAAGAAAAAGACCACATCAAAAGATCCTTCATCTATGGATTTAACTATTTTGTCAAGTATAAGAGTTACCGCATGACTTGTAGAATGGTTTGAGCGAAAGCCAAATTGGTTACTATGAAAATATTATTCTTTTCCAGAAAGTTAATCATACGCCGTTTATACATTAACTTTTCTAGGATCTTATTGAATGTTGACAGGAGAGAAATAGGTCTGTAATTACTAGGGTCTAATTGACTGCCTTTTTTAATAATGGGATTACTTTGTGATCTTTAGACTGCTATTTAGACACTACCGCAGTGCCAAATGAAGTATTATAGATTAATTCTAATGGTTTGGACCGACTACATTTTAGTAGTTTTAGAAGTTTAGTGGGTATACTGAAAGGACCCGACGATTTTATCATCTAATTTATCTATTTCTTGTTCAATTTCTTTTTGGGTTATCGGAGCTAAATATAAACTAGAGATTTTATATTCCAAGGGAGAATTAGCACTAGTTGGAATGGATTTTAATAGATTAGTGCCAACAGAGGACAAGTAATTATAGAAAGTATTACATATATTTTTCTAACATGTTCAAACCCGCTCTGACCACAGAATCACCTTTTTGGATTTGACTAGGCATGCGGTTGTTACTCTTTTAAGTGGTAACAATTTGTCTGATACCTCCCCAAATATTTTTTAAGTTGTGGCAATTGTTAGTAAAGTAGTCATTATAATTAAAATTTTCAGGCGGGCTCGAAGGGTGTCTGTAAAAGATACCGCAGAGGATATTGTGATGGTTTGCACTATCAACTTCTATCTATAACTGATGTTTCATATTCTTTTTTCGAAATCGTTAAATCATTCCTTATAGAAAATTTCAAGTGAGATAAAAAATAAAAAAAATTAAAAATTAAAAACATTCCTCCAGCGTTGCGTTGGGCAAACTACCCTGTGATACAAAATGATAATCATCAATAGATAGATTGGAGACAGACTCTTGCCCTTCTCGAAATTTGGTTTCTGACAAACCGACTACAGAAAAGTCATGGTTAATTAATATAAGGTCTTGCAACACGTTTAAAAGATTTGTATGGTTGAGCTTGACATGTTTGTCAGGCTCCGGAAACGGTTTCTTTTGTTCTCGATAAAATTGGCAAAATCAGTCTGCCCCACCCAAGCATTACGGCTTCTTTGAAGTTTTGGTGGATTTTCGAATTTTTCGAAAATCGGAAATGTGCTGGTCGCACTTTGAAGTTGATTCGATGATAGATTTTAATCCATATGTGAACAGAAAATCGACAAAAAATCCATAAGTGCGATCTAGGCCTAGAAAAAGAAAAGTGATTTTGAACGCTAGCGGCATCTCTAATTTCTATGCTATCATGAAATTTATGAATTGAAATTTATCGTCAGTTTGCGTTGGTAAATTTTGTGCAAATTTTGTGTTGGTAATTTGAAACCTGGGAGACACTGTTGAATGAATTTAAAATGTCGGCAAATTTTGGAAGCATCTCCAATTTTAGATTAATTACTAATCGCAATCTCTACATCTATATTTATTTATTCTTAAAACCGTCACAAGGATATGAAATAATATTAACAAAAATATAATGATAGCAATAATAATGTAATACAAAAAGTAGATGATAAAAAATCTATAAATAAATAATAATAAATAATTCATAAATTCGTTCAATTCAATCTGGAGCTTGAACAAGCTTTGGTCAGGACATGATAATAATTCATAGATTCTTTCAATTCGTTCAGCTCGTTCTTTTGAGTTATATTTTGGGCCCCTATTTCATTTATAAGGTAAATCTGGTAGTGGAAGTCATTACGTTACGACACGTTAACGTGTGGTAGGATTAGGGTACTTTGGGCTTCAGCGATCGTCAAATAATTCGGCACAGTTTACCCTTTGACAAGCAAAGCTGTCGTTATTCCAGCCACGAAATACAAAACCTTTTACAGCTCCCCTAGCAATATTATTGAAAAATAAGCTTTTTCCACCTTTACTCTTTGTAATACTTCAACAATTGTGGTGGGGGGAGCGGGGCACGATGTCAAATTTTACAAATGAATTTTAAAATCTTTCTCGAAAATGACAATTAATCAGCCCGATGTTTCAAGATCGCTGCAGCCAAAAGTGACCAGATCGAAATTAGTACAGACTATTGGTGTTCAAGTTATGAATTCTCTTAAAAGTTTTACCTTGCAGATGACGCGAAACATAACCCGTAAAGTAGGCGATTTTTGTCTTTTTTCCGAGTTTAGATAGCTGATATTTTGCCAAGCTGGACGAAAATAATTAGACACAGTACTCTGACGGTGCATTTAATAACAGATTGAAGTTTAAACGGCATAAGATGTTTGATGCTATGGCAACGGAAATTGAATAAGAAGCACTTTGTATCTCATATAAAAAGCTAACAAGATAACTATAGTGTTACTTAGTTGACATCCTTTGCAGTGTTGTCGAATATCTAGAGAAATAATTATTTTTGTGGCTACTGTTCACAGAGCCACGGCCACTCGTGGAAAAGAAAGATCCAATAACAGCAATCATTTAACTGTGGTTTCTATGACAACAACCTATCTTTGAGAACAGAGTAATTATTACAACAAAAGGTTCATGTATGTTGGCCTTGTATAACACCTTATGCATGTCAGTAGGTCAGTAATTGAATCTTATTGATCGGAAACTTGAAAAGTTAAGTTTCATTACTCAAGGAACCAGAATTGAACCAGTTTGTACTTCAGCTGGTCGTGTAACAACGCAGGCGCAATAATAGACTTTTTGCCTGGAATATCTAATGAGCGTCATTTCTTAGTTTTGCTTACCAACAGACTTTGAGTCAAGAAATATCTAGTTATTCTTGATTAAGACTTCAGTTTCTATATCTCAGTTGGACCAGTTGACTTAAATGTACAAGCGACCGTCGTCAATCGACGCTTTGTTAAAGTGCCAATAAAGCCTAGCCAAATCCTTTTCAGTCTAGAAATATATCATATAAATAAATTAAAGTTTTATGTAAATATTTCTGAATAAAATCAACTCATCTCTGAGAATTACGCAATTCAAATCTGAAAATGCAAATGAGATGACGTCAAAGCAGGAATTTGCTTGATTTTGATTCTAGTTCTGAAACAAGTGCATTTCAGTTAAGTAGCAAAAATACTCACCATATTTTGTACTTTAGCAATGAGATTGTTTTGCAAATAGAAAAAATAGTACAAAATTTGTATGCAGTGCATTTGTATATTGAATAATTCCTGCTTTGACGTCATCTCATTTGCATTTTCACATTTGAATCGCTTAATTCTCAGAGAGGAGTTGATTTTATTCAGAAATATCTACATGAAACGTTTATTTATATGAAGTATTTCTAGATTCAAAAGGATTTGGCTAGACTTTATATATTGGCACTTTAAGTTAATCCCTTTTACAAAGAGTTTTATAGGATTAAGGTTCTTAAGTCAATAGGCCTTATTCAGGTCAAGAGACTTTAAGAAACCCAGTACAAACTAGTTTAGTGGGTTATGCTTATTTAATGTGGCTACCCACTAGCTTAAATACACACTCACAGTTTGACTCCAAAGCTGTAAAGTACTAGTGTTTGTGACGACGGATAAAGATCCTGTGTAAGCTCTACCGTTTGGTCGACCGCAACCCAGTTGTGTAACTGTTGGTGGACCAAAACCCACTACAACAGAGATATGTAGCTCCTCCGTGAGTATCTCTTTTCAACTCTTGCTCTCTCTGTGGCAGAGGGGGGGGGGGGGGGGGGGGGACCAAGCAAGGGAAAGGCGGAAGGAATAAACTGGAAGGTTTCCTTTCGCTTACGTCCCTGTTTGTCCTCCAATATATTCTCAGTTCTCCCTTTCCCATTATCACCACAGGTACAGGTGAATAAGTAGCTCACAGAGCAGTTAGAGTTAATTTATCATTCTTGTAACATCACTAACATGACTGGAATGGTTGACTGACTGACCACGCTGGCTGACGCCCTCACATAGACTGAACTAAGTGACCGACTGGCCAACCAATCTACAACAGACTTAGGAAACAAGTAGCTCTGCCTCCCGTTTTGGGTAGGAAGAACTTTATTTTGCACTCTTTGATGAAAATTTATACAAAAAATATATGTACAGAACATATATTGTCTACATGTTGAAATAAACTATAGATATTGAGCACAGCTACTTTTAATAGCTAGAAAAGCTAATGAGGCAAAGTAGCTATGGACAGATCGTTGTTCTATTGTGTAGCAATAGGTAATGGAGTGGAACCCTCCACTAACTATTGTTGTAGTTAGCTGCCACACACACGCATACGAACATTAATAACACGAAAAGAAACACACAAAACACACACACGAACGTAAAGTGTATGAGCTTAAGAAGAGGTACATCAATATATAGAGAGACTTAGTAGTCGTTCATAAGCGATTCAACTAAGTTACGTTTAAACACCTTGCGGGACTTTGTCTTAAGGTCCTCAGATAATGAATTCCATATTTTCACTCCAAGAAAACGAATGTTGAACTTTCCATAATTTGTTCTAATTTTAGGTAAATAATATGCTTTTTTAGGAATCTTGACATTTGGCCTTTGATGCCAAATTGTGGCTTCTTGCCTCAACCATCTTGCGTTGCGGCTTTGCACAGATGTATTTTTCACATTCTGAAGCTTTTGTTTTTGCAAAGAGATGAAATTCAACAGCATTAGTACAGTTACTGAAGTCATTAATGTACAACAAGAACAAAAGCGGTCCAAGAACCGACCCTTGAGGAACCCCACAACTAATACTGCAATAGTCTGAGTTCATATTATTCAGATTGAAACACACTGCTTTCTGTCACATAGATAAGAGCGACACCATTCATAAACAATACCTCGTATGCCATAGTGTTCAAGTTTTGGCAACACTATGTTGTGATCTACTGAATCAAAGGCTTTACTTAAGTCAAGAAAATGACCACACGCGAAAAAGATCCTTCATCTATGGATTTAACTATTTTGTCAAGTATAAGAGTTACCGCATGACTTGTAGAATGGTTTGAACGAAAGCCAAGTTGGTTACTATGAAAATATTATTCTTTTCCAGAAAGTTAATCATACGTTTATACATTAACTTTTCTAGGATCTTATTGAATGTTGACAGGAGAGAAATAGGTCTGTAATTGTAACTTCCAGATTTCGGTAAACCTGAACAGTCACAGGGTAGCGCGGTGCGAGAGTCAAGAATTCGAACTCCAAATACAATCAACAATCTTTAATGAAACTGTTCCTTAACAGTGTCCTATACGATAACTTGACTAACATAGGTTGTGTGACAATAGTTGATGTGGCAGTAACGTAGACTATCGATTTGTAGTAGTAAGCCTCAAGTTATTAACGTAGCGACAAAACAATATAAGCACAAACCGTGACTAATTTTAATGCATGGGCTAAATACAACTTAGCGATCTATAAACTAGACGAATCTTACGACTATCATACAAGAGTCAAAACTTACTTGGTTTCCGCTCGCACCAAAGGTAGCAATTCGTAGAGCGGTAGCAAACTTGAAAGATCCCTTGATCTTGAATCCTATAGTAGCTGAGTTACTGACTTAACTGAACTTAGCTCTGTAGCGCGCTTCTTTTATAACGATATCTACGTGCGCAATCCTAAGGCGTAACGGAAACTTACCAGTGCTTGTGCCTCGCGGCTATTTCCTAAGGGAAAATTCCTACATTATGAAGTAAGGATGACTCAGTGTTTTATGTAAATTCGTGGTTGGAATTACGCACGTTGAAGCGTTACAACTTCTGAATCATACTTTTCTAATAGCTAAGGTGCGTCTAAGGAAAAGAGCGCGTTTTAAAACTAACAGTAATTACTAGGATATAATAGAGGGATTTCATGGCGGCCATATTTGTGGGCAAGTACAATAGAAAGTTTTTGAATAACAAAAGATTTGACTTCTCTTTGGAAAAAAGCTCTATTATTTTGACCACAAACATCTCTCTGTTGACAGTTTTTGTGGTTACTGGCTTTTTATAAAAGCCAGTAACACTATGTCATCGAGTGCGTAAGTCCGATATTACGTGACTTTCCGAAGTAATCACTTCGGGTGACAGTCGGACGAGAACGAAAACCTTCCGAATTTTGCCGAGTACTTTTCTTCGATTTTCGCTATGAAAGTACGATTTATTAATAAACTAGCTGGCGTTTGTAGTGATGAGTTTTTAATATTTTATTGAAAATCACTCTTCGACGGACTCGAGTCTTTGTCCCCCCAAGAGCAAAGACTTGTAGATTCATGAACACCTTTATACCGTCTTCAGTGAACTATATTTCCAAATAGTCTCAGAGATATAATACCTTTTTTATGACGCGTATTTAGATCACATAGATTAAATCCAATTTTGTAATTCACTTTTTCAATATCATTCAATTTTATATATTTATCAATTAATTTATTCAAATATACCGCAATTCAGCCCTTAGGCTACGAGTTGTATTTTTTTTTCAATAGACACATATCTCTATCTCTCTCTCTCTATCTCTCAAATTTTCATCCCACACGTAAAAAGAATTCTGAACATCAGAATAGAGAGGCATGATTTTTATTAACAGTTTCGTCAGTACTGCACGTGCATGGTCAATGATCCGACAACTACTGACTGAGACCTTGTACTGATATAACACTCATGCATGAACATGAGTGTTTTATCAGAGTTAGTTAAAACACTCATGTTTTATTAAAGAGTGTTTTAACTGATTTTGATAAAACACTCATGTTTATGCATCAGTGTTAATATCTGGTATAAAGGTCTCAGCACGTGACCAAATGAACGTCTTCAATTGGTCTATTTGCGTATGAATTATTAATGAGTTTTAGAAGTGCATTTAGATGACGGTTGGGACTTGATCAGGTACTAATACCATGCAGATATCCATATGTACTGAGAGTGATCATATATTAATGCAAACTAGGCCATAACTCTAAAAATCTACGATAGTAGACATGGTGATGATTGTGGATGTTATATGTTTTGACTACCAGTAACCACATGTCCTCATAGAGGGCTTTTATTTAAATAATGGGATTACTTTTGCGATCTTTAGACTGCTAGACACTACCGTAGTGCCAAAAGAAGTATTATAAATTAATTCTAATGGTACGTGGTTTGGACAGACTACATTTTAGCAATTTTAGAAGTTAATTAGTGGGTATACTGAAAGGACCCGACGATTATAAATCATCTAATTTATCCATTTTCTTGTTCAATTTCTTTTTGGGTTATCGGAGCTAAATATAAACTAGAGACTTGTCTTGAATCTAGATATTCCAAGCCGAGAGAATTAGCACTAGTTGGAATGGATTTTAATAGATTAGTGCCAACAAACAGAGGTGAAGTAATTATTGAAAATATTACATATTTCTCTAACTTCTCTGACCACAGAATCACCTTTTTGGATTTCACTAGGCATGCGGTTGTTACTCTTTTAAGTGGTAACAATTTGTCTGATACCTCCCCAGATATCTTTTAAGTTGTGGCAATTGTTAGTAAAGTAGTCATTATAATTACTATTATTTTTTTTTTACTTTATCTAATGAGAGAGGTTATTTTGTTGCGGTAAATTTTGTATTGAAACCGCCTAGTATATTTATGATACAATATTTATTTTTTTCTTTGAATGTTTCAGGCGGGCTCGAGGGGTGTCTGTAAAAGATACTGCAGAGGATATTGTGATTGTTTGCACAATCAACTTCTATCAATAACTGAATTTTCATATTCTTGTTTCGAAATCGTTAAATCATTCTTTATAGAAAATTTCAAGTTAGATTTTACAGAAAAAAAGGAAAAAATCCTCCAGCGTTGGACAAACTCAGGAGTACCCAACCGAGCCGCTCCACAAAATATCCGCTCCACATAACTTTTGTTGCTGGCTGGGAAACAAAAATGCATATAATGACCTCTGGCTCGTATTTCGGAATAACTGTGCCTGGCTGGTATATTAAGACAAAATTTTAATTTCCTGGCTGTTAAATAAATTCGCTATGTCCCTAGGAATCACTGCCAGGTCTCTGGCTAACAACGCAACTGTTGGTTTCTTGGCAAAACAACAGGAAACCCACATAACTAGTCATATGACCAAAGACCGGGAAGCCTGTGTAAATTTATCGGGCATTTTGATAATTGGAGGGAAATAGTAATCCATCTGTCAACTCGTCATTTTTTCGACAAATCAGACCATAGCTTGTCATGTATGTCGTACAGTGCTAACACACGTGGTCAGCATGTATATCAGTTCTGGTGAGCATCGGTCCTGAGGACGAAGGCGTTGTTGTTGTTGATATTCCATCCTGTTTGAAAGTCAGCTAAAGGTAAGCGGCAAAGCTGAAAAAATACATAGTCTGCCTATTGCCTTACTGATTTGTAAAAAATTGATTTGTAGGTTCAAGACAATCTATTTTACATAAGGATATGTATTTGGCGGGAATAATGGCATGCCTACGTCCTACGTTCTTGAGGTACAGATACATCACATCCATACAATGTTTTCATTCATTTCTTCAATGTTCCTCCGTACTTAATAAGTGTAATAGTTAATAACCTGAATACCTATACGTTTTCAGCTCATGCACTCATTTGACCCTCAGTGCCCTAGCTGGTCTTCCCTGATAAGGGCTGGTAATGATTCACTGGCTATTAGAGACTTAACATGAGGAAAATATGGTATAATACAGGTGAGTGGGTCATTGTTTGAGATTAGCGAATATAGTCGTTATCAGTACTTTACGTATATACATTGTATTAGATGCTTAACTTTGAACTAAATTTAACGTAGTTCAATGCAACGTGGTAATGATGCTAAATCAGTCATAGCACTGGGTGACATCCACTGACGGAACTTAGCTTTTCTTTAAATGTTTGGGCTGAGATGACTATCGAACTATCATCTTGTACCCAGCGAGCAGAAAAACTTTCTGCAGGTATTCGTCTTGCAGCCGTGATCCTGTTGTAGGTTCCTGAAGTAATCTTTATCAAAATATGTTGGTTAATTTTTGTTTACCCATGAAGCCACTCAAATTCCGGTTCTGTTACCCACATTGATCAAGAAGATACATAAAAAAACGACGAATTCCTTTTTAATTTTTTTATTTTTTTACTTAGTTTCGTTTGTGTAATTTCCAGAGTTTTAATCGATTCAGAATGTAATGATCATTTTCAGTAAGGGACATAAAATTGAATCAGTCAAGTTTTGGATATATGAGACGTAAGCTCTTATCGTTACCTAAATCTTCTTCAAACTATCCAAAAACGAAAAACTAAAATGTAATGCCTCTAGGAAAGGTCAAGCTAATGCACTTCGATTTGATTCGTGTGCTTATTAGCAGACTGTGCGAATGTATCTCGTTTGCTGACAGTCGGCCTACAAAACAGAACAACCTATTCATCAAAATCACTCTTCAAGGAACGGTTTAGCGAATGTTGACTTTTTATACTACAAAACAAACTTTTACTGCTTAAAGTTATTATTGTTTGTCCACAACTATTGTTATCTGTTGTTATAATAAGCCTTTTAGAATTATAATTGTTCTAGCACAGGCTTACCAGGCTCGCAGTTCGTTTCCGGACTTCTTTGGACTTCCTGTGTTATTTGAGTTCGTTAAAGTTTGAATATTTGGGTGATTTCTTTGCTCTCAAAAATGACGATTTTGATTATATGTTCTCAATAAAATGACTTTAAATTGTGCTTTAGTCTTTTACTTGATGGAATTTGGGTGTTATTTGTCCATGAGATGCGATTTAGTGTGGTTTTTCGACGGCCGTTGTGGGGTATGTTTGCCGCTCTCACTGTAGGGAAAAGAACAAAAGGCATGTAACGCCGAGCACGATCCGCCGCCAACTCACCTGGTATTCAGGCTAAAATCACACATTTAAATTAATCCCTCAAGAACCAGCGTCAGGGACATCAAACATCAATAAATTATTGAGATCCTGGCTAAGCCTGAGCCCGATAAGAGAAATACAAGCACCCGAAAAGCTGGCCGGAAAATTTTACTTCGACCGATTTTCGCCGTCGTACTACGATCTGCTCAAAGTGCTGTCCCTTTGGCATCCCAAGAATGCACTTTTTGTCGAAAATCTCTCCACACCCCGTACCCCCTCAGAGATATTTTCGCGGTGTAATATTCACTTTGACCGCGAAAATATCTCTGAGGGGGTACGGGGTGTGGAGAGATTTTCGACAAAAAGTGCATTCTTGGGATGCCAAAGGGACAGCACTTTGAGCAGATCGTAGTACGACGGCGAAAATCGGTCGAAGTAAAATTTTCCGGCCAGCTTTTCGGGTGCTTGTATTTCTCTTATCGGGCTCAGGCTTAGCCAGGATCTCAATAATTTATTGATGTTTGATGTCCCTGACGCTGGTTCTTGAGGGATTAATTTAAATGTGTGATTTTAGCCTGAATACCAGGTGAGTTGGCGGCGGATCGTGCTCGGCGTTACATGCCTTTTGTTCTTTTCCCTACAGTGAGAGCGGCAAACATACCCCACAACGGCCGTCGAAAAACCACACTAAATCGCATCTCATGGACAAATAACACCCAAGTTCCATCAAGTAAAAGACTAAAGCACAATTTAAAGTCATTTTATTGAGAACATATAATCAAAATCGTCATTTTTGAGAGCAAAGAAATCACCCAAATATTCAAACTTTAACGAACTCAAATAACACAGGAAGTCCAAAGAAGTCCGGAAACGAACTGCGAGCCTGGTAAGCCTGTGGTTCTAGTCTGATTCAAAAACACAGCCGTTGCAATGCAACTTGGACGACATTTGCAGTAGGCGATGATTAGTTTATCAGTGTCTATATTTTTCATCACTCCGGAAATGTATTTAAAAACACAAAGCTCATGCCGGGCTACATGGAGTGTGCTTTCACTAAGCTTTTCGGTAACATTCCTTTAGGTGTTCGTTTACCCACCAACCCGCCCACCAACTGTTTGCAGTTGTGTTTTTGGTGTTGTAACTTTCATTTTAAAACAAGACGGCCGTCAAAATAGAAGTTTTTACAACCCTTAACAAGAAATAAAGATGTAGGATTCAAAATGTAGTCATTCTTTTAAGTACATGATTGTTATCTGCGGTTTCAACTGAAAACGATTGTAGGATGGTCTGTTAGTTAACAAACATTAACTAAATAATGTGACAGATATCTGTCACTGAGTTTGCGTGCTTTTTCAAGGCTTTCCGGAGTTCCAAAACATACCGCCACTTGCTTTCTTTTGATGTGTCAAGCATTGATACACCGGCATGTAGCAAAAGGCGACTCCCTCCACTGAAATTCTTGTCAGATTTTGAACAAAACGTGAAATTCGTTCAATTTTTCTGTCACATGCTTCTCCAGGGATTTTTTGTATGGTATTTGTGCACGGGACAACTTTGATATAGAAAACAAGAAGTGTAACTTTCTCAAAGTTTTCACTAAGGGCTTTTTTCCCTTGGGACCAAAAAGCAAAAGAAGTCAGCCAGCTTACTGGCCCAACCTGGTTTATATAATCAGGTCCTAAAACATTTATTGTCAGTTAAAACAGGGTTACCGTTGAATTCAATTTTCTTTTATAACTTTCTGTAGGTTCTGTTCACTTCTGTTCTGAGAACAGTTCTCTGGTTGTCTTTTGTTTACTAATCTGGCAGATATCTGTCAACTAACCTATTGTAGTATTTTTCGCGCCAGAAGGGTAAAGATACAAGGCGGTAGGTTGCCTACGACTCACATACAGTTGACATGTTCCAGAAAAAATCCGATGGATACCAATCAATGTGTATGTTAAATTTTTCATATTTTCTGGGGGGTTTTGGGGTTTTTTTTTGGAAGGCCAAACTCAGCTCTGGAAATGTAAAACACAAAGCTACATGCCAGGATACAGTGGAGTGTGTTTTCACTAGGCTTTTTGTAACATTCCTTTAGGTGTTCGTTTACCCACCAACTCACTGTTTGTGGTACATTTCAAAACAAGACGGCCGGCAAAATAGAAGTTTTTACAACCGAAATAAAGATGTAGGATTCAAAATTAAGAGTCATTATATGTTTATTGTGTTTACAATAAACGAAATGTTACTGTATGTAGAGTGCTCGTGTTGCTCTGTTGGTGCATGATGATGAATTTTGAAGCATGACCTCCAAGGTCAACATCTTGACAGACCAGGATTATTTCTTATCCTCTCGTTGGTTATGGGACGGACCCTTAACTAACTAAAGCGCACCCCCTTGGGTTGTTTTCTTGTTCTTAAATTTTATGTAATGCTCGATCGCGAACAATTAATTATTTTAGTCACCGGTTGGAAACTAATTTACCGCTATAACCTAATTGGCTTTGCAAACAAGATGACAACTCCTTTGAAAATTGCTTACCCAAATATTAGCAGTTTTTGTAAGTACCTGTTTGCACTATGCCTAAGTGTTAAGTTTTGAATACACCTAAAGTATTTCGTTGTAGTGCAAACAGGCCCTTAGCTTTGCTCTCAATCTTTAACGTTTTCTTGGGGAAATTATTAAGTTACTTCAATACCGGGGGGGGGGGACTCCCATCGAAAATGGGCGGGGATGATCGTCGGAAATTTTCAAAAATACCCCTAAAAGATACCGGAGTCTTACGAAGGTGGGCGTGGCAGCATAAGATTTTTACCCCTAAAAGATACCAATTTAAAAGCTGTCGTTGCTGTTATTATTATGTAATATGTTATTCTCTTAAAAAGATACCCTAAAAGATACCAGCTTAGACTTTGGAGGCCCCAAAACCTTTAATACACCCTAAAAGATACCAGATCCCTGATTTTGACCCCTAAAAGATACGACGATCATCCCCGCCCAACGATATATGGGAGTCCCCCCCCCCCCCCCGGGCTTCAATACTGTTATCTCTGATTTGGGCATTCACTCACGGACTTTCTACTGATATTAAAAGAGGCTGCGCTTTATGTATATTTTATAGATATTCTTGTACACCTATTCTTGTACGTCAGTGTGACGCTGCCGAAACATGTTTGGAATAAAAAGATTGGTGATATTTCAAGAACTGTATGTATTCGTTTTCTTCTCGCAAGACCATTTGGTTGTATTCACAGAGTGTTTTACCATATCTCTAAAGGCAAAAAGAACCTTGAAATATCAACAAGATTTTACGAACAACGGTAAAATTTTGGCATTCTACCTTAGAAAAAGATTATATAGTCTTTTGACTGTTGTAACCGGAAAAACCTCTCCCTGACGATTCCAACAGCAGTTTGTTTGAACTGGAACTTATTTATTTGAATTTTAATTAAATAACATTACGTTTAAAGGGCAATACTGAACTGAGTGTCTATCTCAACAGTAACCCTGCTAACGATTCAAATCAAGCTAGCACTCATTTCAGGTTGTCGAAATCATTTGGCCGTATGGGAGCCGCATTGGTATAGCCTACACAGACACCAGTAAAAGATAGAAGACATTTGCTGCGAGACTCTGCAAAGTTCTTTTGAAAATTTTTGTTGTCAATGTTAGTTAGATAGATGACCTTTGCTTCGAAACTTTGCAAATTCACTTTTGCGAAACTTTTGCGGCGAATGGTCGCTTAGGCAGATGGCCTTTGCTTCGAAACTTTGCAAATTCAGTTTTGCGAAACTTTTGCGGCGAATGGTCGATAGGCAGATGGCCTTTGCTTCGAAACTTTGCAAATTCACTTTTGCGAAACTTTTGCGGCGAATGGTCGATAGGCAGATGGCCTTTGCTTCGAAACTTTGCAAATTCACTTTTGCGAAACTTTTGCGGCGAATGGTCGCTTAGGCAGATGGCCTTTGCTTCGAAACTTTGCAAATTCAGTTTTGCGAAACTTTTGAGGAGAATGGTCGATAGGCAGATGGCCTTTGCTTCGAAACTTTGCAAATTCACTTTTGCGAAACTTTTGAGGCGAATGGTCGATAGGCAGATGGCCTTTGCTTCGAAACTTTGCAAATTCACTTTTGCGAAACTTTTGCGGCGAATGGTCGATAGGCAGATGGCCTTTGCTTCGAAACTTTGCAAATTCAGTTTTGCGAAACTTTTGCGGCGAATGGTCGATAGGCAGATGGCCTTTGCTTCGAAACTTTGCAAATTCAGTTTTGCGAAACTTTTGAGGCGAATGGTCGATAGGCAGATGGCCTTTGCTTCGAAACTTTGCAAATTCAGTTTTGCGAAACTTTTGAGGCGAATGGTCGATAGGCAGATGGCCTTTGCTTCGAAACTTTGCAAATTCAGTTTTGCGAAACTTTTGAGGCGAATGGTCGATAGGCAGATGGCCTTTGCTTCGAAACTTTGCAAATTCAGTTTTGCGAAACTTTTGAGGCGAATGGTCGATAGGCAGATGGCCTTTGCTTCGAAACTTTGCAAATTCACTTTTGCGAAACTTTTGCGGCGAATGGTCGATAGGCAGATGGCCTTTGCTTCGAAACTTTGCAAATTCAGTTTTGCGAAACTTTTGAGGCGAATGGTCGATAGGCAGATGGCCTTTGCTTCGAAACTTTGCAAATTCAGTTTTGCGAAACTTTTGCGGCGAATGGTCGATAGGCAGATGGCCTTTGCTTCGAAACTTTGCAAATTCACTTTTGCGAAACTTTTGAGGCGAATGGTCGATAGGCAGATGGCCTTTGCTTCGAAACTTTGCAAATTCAGTTTTGCGAAACTTTTGAGGCGAATGGTCGCTTAGGCAGATGGCCTTTGCTTCGAAACTTTGCAAATTCAGTTTTGCGAAACTTTTGCGGCGAATGGTCGATAGGCAGATGGCCTTTGCTTCGAAACTTTGCAAATTCAGTTTTGCGAAACTTTTGCGGCGAATGGTCGCTTACGGAATCATATTTTATTTCAATTTTTATCAAATATGAATTTTATTGATAGAAATTTTCTCTTGATCTTTTCAGAATTTTTTTCTAAAAATACCATGAGTGGTGTTTCAACAAATCGAGACACTGGTTACGAAGCCTCCACGTAAGTGACCTATTTCTTTTCTGTTTTACGTAAGCTTTGCTTGAATTACACATTTTTTTCTCCGTCCTACTCTGAATGCATGGTTAACATCATTAGATACAATTACCAAGCGTGATAAAACGGGAAAATAAAAAGGAGAGAGGTTGGAATGTAATGATTATCAATTTATCTATTGGTTTAGAGATGTTGCTATATATGCTTAAATTAACCACATAGGACCTACAAGCTTGTAACATGCGGGCATATAATGTTGAATGGTATTTTACATAACACCTAAAATACTATTGATTTATCGCGAAAAGGATTCAGGTGAACTCCAGATTTGATTGATATTTTGTATTAATTTTCAGTTCCAACGCTACAGTGGGATTCAAACTTAAGGTTAGAGGCAACTGCAATGAACAATATTTGGTTCTTTTAAATTATGAATTTTTATTTTTCGTTTGCTAAATGTTTTTACCTTTTACGAAGTAGACAGTGCTTTTACTTCATGCAACAAAGAAAATTTGTTGCGCTCGGGGTGGTAATACGAGCAACATTTGCTCTGCAACTTGCAACTCAACATTGTTGCGCGACAAGTTGCACGATTTTGTTGCTCGTATTACCGGGCCTTTAACGACGATTTTCCGCGAAACGTTGCAACAACTTGCAATATTATGCGTTGCGAGTTTCTGACTTGGATTTAAAAACTCGCAACGCGTTGCCGAAGCGAAAATTGCAAGGAAAATCGTTCCAAGTGTGATGTTACACGAGAAAGATTTTTAACGCAACGCCGTTGCGCTGAAAATCGTCGTTAAAAATCGTTTCGTGTAACACCGCCTTAAACCGCTCGACCAACCTGGCCAAATGACATAGATATTAAAAATGGAAAGCCACAGAGGTCTTGACATTTTAAAGTCCCCAAAAACGTGTAAAACAAAGAGGACCACATGAACGTCTAGTAAACATTCAATATTTCATTAAATGGTTTCTTTTCTTTGCCACTTTATTGAATGCCGATGATTGTGTAAAAATGTGCAAACTTTAAATTTTCCTGGCTAGCAAACTGGAAGTTGCATAGAGCTTGCTGGCTGGCAAATATCCTGGCACGCCATACACGACTTTCTGGCTGGTAAAAAAATGATACTCCGAATGCCTGGCTGGGGAGCATAACGTTTTGGGTTTTATCTGGCTGGCAATGTGGAGCGGATATTTTTTTCCCAGCAACTTTTAATTTTGCGTCTAAAGTATGAATGGAATGTTATCAATGTGTTTTTGAGCTGTTTTGCGGCGATTTGAGCAAGTGACTCGTCGGGTACTCTTGCAAACTACCCTGTGATACAAAATGATAACCATCAATAGATAGATTGGAGACAGACTCTTGCCCTTCACGAAATCAGTTGGTTTCCGCGACAAACCGACTACAGAAAAGTTATGGTTAAGGTCTTGCAACACGTTTAAAAGATTTGTATGGTTTGCTGCTAAACTTCGTATATTACAGTGTAAAATAGAAAAGTGATTTTGAACGATAGCGGCATCTCTAATTTCTATGCTATCATGAAATTTTATTGTATATAATAATCGAAGTTCGTTTGTGTTGGTAAATTTTGGTCAGAATGATAATTTGAAACCTCGGAGACTCTGTTGAATGAATTGAAAATGTCAAACTTTGGACTAAAGCATCTCCAGCTTTAGATTACTAATTTTACTTGAGCATAAACAAGATGAATTTGAATTGTTTACTATTTGATTGATTAGGACATCATTATATGGGAAAGTGGGAAAGTGGGAAATAATGGAAAAGTCGGTCTTTTCTGCAATTGACACACATCCATATATCGTTTTTCAGCAATGAACATTTAAAGTGATACCATCTATGGCAAAAATCACTTCAATAGCATTACAGTTGTCTTGTTATAGATTTTTACACTTACGACAAGATGTGGAGTCGGTGAGTCACTTATTTAGGATGATTTGAAGATGAGGGAGGTTGATGGTTGACTGAGGTTGTTACTTGGAGGTTGATGGTTGACTGAGGTTTTAACTTCCAGGGTTGATTCAATTGTACGACTGAGCTTGGTAATGTCATGTTCCTTTCGTATAGCAAGCTCTACATCTACATTTATTTATTCTCATAAAACCATAACAAGGATATAAAATAATAATAACAAAAATATAATGATAGTAATAATAACATAATACAAAAAGGAGATGATAAAAAATCTATAAATAAATAATAATAAATAATTCATAAATTCGTTCAATTCAATCTGGAGCTTGAACAAGCTTTGGTAGACATGATAAATAATTCATAGATTCTTTCAATTCGTTCAGCTCGTTCTTTTGAGTTATATTTTGGACCCCTATTTCATTTATAAGGTAAATCTGGTAGTGGGAGTCATTACGTTACGACACGTTAACGTGTGGACAGGATTAGGGTACTTTGGGCTTCAGCGATCGTCAAATAATTCGGCAAGTTTACCCTTTGACAAGCAAAGTTGTCGTCATTCCAACCACGAAATACAAAACCTTTTACAGCTCCCCTAGCAATATTATTGAAAAATAAGCTTTTTCCACCATTACTCTTTGTAATACTTCAACAATTGTGGTGGGGGGAGCGGGGCACGATCGATGTCAAATTTTACAAATGAATTTTAAAATCTTTCTCGAAAATGACAATTAATCAGCCCGATGTTTCAAGATCGCTGCAGCCAAAAGTGACCAGATCGAAATTAGTACAGACTATTGGTGTTCAAGTTATGAATTCTCTTAAAAGTTTTACCTTGCAGATGACGCGAAACATAACCCGTAAAGTAGGCGATTTTTGTCTTTTTTCCGAGTTTAGATAGCTGATATTTTGCCAAGCTGGACGAAAATAATTAGACACAGTACTCTGACGGTGCATTTAATAACAGATTGAAGTTTGAACGGCATAAGATGTTTGATGCTATGGCAATGGAAATTGAATAAGAAGCACTTTGTATCTCATATAAAAAGCTAACAAGATAACTATAGTGTTACTTAGTTGACATCCTTTGCAGTGTTGTCGAATATCTAGAGAAATAATTATTTTTGTGGCTACTGTTCACAGAGCCACGGCCACTCGTGGAAAAGAAAGATCCAATAACAGCAATCATTTAACTGTGGTTTCTATGACAACAACCTATCTTTGAGAACAGAGTAATTATTACAACAAAAGGTTCATGTATGTTGGCCTTGTATAACACCTTATGCATGTCAGTAGGTCAGTAATTGAATCTTATTGATCGGAAACTTGAAAAGTTAAGTTTCATTACTCAAGGAACCAGAATTGAACCAGTTTGTACTTCAGCTGGTCGTGTAACAACGCAGGTGCAATAATAGCGGAGCTCCCGCGCGGGCCGAAGGCCCGCGCGAGCGGAGCACCATACCTAAGAAAAAATGGTAACCCATCGAGTTGATTTTTGATGGACACACAGGGAGCCCAACGGTTGTACGTCCGTCCGTACATACATACATACATACATACATACGTCCGTACGTACGTCCGTGTACATCGCGATGTTGATTGGCTGATTGATTTTTGGCGCCAAACAAAAACTTACTTCGCGCGTGCGGTCATCCGGGAATGCTTACCAAATGATACTAAAGTTTTTGTTTATACAGAAAACTTTTCAGTTGAAAGTTTTCAGTTTACTGAACAACAAACAACATCTATCCATACATTATTTATACAACAAAAAAACAACAAAACACAAATCCACAATGAACCAAAAGGATAATAATGGAGAAGTCAAAACAGCGAAGACTAAAAGAGTTTTGACAGAAGAGGAAAAGCTAAGGAGGCGTGAAAGAGAAAGAGAAAGACGAAGAAATCTCATTGAAGAAAAGCGAAAAGCTGAAAGAGAAAGAAAACGTGAATGTAGACGAAACTTCACGGAAGAAGACAGACTACAGGAACGTGAAAGACAAAGGGCGTTGAGAGAGAACTTCACCAGGGAAGACAGGGAACACGAACGCCAAAGACAAAAGGTGTTGAGAGACAACTTCACCGAGGAAGACAGGGAACACGAACGCCAAAGAAAAAGGGTGTTGAGAGAGAACTTCACCGAGGACGACAGGGAACACGAACGCCAAAGACAAAGGGTGTTGAGAGAGAACTTCACCGAGGAAGACAGGGAACATGAACGCCAAAGACAAAGGGTGTTGAGAGAGAACTTCACCAGGGAAGACAGGGAACACGAACGCCAAAGACAAAGGATGTTGAGAGAGAACTTCACCGAGGACGACAGGGAACACGAACGCCAAAGACAAAGGGTGTTGAGAGAGAACTTCACCGAGGAAGACAGGGAACATGAACGCCAAAGACAAAGGGTGTTGAGAGAGAACTTCACCGAGGACGACAGGGAACACGAACGCCAAAGACAAAGGGTGTTGAGAGAGAACTTCACCGAGGAAGACAGGGAACATGAACGCCAAAGACAAAGGGTGTTGAGAAACAACTTAACTGAGGAACATAGAGAACATGAACGCGAAAGAAAAAGAAGCTCGAGAGGGAACATGACCCAAGAGGAAAAAGAAAAGGAGAATGTAAGGAAGAGAAATGCCAGACGACATTCTACAGAGGAATACCGAAAAAGAGAGAGACTTAGACTTCAACAACTTCGCCGTCTCAGGGGGGAGATGGCAAGCACTTCAATTCTCTCAGGTAAGACTATAGTCTAAGCTGAAGCTTATGTTGTTATGCATGTTGACATATGTCACATATGAGTCTAGATGTACTGCTGTTTTCTTTTTCTCGGCTTTTAATCAATTTAAAGTAAATTTTAGATAAGAACGAAAATGACCGAGCTAGTATTGCTAAAATTTTGTGATGTACTGGCACGATTCTCTAAATGACTTTGTTTAATATATTTTGTGGTATTAACGGTTAAATAAACAGCTTATGACCATGCGAAATTTGAAGTTTTTTAGTTAAATTTAAGGATCATTAAATTATTAACTGAGAAAGAAAATATTTAGCTACCTATCCATACAAGCAATGTTTATTGAAAAAGTAAAGATAAAGAGTTTTTGAAGTAAAGGAAAAGAAATGTAAAAATTTTTGAGCGCGCGTTAAGTGGCGTGATCGGGTTAGTCTACGTCAGAGAAGGCTTTTTTATGGATAATTTTGCTTTCAATCAGCGAAAACGGATGAGTTTTCCACTTTTTTTCTCATAAAAACCCTTGAGTATCGCGATACAAAACTAATTGCGATTTTGAGACAGCAATACGACAAATGATTGCGAGAAAATATATAAAGTAAGGAGAAAATAAAATGATTGGCGGACAGTTTCTATGGCAACCATGAATTTGTCAGTACAAAATGGCGGCGGCAACTGGCGGCAACGAAAATAAGAAGAATCAGCAGAAACAACGATTAAAAATACACATGGATGATTGTACACCATTCAGAAATATGCATTTTCAAAGAATTGCTTAATGAAAACGCAAAGTTACAGTAGTAGTGATCTTCATAGCAATTTACGGAAGTTGTAACGCTTGTTTTCTGGAGATGTCGTTGGAGAAACAAACATTTACAAGAGTGATCAACAGATACATTATCGTAAGTAACCTTCTTTAAAACATAAATGTACATTAACTTACAAGCGTGTTGATACTTTTCATATTCATTCCGAGTTTAATGATTTAAGGAGAGGGGAATTAATTTGAGGTACAGTGAAGCCAGTTACTTTGTTTGCAACCACGTGGTATATTGATGTTTTGAAATGTTAAAATATTATTAAATTTGCTAAATAAAATAAGATGCTTATGGACTTGTACAGAAATTAAAGCAACACCACTGGTACAATTTTTGGAGCGCAAGAGAAATTTCTTACTGAGTTATTG
Source organism: Telmatactis stephensoni (assembly GCA_029948255.1). Lineage (NCBI taxonomy): Eukaryota > Metazoa > Cnidaria > Anthozoa > Actiniaria > Isophelliidae > Telmatactis > Telmatactis stephensoni. The sequence continues at coordinate 748,071 of JALIZF010001779.1, forward strand.
GCAATGCATTTTTGCATTCTATGGCGGTGCCATCTTGGATGCTTGGAGGACATATCATTATCCTCCAACATGGCTGCCAAAATTTCAGAACATAAACTCAAGCATAAAGTAGATAAATATCACTTAATTTAACTATAAATAGCATTTCTAAGTATACCAAACTTTGTGGCTAGATAATTTCCTGAATTCTGATTGGCTAAGTCGCATGGTCTGTATTTTGCCATATCAGGACCGCTGTCCCAGATAAAAAGAAAAGTTTGTGCGGGACTTCTCAAAGCCATATAATAAATAAGTTATTAACCTCGCTGTGCTCGGCCCATACTGTCAAGACCTCGGTCTGATATTTTCCCATACAGACCTCGCACTCGGTTAATTACATTGTAATAACCCTAACGTATCTCTAAAATCTCTATATTAGCTTTGCAAATTTCATTTGCTGCTATTATTTTCCACATGCACTAATGTTAAATTGTCCAATCAAACAAAACCAAAAAAGAAATTGACATAAAGAAATAATTTGTAAAACAAATGATATAAGAATATTATTAAGAAATTTAAGGTGTTTATTTTGACTTCAATCATTCTTCAAGAGAAGAAATTAGAAAAATAATTTATTTTCCCCATACTTTAAATAAATAATGAAAATTCGAATTAGTTCATTTTTGATTCAAATGAATTGGGCTTCCTGTTGTATTAGGTAAACAACTGGATTGCATTTTATCAACAAGTTGAAATAAAGATTATGGTTCAACCTTTTTGCATTATTTTGCTTTAGGGTTTGTATAATTATAGGCTATTGGTCGACTAACCAGCTAATACACCTGTGTATTTTTATGAAAACACAAACTACTTTCACCATATTCTTACCTTTTCACTTACGTCATCAATTTTTTTTTAGAGCCCTGAGTATGATCAAAGTGCTTTAATTTATAAGAGCAAGGAAAACTAGTATGTCTGCAGAATTTCAAATTAAAATGAGTTTTGTTACAAAGATACAACCATTTAAAATGCTAAAATGACTATAGTAAGAAATTTGGAGTCCAATGTTTGTGTCACTTTGAGGGTCACCAAAATATCAGTATCCTCAAAGAGATAAGAGCCTCAATTGAATTAAATCAATGTAAATCCATGTAAAGAGCAAGTAAAACTACATAATTATCCCAGAAAATCTTTGAGCCAAGGAGAGCTTTTGTTGCAAAGATATGAACAATTTAAAATACTCATTCTAGAGATGTACATTATGTACAGTATGCACAACGCCAAATATATGGTGGACAAAATGCGAATTGGCAAAACCCCCATGAAAAGTAACAGCTTATTGATCTTTTTGATACAGATGTCATACAAACAAATGTATTGTTCATAGATCAAGCCAAATGCATAACATTCAGCACAATAGAAAGTTTTAATTGCCTATTTACTGACTGGTTGGTTTGGTTGTCTTGTTTCTTGGACTGCATGTGGTTGAAGTCTAGTGCTCTCACAATCCAGGCTTATCCTACACTTAAGAACTGTGCATGACATTGTAATTCTTTGTTATTCATTATGCCATCATTATTCATTATTTATGCCATCGGGTCCATGAGTGTGTGAGTCCGTGAGTGAGTGAGTGATTTTCGGAAATCTCCGAAGGGGAGAAGAACTACTGTCAAGCCGAAAGATACGCTAAAGTTCTGAAGTAGAGGCAAAGTTCCAAGCCGAACTACGAAGTACGTGCGTGGAACTACGTGCAGCAGTCTGAGAGTGTTTAAGTCGATTATTAATAATCAAATATAGAAATTGTGGTTATAGATATACGTTTTGAGACTAAACCGATCAGTTTAGTTCAATTAAATATATCTGTAGGGGAAACGTTTGGTCCAGCAGCAGTAGTAAAGACCTTTTATTTGTCTGTCAACAGCTATTAGTGTTCAGTTGCCTTTGTTCTTCTATTATCATGCATTATATCTCACACGCAAAAATATTCCCTGCGAATATACCAGTTTATTCAACTTTTTATTTCACTATATATCTAAATTGTTTGCTGTAAAGACTTCTACAACGGCATTATTAACACAACAAATCGTGTATTTTTTTGTTCATGTTTCAGATGTTTTATCCATTACGTGACGAACGCGTCATGCAGGTCAAATAGAACATAAAAATAGATTAGTCGAAGTAAACCCCTACCCTCACCCCCAACCAGGGACAGTTATTAATAATGAAATATAGGGTTTGTGGTTATAAATATACGTTTTGAGACCAAACTGTGCAGTTTAGTTCAGAAATATAAAATTATCTGCAGGGGAAATGTTTGTTTTGTTCATGTTTCAGATGTTTTATCCATTATGTGACCAAACGCATCAGGTCAAATAGAACATAAAAATATATTGAATTTCAATAAACTTACCAAGGGCACTAGCTAGGACAAAGTCGGTGTGTGTGTATGCACTAGTCGAAGTAAACCCCTACCCCCACCCCCAACCAGGGAAAGGCCTTGAAATGGGTCTATATCTATATTTGGATTTGAGGCCAGTAACCACATGGCCTCATAGAGGTCTATTTTTATAGAATTGAAGGGAGCCAAAATGAGCAAATGGTGATTTAGGAAAAAAAATGTGCATCATGTATTCCAATACTAACAGTAACATATTGCAATGAACATTTTTTGTTTAATGATGATGTCACATAACGGCTAACATTGCCAATGATTATAAAACTAACTGACTACGACAACACAAGTTTTAGAAATGTACAAGTACATTTTATTCAAATATATTGCTTTTTCAAACAATCACAAACAGTGTTAATGATTATATAACTAATTGATTAAAAGTTTGTTTAGGAAAGGATGTGAATCCCTCCCTGGCAGCTAAAAGTTAGAGTGCTTGATAAATATCTGACACATAATTTGCCTTGTAATGTATAGAGAATGCATAAAGTATATGTGGATTTAACTGAACTACTGACTCAGAGAGTATTCTGCGTAAAGAAAGCAAAATTTCGATTCACCAGAAATTTGAGCGATATCATGAAGCTTTCTAAAGAGATTTTACCTATTTGAAGAGGAGAACATTGGAATGCAACTTAATATCATCTTCTCGTCTTGCTTAGATCTAGCACACAACGGAGATGAAAAACTCATAAAAGGACATTGTCTTTCCTGAGAAATGTCACTAAACAGTTCATGGCCTTGCTGAATACTTTCACGAATACAAAACAGGATTCAGTGGAATCCCGGGGTATGATAAATCTGAATAACAATGACAACTTAGCTAGAAACTTGATTGTGATATCACGTGGTCAGCGATCATTCCAAGCATATTTTGATGATGTCACAAATTATCGTTCACTATACATGCCAAAAAATCGAGTTTAGTGTCGAGATTAGTGTCAATTAAGCCCAAAAAAATTTTAATGATGATGTCAGTGCAACCCAAGAATTTTTGAACTAAACATGTTTCAATAATTGTACAAATTGGAGTGTAATTTCAGGTTAATTAGTTTCCAAAATATTGAAAATTGTTTGAAAATACTGATTTGATCAGTCGATACAATTATAATTTATGTGTTGTCTTTGTCTATATTTTGATTAGCTATTAGTGTTCCTGAGTCCAAGTAAAAACCTTAATTGTAAAACTATTATTAATAATGGAGCTTGATTGAACTTTCTGGTATATTTTAGAGTTGAAATTTGTCAGTGACAGAACTAAAGCAGATATTGTTACTGTCAACATATACAAGTTGTTTTTGTGTACTAATGGTCAATATGATGAGAATTATGTTTTTGATTAGTTTCAGATGAAAGCAACTTTTTGTTTGACTATGTTATAAAGGAATTGTTCCTTTTTATTTTATTGAGGAAACAAATAGCTTACTTATGATATTATAAACTACTAAATTGTGTTGGATAGACAATAGGAAACAAAGTAGCTTAATTTACATGTTTTATCAACTTTTTGTGCTATTTATTTTGCATTGATTTTATTGCAAGCACTCTATTATAAATTACCTTAGGTTGTTTGTCGGTCAATGAACTTTAACTTCGTTTTTCTATGAGATAAATTAAGATATTTAAGATGTTCTATGACCAATTAACTTGAATAAGTGAGTTTTTTAAGCCGTAAAACAACTTGCAGCTGTGTTTTATCAAGGATCAAAAACACTCGCTATGCTTGTGTTTTTATCCTTGTTAAAACATGGCTGCTCATTGCTTATAGTACTATACTTATATGATATTTCATGACTACTCGTTTTTTATTTTATCCAGGAAACAAATAGCTTACTTATTATTACTACTAAATTGTGTTGAATAGACAATAGGAAACAAATTAAAGTATTTTGCATATTTTCTCAGGTGCTATTTATTTTGCATTGATTTTATTGGAAACACTCTATTATAAATTAGCTTAGGTTGTTTGTCGGTCCATGAACTTTAACCTCGTTTTTAACTCAGACGTTGCATAGCAATGTATGAGTTAATTGGATGGAGTGATTTTGTCACTCACTCACTCGCTCAATCACTTTCCAGTAAACTTCCTGTTAACAAATTGTTATATCAGAGGACAGAGACACGCACGGCTGTTTTATATTTTTTAATTCAATTAAAAAAAAGTCCCATAGAAACTTAATGATATAATATAATATCATAGAAGTCCCATAGAAACTTGCGAGTTTTGGACGAGTGCAGCACAATTAATTTTGCTGAATTTTCTGGCCATTTGAGCTTGACTAGCTAGATACAGCAACTTATAGGTTAAATTATTTCACAACAACAAGCCAAATATTAAAAACAACTGCCATTGCAATGGACAAGAAAGATGAGAAGCCAAGAAAAAGAGTTCTAACTGAAGAAGAAAAGCAAAGAAGACGTGAAAATGAAAGAGAAAGACAACGAAACTTCAACGGTCTATATTCTCCTGGGTAGACCAGCTTGCACAATCGACCTGCGCGCGCGTGCTCTTTTTCAGTTATTAGTGCTTGAATTTCGTTGTTTTTTCACGTAAATAAAAAACAATGATCATATTCTGTTAATCCTACATTTGTATTCTAGTCAGTTTGAAGACAATTAATTCAGAATTTAAAACAAGCTACGTGATTGGAGGTCACCACTGGGCGGCGATTGCGATCAGTTGGTTCAAGTATCTCAAATAAGTCAGTCCGTTTGCGAGAAAATAATTCAGCCGAGAGCGAACTGGGACCGACTTATAGAATCAGTCTAATTTGACAGATGAAATACTCGAATAGGTGTTGGAGTTATTAAGACACATAGAGAACTCTCAGTCGTGTTTCATCAAGGGTCAAAAGCACTTGCTTATTGCTCGTATGTGTTGTTTTTACTATACTTATATGATGTTTCCTTGATTATCTGGGTTTTTTTATTATCAAGACAAAACTATGTTTTATGCATGCACATAACATTCAGCATTGTTGCTGAAACAAAACTGTTTTCATATGTTGAACCACAGGAAGCCCATTGACGATTAAGAGTCTCGGAGTATGTAACCAATATGGAATGAAAACAAATACTGTGTTCGTTAGTAGAAAATATCCCTGTAAAAACTTCGAATAAACAGTCGATTCCAAACTCGATTTATTTTCGACCATGTGCTCGTCTCACGTGACCTATGTTACACAGGTAACCCAAATAGACGTTCAAACATTTCCCCTCCGGGATTGTAATTCTTACAATTCCTTACATAGGAAATATAAAACAACGAGATTACAGTAAGATGTCCTATCAGTGTTCCTAATGTTCTACATGACTACACATTGGCTTCTAATGGTGATAGTTTATGTATTGGGCGCCGCATCATCCGTCCTCCAATGCGTACATCCACCACTCTAACAAGTCCATCTTGTCCTGGATAAACTTCTTCAATGCGTCCGATTCTCCAGCTTCGTCGAGGGGTCTTGGGTTCGATCTCTAGCACAACATCTCCCACTTTCAGATTCTCTGTAGGTAGAAACCACTTGTGCCTAGATCCAATTGCTGGCAGTATTCCTTCATCCATCGCTGCCATACCTTTCGAATGAGTTCCTGAACTCGTCTCCATCGCTTACGTAGCTTTCCAGGTGTAGAGTCAACGGTTTCTGGAGCCAACTCTCCTCCCATTTGCCCTATGAGGAAATGATTGGGAGTTAACACCGCCTCATCGTTGTGATCTCCACTGACTGTGGTCAGTGGTCTTGAGTTCAACAGGCTTTCAGCTCCTATCATCACTGTCTGAAGCTCTTCATCGTTCACGTCTGCTCCAGATAGTTCAGCATAAATAGCTCGCTTGGCTGCTTTAATCATGCTCTCGAACACGCCTCCGAAGTGAGGTGCAGCAGGGGGGTTGAATAACCATCTAACCCCCTGGTTACTGGTCATTCGTTGGACCTGTTCTTGGTTGATCTCATCCACTAGTTCCTTGATTTCTCGAGCTGCGCCAACGTAGTTGGTTCCATTGTCACTAAGCATCAGTTTGGGCCATCCTCGTCGAGCCACCATTCTTGTGAAGGCATTCAGAAATCCGTCTGTCTCTAGAGATGTCGCCATCTCTAAGTGACAACAGCGTGTCTGTAAGCATACAAACAAGCACAGATAACGTTTTAGACGCGGTCGCCCACGTCCCTGAATGGTGTAGAATGGTCCAGCAAAGTCTGTAGCACAATTGGTAAATGGTCTCTCTGTTATTTCTAAGCGTATACGTGGTAATGGTGCCATCTGTTGTTGAGCTGCACTTCCTCTGTACCGTCTTGAACATTCTGCGCAGTCTTTAATACATCTCTTGACCTCTTGCCGTCCATGAATTACAAAGTATTTCTCTCTTAAATGATTCAACGTGTAGTTTACTCCCATCTCATGTCCTTCTAGTTCATGATGATACCTCACAATCATCTTTGTAATTGCGTGTCTTTTTGGGAGTATAATGGGGTACTTTACATCTTCAGGTAAATCCTCTGCGTAACGCAGTCTAGTGTTGGCACGAAGAATTCCATCAACTAATATTGGTGTGATGGCCAAGATACTACTGTTCTTTGGTAGTGGTCTGTTAAGTGATAGTGCTTCAATCTCCTCCGGGAAGCATTCCTTTTGTGCAGACTTAATGAGTTGCTTCTCTGCCATGCGAAGTTCATCTGGTGTCAACTCGTGACAGGTGTTTCTTTCTCTTGAAGTTTACGTGCATTGTTAACAAAACGATTTATCCAACCACAACTCGAACAAGTGAAATTCCAATCTCTAGTTTCTCTTTGGATGTGTCCTGTACCACTTGGAGTACTTTGTTGCATCCGGTCTCTTTTCTTGAGTAGCTGCAAGATAGGTGAATCTTGTTCTTCTTTTGTGTTATCATGCTTGTGTACAAGGTGCTCTTCTTTTCTGATTTCACTTCTTTCTGTGGTCAGGAGCACTTCCAAACTTCCGGTTTGGCCATTCATCTTCATCTTTCTGTAGAAAAGCAGGGCCATGCCACCAGCAGTTGTCAGTAGCTAGTTCATCTGCTAGTAATCCTCTTGTCCCTTTGTCAGCGGGTTCAATTTCGTCGGGACATACTTCCACTGGTCTGGATTAGACTCTTCGTGAATCTCGCCAACTCGATGTGATACAAATGGCTTATAATTGCGACTCTGTCCCTGTATCCAGAATCCAACATTGTCGCTATCGACCCAGTAGGTAACCTTGTTCAAAGCAAGTTCCAGTGCTGAGCATACCTTCTTAGTTAAACGTAGACCCATCAGCGCCCCATGAGCTCTAAGCGTGGAATACTCACAGCCTTCAAAGGAGCAAGTCTACTCTTTGCTGCAACTAACTGTATGCTGATTGATCCGTCTTCGTATTCATGTCTTGTGTAGGTTGTTGCAGCATAAGCTTTGTCAGATGCATCGCTGAATGTATGTACAGTTATGTCTTTCACTGCTCGGTCGTCTCTCAAGCATCGTTGTATTTCGATCTTGTCCAGCATCTCTAGTTCGTTAAACCATGATCTCCACTTTCTTGTAAGATGATCTGGGAGTTCCTCATCCAACCCAGAGCCTCCATCCAAGCTTCTTGCATGAGTAATTTAGCACGTACAACATACGGTGCTAAAAAT